>JAVJIF010004662.1:0-213812 GCA_038442645.1 Agave tequilana | reverse complement strand
TTTTGCTAAAAAGATTTTCTCGAATTCATAGCAATGTTAACGGTTATGGGCATTTTTCTTAGATCGTATTCGTGCTTGGGATTGGTATGATTGATATATGATAATTTAGATCACGAGACTTATTATTGTCCTGAGCTAGTCAAATTGTTCTATACTTCATAGACTACGCCTCTGTAAACTTGGACACATACCAAATCATGGTGCACATGCCCACGGGAGACATTATTATCACGCTTCCTCTGCTAGAGGAATTCATACATGTCCCTTGCAATCCACATCATTGTGATCCCCTTCCTTTAATCGATTGCATGGCTGTCATGGGGATTCACTGTACAGAATAAGATAGGGAGCTCAAAGCCAATACTACATTTAGAAATGTACATTGCGTTGGTCGCTGGATTCAACGCAACATTTTAGGGCTTAACCACACAACCACCTTTAACAGGCCGGTGCTGCAAATCATACACGACCTCATGACTCGGCAGCACACGATCTGTATTAATAAGACAATCTTCCATAGTCTAATCACAAACTCCTCATGTACACGCGGTGCAAAATACTCACACCCAGTTCTGATAAATCGTCTGTGTAGGATTTTCCTACCAGATGCAGTTTTGACTCATATGATAGGGTATTCATTGCACCAGAGAGGGTCACTAATGCTTACAACAGTTATCTTCATGCGGTCTGGACTCCTAGTGTCCAGTCCAAGATGCACCAGTTGAGTCCTCTTCCGAGGAACTTTTAGAGGAAGAGGATGAGCCGGCTTTTGGTAACAGGACCCCCTGCTGATTCACGTGCCTTCATGTCTACCATTTGACGAGGCATGAAGAAGATATTTGGGGACAAATTAGACTACGCAAACAAGTTGAGAAGCAGACATCTTGTTTAGATCGCATTGAGGAAGGTCTGCGGCGTTCACAGTCAGCCGGACATAGCACCACCGCTGGTCCAAGCCGACGAAGAGGGTGACACCTTTGTTTTACCTATTTCATGCATACATTATCTTGCATACATTGGGGACAATGCATGAGATAGGTATGGGGGGTAGATACTAACATAGGATTTTTTAACATAGGATTTTTTCTTTAGATTTCTTTTTAGGATAAACTTTGAAAAAAAATTATATATATATATATATATATATATATATATATATATATATATATTGATCCATTTTTTTAAAAGAATTAAACTTGATCTTAGGAATTACGGATATTCTAAACTAAGATTTCTTATTATAAGTTAAAAAAAGAAGTTTTGTCGGATCTTTAGGTTAAGAAAGAAAAAGAATAGAAAAGATAGCTAGATTTTGATTCTTTCCTGAGCATTATATACATTTACATAGTGAGGGATTAATCAAAGACTTAGTGATTCCATTTACACATATATATATAAAAAAAATTAAAATAAAAAAATAAAAAAAATATATTAATAAATAAATAAAATAAAAACTTAATCACTAACTAAGTTGGTTAGTTGTGCGTTAAGAAGCATGACCAGTCACGCCTAAAGGTGGTTAAGTCCTTAGCATTCGTGGCCTAGTTTATCGAGTCCTTGGACCTTAGGGATGTATCTTCATCTGGTGCCCTAAGACCGGCTGGTTTGGGAGTCATCGATAAAAGGCTCGCTACATGGGTAAATTAGAAAGCCTAATGAAGCTAAGGAGATGTAATAAAAAAAAAAAATAAATAAATAAATAAATAAAATATATGTATATATATATAAGTAAATAAATGAACTCAAGTCTAGAAAAAATGCCTCATACATATAGATGTATATGTTAGTTCGATACAAAATCCAGTTTTCTCTCTGTTCCTTAAAAACTTAACGTAAGTTGAAAACAAGACTTTAAATGAAACTTATAAAAAGAAGGAAAAGTTTAGGGTACCCGAACGATAGATCACTGAAATTCTTGAAAAAAAATGGATCATAATTTTTTCTTTTTCTCTCTCACTACATTTTTTCTTTCTTGGATTTTGTGGGTGCAATCTGCTGAAAACCCTCAGGAGACAACACTCCTCCTCTAGGGTAACCTAGAGGTTTAACGGCTTGTTGCACGAGCTCAGTGCAATTGTTTCACCTACGAAAATGGTCTAATAATTTAGTTAGGATTTTTTCTCTTTTTCTTTTTTGCTCAGGGACGAGCAAAGTTAGGTATGGGGGTGTATTGGAATCATTAATGCATCATTTTCACTACCATACTATGCTTTATATGAAGAAATATGAGATTTTTATTGCTTTTTTCTCTCCTTTTTCAGGCCCACATTAATGGAGATGAAGGCCCAACAACAATGATTTTTTTAGGGAATTAAAGGAATTAAGTATTAATTTAGAAGCCACAAGAAAGAAGCCCAGATCTGGATTAATCCAGGTATATTCCCTACATTCTAGAAGATCCAGCGAGGCACAGGAGGGATAACAGAATGTCAGAAAATTCGCTGGCGCAACGGCCAAAGATTCTGCCGCGAAACGCGGCTTTGGCCTCAGATCTGCGGCAATCCTTTAGTCGTTGATCTAGCGTTTAATCCAGCGGCTGTGATTGGGAGGCCTCATCTCCTGACGCCTATAAATAGACCCCTAGGGCATCTGTAATGAGAGAGAGAGAAAGCATTTTCTTTTTAGGGAAATTGTTGGGATTTTCTCTAGGTTTTCTTTAGTCTCTATTTTAATTTTCTTTCTCCGTTTAGAATCCAGAAAAGAGAGAGAGTGAGAATCTTGTAATTGGAGCGGTGACAACTCAATACAAGAATTGATCTTTCCTTCTTTCAATCCTTCTTGTTCTAGTACATTGTTTTTCTTCAAGCTTTTACCATTTTGTATTTGCTTTCTACATGGATTGTTGCTTGATCTTTACTTTCATGTCTAGCTAACTTCTACATGACTAACTAACCTCTAATTTTACTAACTACTAACTCTTGGGTGATTGCTAACTCATGTGAATCATTAGAGGCTTTATTGTTAGTCTTGCAAATTTTCAAGTCTCTCTTATCCCAATGAAGATGAGTTACTTTTAATTCTTAGCAAATGCTTGTTCCCCTTCCATATGATTCATGTGAGCCTCACTTAGAGCCTTGTCTTTAGAACAAGTGCCTTGATGGAACATGAAGATGGAGCACTTAACTATGCTAATGATTAATAGTACAAGTTTCTTATTTCATGCTAGTTTTAGTATAGCTTTGATAGACTAATGAATCTTGTGTTTTCTTTCTTAGCATATCTACGAGTGACTATCCTTGTTTCATTACTGAAAATCTATCTCGGGAGCCGATGAATCAATGAGGCAACTAGTCTAGCCGAGAAGATAACACATTCTCTACATGGGACAATACATTGACTAAACAAGCAAGACAAATCTTTGCCGATGAATCAATATGAGGCACGCATCACCCTATGAGATTAGTAAGTTAGTAAATTAGAGTGTTAGTTAGTCATGGTTTCTCTTCTTATAGTACTTCAAAGTTTCTTTTCTTAAAACGTTCTCTTTTCAAAATATATCCATTTTCATTTCATCCTTCTTTCCATCCTTTTCCTTTTTCTTCTACAAAACCCCAAAGAATTTTTCATTCACTTTCTCTGTCATTTTGTTTTTCTTAAAACAAAGAAGAACCTTCATTTTTTTCTTCTTGAAAAATCTCAATATAAAAAAACCGTGAATGCTTCTATTGCTAACTCTCCCTGTGGAATCGACCCGTCATAGCTTGTGCTACGAACGGTGATTCGGAAGGAGTATAGTAAACCTACAAATACATTTGGAGTTTTTGAACATCGACACACGAACATCAAAGGTTTACTCTAAACCCTTTCTCTAAATACGATTAAAACTCCCATTCCGAACACCGGTCGACCGATAGGTCGACCGACTGTAATCATTTTGGTCTCAATTAAAGTCGGTCGACCGAGCGGTCGACCGAGAGCAAATGGTCGAATTTTTTTAAAAGGGTCGGTCGACCGATAGACTGCCAGAATGGCAGTAATGACCAGATTTCAATTTCTGTCTTTTAAACATGTTTTTAAAACGTGATGATTTGAATTTTGAGGGTCAAATTCTTCCCTTGTGACCTGGTAAACTATTCTAAATGTGTTTTTCTATAGCCTATATAAAGAGTCATTGGGATTGAATTAACACTACAACAAATTCTATTGAAAATCATAGTTTTGCTTTCAAAGTGAAAAAGTTTTCAAAGTTTTATTTTGTGCTTTCAAATTTCAAAGTTTTAATTGAGTTTCTGCTCTTATATTCTCTTTATTCTGATTTTCACTCTCACATATATCCTTGAACTTCAAATCTACTTTTTACTGTATAGGGATTTGTAAGAGAGTGTTTGTGATCTTTTGATCAACAAGAGCTTATTATCTCAATTGGTTTTGTACTACCTCTGGTGTAGAGGATTGAATTAGGGAGACGTATAATCCAAGTGTTATAATTTCTTATTGTAAGGTCCCTTTGTGGAAGATCCATTAGTGGATAGTGAAATCCTTCACGATGGTAAAGGCGGGGACGTAGAGCAGTAGCTCGGACCTCGAAACAAATCTTTCTTGTTTGCGATTATCTTATTGTCTCTATTTTATTTACTTATTTATTATTCATTCATTTTTGTCAATCAATACTCATCTCAACAGATAGCAATTGAGCATCTCAACTCTCATCTAGAGGAATCACGAGGAGAAGTTCAGAGCCCTTCATGGAAAATCTGGCTTCAATTATTATTTTGAGTGATCGATTTGCATCATACAGTATAAATTATTTAGAATTTGTAGTTGATTAACATTACACCTATTCACCCCCTCTAGGTGTATTTTCGTTTGGTATCAGAGCATTGATCTCTAGAGTTTGACTTAATAACCTTAGAGAGATCCTATTTTCTAATCACTTCATTAACATCTTCATTCTCATCCACTATAGTAAAAATGGCCGAAGGTATTAAGACCCCTCTCAAGTTTGATGCCCTTAACATTCCCATATGGAAGGTTAAGATAACCATGTTTTTGTAATCCCTAGGAAGCCAGATTGCAAAGGTAGTGACTAAACCCTTTTAGTGTACCCGTGGTGATGAGAACACTTGGTCTGACATTGCCGCTAAGGAATTTGATGCTAATGCAAAGGCACACTATGTATTGCTTCAAGCCTTGAACAATGATGACATAGCTAGGGTCATTCATTGTAAATTTGTCTATGAGATTTGGTCACACTTAGTGATCACTCACGAGGGAACATCACAAGTCAAGTGGACTAAAATTAATCTCTTGTGTTTCCAATATGAGAGTTTCTCTACGCATGAATATGATTCCATTAATGATATGGTAAAATTTACTAAAATTACTAATGATTTTGCTTCTTTAGGTGATGCCATTGACAATGATAAAAAAGTAAGGAAGGTCATTCTTGCACTTCCACCCTCATGGGAAGTCAAGGCTACTACATTGAAGGAGCTAACGACAAAAAAAGAGATAGAACTTATCGGTCTTATCGACAACCTTAAGACCCATGAGATGGAGAGGAAAGCTAGAGAAGAAACGACGCCGCAAAAGAAAAAGATGATTACCTTCAAGTCTACTCCAACCATCTCCAACGATGATGAAAAATAAGAGATGATGAAGATCTTTCCCTCCTTGTGAAAATGTAAGGAGAATGTACAACAAGGCCAAGTTCAACAATAGAAGACGATGGCAAGGGAAGGAGGATAAGAAAATTATTTATTTCAACTGCCGAAAACCAGAACATATCATTGCCAAATGTCAGAAAATCAAAAACAAGGCATCTACCTCAAAGAAGCAATATAAGAAGAAAGCTCTCAAAGCAACATGGGATTCTAAAAGTTAATCCGAAGAATAGGTGGGCACGGCAAACATGTGTTCAGGCAAATGATAACACACCTAAGATAACCTCTGAACCATCCCTTAATGAATGTGAATTAACTATGAATGAATTAGGTGAGGCATTTGAAGAACTTTAAATAATTATCATTTTCTAAAGAAAAAAATACCTGAAAACAAAAAAGAAACATGAAAATTTTCAAAATAAAATTATCACTCTTTCTAAATAAAATGATGCTTTATCTTCCACTCTTATATCTGCACAAAAAAATTTGATGCATATAAGATTTCATGTAAAGCAAAATTTTTCATGATTGATGAAAATGAAATTTCTATTTTAAAAACTAAAATCAATACTTTGGAAAATGTTTTAAAGAAATGTGAGTTTGATAAGGCTTGATTAGAAGCCATGTTTTTTTAAAAAATACTTCAAAGAAACATATACATTCTCACACTTCTAAATTACAACATATTCATACTCATAAACATGCCATACACACTAAGCATGCTCATGTTTCACATGCTTATCATACACATCTGCATTTATGTATGGTAGAGTATATTCATGCACTTATTGTGGCGGAAATGGTCACTTAGCTAAATTTTGTTTTGATCATATAAATGCTTCTTATAATCATATTTGGTTTGAAGTACTAGCGTCATAAGACCAAAGAAAATATGGGTATCAAATCAACAACTTTATTATTTGATATAGGTACACACCTGGACTCCAACATGTAAGGAACAGTGGTATCTTGATAGCGGTTGCTCAAGGCCCATGACTTGGGATATCAATAATTTTACAATCCTATCAAGGTATCATGAAGGTAGCATCGTCTCCTTCAGAGATGACTCAAAGAGTAACATTATCGGTATAGGTAACATTAAAATTGGCTCATCTCCATTGATTGAAAATGTTATTTTAGTTGATGGTCTCAAGCATAACCTTTTGAGTATTAGTCAACTCTGTGATCGAGATTTTAAATTTATTTTTGATGATTTGTCTTGCAATATTTTAGATAGTAAAACCAATGCATGTATTCTTTCCCATTTCATGAAAGTAATGTATATATTATTGATATGTTAAATTTAAATTACAATGCTACATGTTTAAATATTTTCAATGAGAATTCTTGGTTATGGCAGAGAATATTAGGTCATGTCTCTTTTGATCATCTATCTAGAATTAACTCTAAGGAATCGGTGAAGGATATTCCTTACTTGAAGTGTGAAAAGGACCGCATTTGTGATGCGTCCAACTTAGGAAACAAACTAAATTCTCTTTCAAACCATCAAGGATATCATGACATCTAAATCATTAGAGTTGATCCACATGGATTTGTTTGGTCCTACTAAAAGTAAGAGTTTAAATGAAACAGTTTTATTTTTATTTTGGTTGATAATTTTTCTTGTTTTACATGGATTTTCTTTTTGGAACATAAAGATCAAGTCTTTTCGCATTTTAATGTTTTTAGAAAAAGGGTTAAAAAAAAGGTTTTTTGATTTTGCACATAAGAAGTGATAAAGGTGATAAATTCATTAATCATTCTTTTATCACTTATTGTGAAGAAAATAGAATTAGGCATGAATTATCTTGTCCTAGAACTCCACAACAAAATGGAGTAGTTGAAAGGAAGAATCGTACTCTTTAAGAAATGGTTAGGATAATGATTAGTGAATACGGACTTCCTCAATATTTATGGCCCAAGGTGGTAAACACTTCATGTTACATATCAATAGAATTTATTTTTGTAAAAATACTTTCAAAATAATTTTTGAAATTTACTATTTGAAAAGGCCTAATGTTTCTTACTTTAAAGTCTTTGGACGTAAATGTTTTATCTTAAACACCAAGGATAACTTAGGAAAATTTGATACCAAAGCTTTTAAAGCTATTATTGTTAGTTATTCTAACACTAGCAAGACTTACATAATCTTCAATAAATCTACATTGACTATTGAGGAATCTATGCATGTTAAGTTTGAAGAATCTAAAGCTTTTGTTAAGAATGTAGTAGAGATTAATTCTTTAGGTGAAGATATGGAGAAAATAACCTTAAAGGACTCACCCATCCAAGAAGATAAGCCAAAGTTTCATGAACAAGGGAAATTTCAAGAGGTTGAAGTGGCACCAACACAATAACTTCCAAAGGATTGGAGATATGCTACAAGTCATCTCAAGGAACTCATCATGGTGATGTATCAAAGGGGGTAACTACTCGCTCCAAACTCCATGATTTTGTGGCCATTTTGCTTTTATTCCTCATATAGAACCAAAGAACATTTTGGAAGCTGAGGGCGACTCATACTAGTTGCTTGCTATGTAAAAAGACCTCATGATACACCCACCTTAGTACTAAATGGATTTCTAGGAACAAGTTGGATGAGTCAGATAATGTTGTTAGGAATAAACCAGGTTAGTGGCCAAGGGTACACCCAAATCGAAGGTATCAATTTTGAGAAAACCTTTGCACCCATAGTACAGCTAGAAGCCATACGGATTACACGTGCTTATGCTTCTTTTAATGATTTCAAACTTTTTTAAATAGATGTCAAAAGCATATTTTTAAATGGTTTTATTGAAGAGGAAGTGTTGTTGAACAACCCCCAGGGTTGTTGATCCTACACATCCGGATTTTGTTTTTTAAATTAGACAAAGCATGGTTTAAAATAAACTCCAAGAGCTTGGTATGAAAGACTTTAAACTTTTCTTATTTTAAATGTTTTGTAAAAGGTAAAGTAGATACCTCTTTGTTTACAAAGCTTGTAGATAGTAATATCCTTATTGTTCAAATTTATGTGATAATATTATATTTGGATCAACTAATGAAAAGCTTTGTAAAGATTTTAAATCATGTATGAAGAATAGTTTGAGATGTCTATGATGGGCGAGCTAAACTACTTCCTTGGACTACAAATCAAGCAAAAGAGTGATGGGATTTTTATAATCAAGCTAAATACACAAGAGAACTCATCAAAAAGTTTGGATTTGAAGATGCAAAGTCAAGCAAGACTCCCATGGCTACCATAACAAAACTTGATAAGGATGAATAAGGTATAAATGTAGACATTAAACTTTATAGAAGCATGATTGGTAGTTTACTTAATTTAACATCTAGTAGGCTAGATATTATGTTTAGTATGTGTCTATGTGCTAGATTCTAATCTTTTTCTAAAGAGTTCTACTTGATTGCGGTAAAATGCATTATTAGATATCTTAAAGGCACTATTGGAATGGGCTTGTGGCATTCGAAGATTGGACAATTTTTCATGATGAGTTTTTTGGATGTTGACTATACTGGTTGTAGAGTGGAAGAGCACTAGTAAAACTTATCAATTTTTAGGTAATTTCTAGTTTCATGGTCTTTCAAGAAACAAAATTTGTAGCCCTCTCAAACGCCGAGGCGGAGAATGTTGCGACTGGGGCTTGTTGTGCATAAGTTCTTTGGATAAAACATACTCTCCTTGACTATGATTTGCATATATCATATTAAAATATTTTGTGATAATACTAGTACTATTCATATGACTAGAAATGCAAATCAACATAGTAAGACAAAGCACATAGATATTCGATATCACTTTCTTAGAGTTCACTATAAGAAAGGAGATATTAAAATTGATTATGTTTCAACTGATTTTTAACTAGCAGACATTTTTACTAAGCCACTTGATTTTAACAGGTTTTCTTTCATTTGTGGTGAACTAAATGTTTGTATTATAGATTCATGAGTTTTTTCTTATTGGTATCGTGAGTTTTTCCTTATTGTCAAAATCTATATTTTTTGGTTATTTTGCTTACCCTTTTTGATGCATGACAAAAAGGGGGAGAAGTATTTATTGAGTATCTATTCTTAGTTTTTCATACTCATATGCAATACCTTTGTTATACATTGTCATTATACATTGTCATAATAATCATATTTGTTGATGTCTTGTACTTGATAGATAAGTATAACTTGAGGGGGAGCTTTTTCAAAGCTCTTTCCCTTCTTAGCTCATATGTTTTGTCATCATCAAAAATAGAGAGATTGTTGGTCCAAAGGTTACAATCAACGATTTTGTGTTTTAATGATAACTGAGTATATGTAGTTATTCAGTACAAATCAAGTTCAAGTTTTTTAAGTGTGCTTCAAGGTTCAAAAAGGTCTAACAGGTTTCTTCCTCTAAAGGAAGGTGTTTGTGGCTCAAGGGTACTCAAGTATGGGATTGAAGCTCAAATATTCAACATCACTATTAGAGAAGCCCGCTTGCAGATTCTTCTAGTCGCTTAGAATTTTGTAAGAACTTAATTTGTTAAAGAGTAGAATAAGATTTGATACTAAAAAATATACACACACAAAATGCATATTTTCGAAAGATCAGTTTATTTTGTATTGGTGTTTTTGACATGTTTAGTTTTGATACATGTTCCACATTTTCTAAAATATTTTTATTGAAGTTTAGAACATGTATCTGCTTGTTATACATGTTTTCCCCCTTCAAAACCCATACAACTGATTGCACACATTTATTGCATTATTCTTTATTACATATCAACTTTATCATGTAATAAATCTGCTAAATTTCTTGTCTTAAATGTCTATTTTGCAGAAGATAATCATTGGGAGAAAGAGGATAAAATCAAATAAATATCAGTTAAATTCAGATTTAATTAGATCTATTTGGTTAGAGGAGGATGATCCCAAATCTAGTTGATTAAATTCAATTTTTGGTGAATCAAGTGATTAAAGATAAAGATCAACCGAAAATAATATCAAATACAGAGTCCAAATCTAAAGGGATAAATTGATAAAGAGAAGATCAATGGATGAGATGAAGCAATTTTGACTCAGATTCTGGCTGGATATATTTTAATATTTGAATCATAACTTTCACTACCAGAACTCAAATCTAATGATTCAAGATAATCCAGAAAGAGAACTTAAAGGGATACAACTCTTAAGTTGATCATTATTTCTAATTTTATCACTTGATAAGTTATATTTAGCACGCAATACGCCAATAAGCTGCAGATCAGAACTGAATATCCATGTCAAATCAAGTTTGGAGATAAAGGGAGGATTCAAATTCGAAAATAGCCAGCTTCCTTATCTTGATACTCCTCTACCCTCTGCATTTTTCCTATAAATACCTGCAATCTCAAAGGCAAAAAAAATGACAATGTAGAGATAGAATTTAGTCCACTTTTTCATTCTTTTAGTGTAGGTTTTTATTTTTTTAATGTAATTTTCAGTTTTCATTTAATGTAATTCAGAAGAGATTAGAGTTTTCATAGAAGAATGAGAATGAAGCTTGTGCTGAGAGTGACACCGGTATAAGTTGTTCTTCTTTTCTCTTATTGTTATAAATCGAATCTATAGCTACCTTTTTATGTACTTTGTTTTTGTGTTCTTCTTCTCTTTTCTACTCTCTTTCTTGTACCAATTGCTATCCAAGTGAGTCTTGTAGCATCGAAAAAGCCTTGTCTTTGTGAGTGCCACTGATAGCTCATGACGATGGATTTTAGTCTCAGTTTGTATCATTTCATGCTTGTTTTGTCTTGATGATGTAATGTGGAAAGACGAGAATCAACTTTTATGGGTTATGCGCTGATTTCCTCCACTTCAAGGTAACATCGTCATCAAAGATTCAAGGTAAGCTTTTGGTCAAAGGAGGTAAGTAATTATTTTTAATTTCTTTCTTTTAACTTTTAGTGTAAATTACCAACTCCACAATCTTCCAAATCTCTGTCACTCTTTTTCAATTTTTTTGTACAAATCACTTCTATTTCTCCACCTTCTCATTCTACCACTTTCTTTCTAACTGAACTATAACTCTTTTTCATTTTCTTTTAAAGAACTAAAAGAAGATTTTTAACCATTCTTTGTAACTTAAAAGAGTACTTGTTAAAAAGCTTCCATCGCTTGTCCCTCCTTATGGATCACGACCCACATAGCCACTTGTTGTAGCGGTAGAATTAAGCACCTTTCACTATTGTTATAAAAGTTCTGAAATTCTATATTTTTGTGCAGGTAAAATCTCAATCAAATTTTGGCGCCGTCGCCGGGGAGGGACAGTAAGTTATTCTCTTTTAGATTTACATTTTTGGTTACTTTTCTTCTTTATTTTTGGTGTACAGATTTAACAACAAAAATTTTTAGCTACAATGGACATATAAGTGGACCTGGACTCTGCTCAAGAAAGCAGAGCCCAAAAACCCTCAGATTTGCTATATTCCTATGGCAATCTGAGTGAACTACTAACCTGTATTTTCTACAGGTTGGCTGAATTGCATAGTTTAATCTCTGTAGCATTTATTTCCGTGTTTAACTTACTGTATATACATTTCTAACACAACAGTAAAATGTTGATTATAAATGCTAAAAACAATTTAGACTTTACATTTAGGCACGTGTCTATTTCATTACATTTTTTATTTATTGTTGAAGAGTGCTGGAGCCAAGGTATATGTGCATAGCATTTCGTATAAGGTTCATTCTTGTATGAAATATTGTTTGAGTGTTACTTTTTTCTATATATTTGTACACTGCACTAAATTGATTTAAGGGCTTGTCCTATAAACAAGATAAGGTGGAAAAGTTATTGCCCTCCCTTAGCCCACAAACAATCTCCTCAGTCACTAACCCAAGCCTAACTAAAACTGAGTAGACGTTGGCCCTAGGGGCATCTCGGACTCAAATAGGAGACTGACCTAAGGGAGAAGTTGATTTGAATTTGACTCTTGCCAAATCGGTGTCTAAGATTGGGGATTGAGGGACGAAACCCCGAAAGCTGGGGGTTTGGCTTAATTAGGCCCGTCGCTTCTGCGCGGATACCTCCCACCAATCTTACCCCTACCTGACTGATTAACTTGTGGTTAGATTTGGCAATATACCCCCGTGGATAGTCTAACCAGTTATGAGTCATCTAGGTCTAAGGTTTACCCTAACTTAGTTTAGAATTTTTTTCTTTTTATTTGTTTGCTTATTTGTTTATTTTTCTTTGTTTGGATTTAATATTTCCTGTGTGATATGGCTTATAACAATAATTTTTTCAATTTTAATGATAATTCATATTACACTCTGACCTCTTTTACGGATATTACCAACCCGGCATATAAATGGATGTAGGCTGTCTAAAAATGACTAACAGACCAGCCATTAAGGAAGCAGAGTCTCAAGATCTAGACGCGAGAAATCGATGCTCGCGTCTCAGCATTAAGACGCGTTGGCTCTACACCCGCGTCACAACGTTCAGACGCGTCGGCCCGAAGCCCGCGTCTCAGCATCAAGGCGCGTCGGCCCGAAGCCCGCGTCTCAGCATCAAGGCGCATCGGCCCGACGCCCTCGCCTCAGCATCCAGACGTGAGGGCCCGAAGCCCGCGTCTCAAACCTCAAGGCGCGTTTGGCTCGACGCCCGCGTCTCAAACTTCAAGGCGCGTTTTGCTCGACGCCCGCGTCTCAGTTGCAACTGCCCTGATTGCGGGGCCAGTCACCGCGCATGTAGCGGGTAGTGGCCCCTCATTCGGGAGCGTTTTCAGGAGGCACCTTCACCCCCTGAGATCCCTATAAATAGCCTTGTTTGCTATGAAGAGAGGATCGGAGTTGTTTTTGGAGAGACACGCAGGGATAGAGGCTTGAGAGGATCGAAGCTTGGCAGAAGATCAGAGTTTTGAAGAGAGAGAGCTTTGAGATAGGGCATCATCAAAAGGATCATCAAGAGAGAAGCACAACTCTTCAGCGAGCTTACTGAGTACTAGCCGCTCTTCGCCTACCTCCTCTTTGAGAGTTTTGGTAGACGGAGCTGAGTTACTCTTTCTACCGACCGAAGAGAAGACCCCCGACGGTCCAGGACGGTCATCTGGTCAACGGAGAACAAGATTCACTCTCCATCGCCACACGAAGAACCCAGCTTTAAACAAAGGGAAGATTCAGACATCCTCCCTCCCTTGTAACTGGAAAAGAGGGAAGAGTAGTTCTTTTGGTTGTAATCGTTTCGCTTGAATTAAGGAAATCTTTTTACAGCTAAAACCACTTTCTCAGACCACCAAAGTTTTCCGGCCCCTACAAGAGATGGCGACTCCGCTGGGGACAACCTTCGTTACTGACGAGCGCACCGTGGTGCAAGATGACGTTCTCCGTAAGGGGAAAATGGTCGAATCCCTCGTCGTCGAGTTCGACCAGGCGAAGTATGAAGAGTTCCTCTCTTCTGGCTCCAAGAGCCCAAAGACCCGCGTCTGCCGCAGGGTCTCAAGTGGACAGCCCCCTGAAGCCCAATCTGAGGCTCTGTCGGGTGCTCCTGCTGCCTACTGTGCCAAGTTTGGTTCACGCGCCAACGCCTCTCCGAAGGCCCGCGTAACCTCAGACTCCTCTGCTACGATCAACCGCGCCGCGCAGAACACACGCGCCAACGCCTCTCTGAAGGCCCGCGTGGTCCCCGGCACATCTACTGGTGCGATCGACCGTGTCGCACAGAACGCCCGCGTCAGCGTCTCTCAGGAGACCCGCGTGGCAAACACCCCTGGTTCTACAAACCAGGAAGTTGTTGGCTTCTCTCTTCCTCCACGACGCAATCGGAATGCCGAGCGTCGACAGAGAAGACGCGCGCGTCAACACTCGGTCGGAACCGTTGGTTTTCTGACTGGGGTTGAACGCAGCGTACGATCTGATGCCTTGCCCGCACCTCGTCCAGTGCGAGAGGTCCGTGTTTGGCGACCCAAACGCGAAACTCCCCAAGTTGAGCCCTCTGAAGACCAACTTGCCAAACGCCGAAGCGAAGCTTCTGCGTCTTGTCAAACACAGGAAGCACGCGCCCATAGGCGTGGGGCCCAGCAGCCCACTCTCTCCCAAGTCTCTCTTCTCCAACGCAGCAGACAGCAACGCGAAAGTCGCGTCTCATATCAACAGAGACGCCAGACGCGCGTGACGCAGCCGCGACGCGATAGCCGCGTTTCTGAAACCTGTGTCCAGGCTGAACAGCACATGACTGTCTCCCGTCGTCGACATTGCGAGACCAGTCTCTTTAATCCCCCTCCCACAGATTTGAGGGATTATTTGACAAGGAAAAGGAGTGCTAATCAGACCACTTCTCCATGCTGCTGTCAACAGCTCATCCAGATGCTCTCTGGATGCCATTGCGAGTCAGGCGTGCACCAGCCGTCTTAATTAGACAGCTGACCCTGATTCCCCCATCAGCCAAGAGAAGACGCTCCCACAGGAGGAGAACCTTCTCAGATGTTGAATACCCGGAGCTTACTGCAAACATGACTAGCAGGAGTAAGGGGAAACAAATTGCAGTCAGCCCAGATGACTCCGAGTCTGACTCTGTACCGGAAGGAGTGTATCAACACACTCGCACCCGGACGGGGGCCATTCCCCCAATTGACTATAATGCCTTAGCCCGCGGCATTAGAACGGGTGATTCTCACTCTGCTGTAGTGGGGTCGCAAGCTTCAAACTCTTCCGTCGAGAAGGAGGCTTCCGCCTACATGGCAGACACTCCTGAGGAGACGACCAGGCGTTTAGAACAGACGCAGAAGCACCAGATGGATATAATCGCCTCTCAACAGAGATCCATTGACTCCCTCAAGCATATGCTCGAGAAATTGCTTGAAGAAAGAGCGAGATCTCCTCCTAGACGACCGAAGGGGAAAGGGAGAAAAGGAGAAAGCCCACCCTCCGAATCTTCTGACGAGACACGACGATCTACCTCGGATGTGTCCAAGCCCTCGTCGCAGGCAAGAAGCGACCAGACCCCGGGAAAGGCTCATGCTAAGAGAATGAGTCAACTAGAGCAGCGCCTCGAGGCCCTTACCAACCGTAAAGGCCTCCAAGAAGCTGGAGTAGTCCGGCCCTATCCGGCCGAGTGGGACTTAGTCCCGTACCCTCCTAAGTTCAAGGCTCCAACTCTCCAAGCATTCGACGGGAAGGGGTCACCCAACCAGCACATCTACTACTTCAAATCCCAGACCGGGAATGTGGTAGATAACGATGCCATCCTGGCACGCCTATTCATTGGCACCCTAAAAGGGTTGGCCTTTGAATGGTTTATGAAGCTCCCGGAAGGTTCCATCAAGAACTGGGGCGACTTGGAGAAGCTGTTTCTAACACGCTTCTTCGAAGATGATTCGGAGGTCACAATGCCTACCCTTTTAGCTACAAAACAGCGAAAGGGAGAGTCCGTCAAGTCTTTCGTAGAAAGATTTCGGAACATGGCACTCCGATGTCCAAGCGGCATGACCCAGGCCACCCTGGTGGAAACATGTCGCCATAATCTCCAAACCTCACTCCTTGCTCAAATAGGAGTTGCTGAAAGCCGCACCTGGAAACAATTAGTCCAGCAAGGTGAACAGGCTGAGGAGATTGTCGCCCGCGTCAGAGCGGAAGAAGGCAAGCCCAGGCCAGAGAGGTCGACAAGGCGTGCACCAGACACATCCCTCCAAACCAAGCGGAAGGATAATTTGGTGACGGAGACCAAATCTCCCACCAAACCTCAAACAGGCAGGGCAAGTGGCTCTTCAAGCCAGCCACGCCCCAACAAGCAGTATTCCTTCAAGGAGGAACACGTCGATTCGCTCTTCAAGCTACTCAACAAGAGCAATCGACTGAAGCTCCCTGAAATTAGGCGCCCGGAGGAGGTCGGCAAGACCGACAATCCCACCTACTGCTTATACCACAGGATGCTCGGACATCCTACCAAAAGCTGCTATGTCTTTAAAGACATCCTTCAAGCTCTGATTGACGCGGAGGTATTAAAACTCCGACCGGAGCAGAAGAAGATGACGGCCAACATGACGTCGATTCTCCAGTTTGGGACACGACCCCCGACACCCGTGGGGGTGATCTCTGTCCCGAAAGGAGAACTGAGGGTGGTCACAGACCCTCATCAGCAGCAGGAGAAAGGCTTGGTACCCGTCTCTACACCTCGAGGGGAAATCATGTGGGTCCACCCTGACCTCGTCGACGAGCAACAATGGACGACTGTGACCAACAGGAAGTCCAAAGGCAAAGGGAAGGCTTCATCTTGCCATGTGATATGCGCCTCTTCTCGAGAAGCGGACACTGATGTTCCATCGCTGACTGACTCAGAAGAGGAAACAATAGTCCTGGCCGCAGAGCCCAGCCAACCTACGGCAGGGACCCGTTCAGGACAGGCATACTTGAAGCAGTACGGCGAGACAGCGGCGGCTTCTCCGCAACCAGCCGTGGAACCAGCCAAGCCCTCCTCTAAACAGCCTGGGGAGAAGCAGAAAGAAACTCGGTTTTCTCGAGTTCTTGCGAAAGGTGTAACGGAAGAATCCTCGACACCTTACCGCTTCGACGTCTTGGCTCAACTAGCCAACATCCCGGCACGCATTACCTTGTATGAGCTCCTGAGGCTATCAAAGTCAACCAGAGAGGCTCTACAAGAAGCTCTGGCAAATGCTGAGGTCTTTATGACCCGCGTGCCAAGGGAGGAAGATGAAGAGGATTGCCTCCACACCTCCCCAAATGCTCCCTGCATCACCTTCACAACAGATGACATGCAGGTTAAAGGGAAGCATGACCGACCCCTATACTTCACAGGGTATATTGGGTCATCCGAGGTGAACCGCATCCAGGTAGACCCAGGGTCCGCGCTGAGCATCATACCTCGCCGGGTTATGCAGTTTCTAGGCATTCCTACCCATCGTCTGAGCCCTACCCAGACGACTATTTACGGGTTCAATGCCAACAGCTCCCGCCCAATGGGGAAGATCAAGCTCAAATGCCAGATCGGGAGCCTCAAGTCAGAAGTGACGTGTTACGTCATTGACGCGGACACTTCCTACAACCTGTTGCTGGGACGACCATGGATTCACCGCAATTCCATCGTTCCCTCTACTTTCCACCAAGTCATGAAATACATTGACGAGAGTGGACAGGTCCGAACGTTGATTGCCGAAAGGCATCCGTTTAAAGGGGTTGAAAATTATTTCACGGACTCCCTCTTATATCAGGATCCGGAGGAGACTAATGAAACCCCACAACCAGAGGAGCCAGACTCTGGTAATGAAGCTGACATTGAACCTGAGAAAGAAGAGTGCCTGTGGGAGTTGGAGCCCATTGTAAAGAGCACTAATAAGCTCGATGTTGATACCACCGACGATGCGGGTGGTTGGTACATTAATGAAGATTTAGACTTTGCGTATTTCCCTGTGTATGTTTCCGATTCAATACCGTCGGATACCACTACCGACATGGACGATGACCTCTGGTCGGCAATAGATGCCTTGACATCTTTGCATGTACCGGTGAAATCATCCTTCGGGACATACCAAGATAATGGTGACGCGCAAGAGTCTGTATTCATGATTCCAGCCAGACGAAAAGGCCAAAGACCAATACTTTTTGGGCGAATCGCATCTGAACCTATGCCCCACGAAGAATCGGAAGGTGAGGATGAATCCCCTCAGTTCGATCATTATGAACCAAGAACGCTCAAGATGATGAAGCGCATGGGGTATGATCTAACCAACAGGCCTGGGTTGAACTTCGGAAAAGGAAGAAGAACACTGCTTCGATCCTTTGTACCGAAAGGGAAAACCCCTGATTACTATCATCGGACGCGCCGGGGGTTGGGCTATATATCAACTCCAGTGCCATCAGCCTCTGATTCGGAGAGACTGTCAAGTCATGACTGCTCATCAGACACGTCGTCATGGGAATCAGATGTCAGTGTCGGCAACATCTTCAAAGGGCTTTCAGTAAACATGGTTTCGACAAGCCATCTGGAGGATGAAGATGAAGAAATGATCCAATCTGATACAGATCCTTGGATCAGACATTTGAATGCTCTTTGGGACATCCGCTTTGAACAGCGTGAGCCACCCACAGAAGACAAGGTTGTTCAAGTCAACCTAGGAGATGAAGACAATCCTAAACCCATCTTCATAAGTGACGGCCTGTCGCCTCCAGAGAAGAAGGATTTAATATCTCTTGTACAAGAGTATATAGATGTCTTCGCCTGGAATTATGAGGACATGCCTGGACTTGATCCTCAAGTGGCTATGCATCGCCTCAACATCAATCCGGACATGAAGCCCGTTAAACAACAGCAGCGACGGTTCCGTCCAGAGATAATGGAGGCAATCCAATCAGAAGTCAGGAAGCTTATTGACTCCGGCTTTATCAGGGAGGAACAGCATCCCGACTGGGTAGCCAACATCGTCCCCGTCGCCAAGAAGAACGGGAAGATCCGGATCTGCATCGACTTCCGTGATCTAAACGAGGCCTGCCCCAAAGACGAATTCCCATTGCCAATCACAGATGTCATGATTGACAATACTTGTGGATTCGAGCGAATGTCCTTTATGGACGGGTTCTCAGGATATAATCAAATCAAGATGTATCCCGATGACGAAAAGCACACCTCCTTCAGGACACCTCTAGGGGTATACTGCTACACCGTCATGCCCTTCGGTCTGAAAAATGCGGGGGCAACCTACCAAAGGGCCATGAATGCCATTTTCCATCGGCAGATACGCAAAACGGTGGAATGTTATGTCGACGACATTGCGGTGAAAAGCCGCACTAAGGGTGATCACATAGCAGACCTGAGGGTGGTCTTCGACATCATGCGGGCTCATCAATTGAAGATGAACCCCACCAAGTCCTTCCTGGGGGTAGCCAGTGGCAAGTTCCTAGGGTTTGTCGTGACTTCCACAGGAATCCATTTGGATCCGGAGAAAGTCCGTGCTATCCAAGAGATGCAACCCCCCAGAAGCCTCAAGGAGCTCAGAGGACTACAAGGACGATTGGCATATATCCGCAGATTCATTTCAAATCTCTCCGGGAGATGCCAACCCTTCGCTAAGCTGATGAAGAAGGGCGTTTCGTTCATTTGGGACGACGCTTGCCAGCAAGCATTTGAGGAGATCAAGCACTACCTCACCCAACCACCAGTCCTGGCAGCTCCGGTATCCGGAAAGCCTTTCCTGGTGTACGTCCGATCAATGGATCATTCTTTGGGAGCTCTACTAGCTCAGAATGATGACCAGGGGCGAGAACAAGCAATCTACTACCTAAGTAGAATGATGATCGGAGCCGAACATCGGTACAACCCGATCGAGAAGGAATGTTTGGCACTGGTGTTCGCCATTCAGAAAATGCGACACTATCTGGTGGGCCAAACCATAAATGTCATATCCAAAGTCAACCCCCTGAGGTTACTTATGACAAAGCCTTCTTCACTAAATGGCCGGCTGGCAAAATGGGCCATATTGCTATCACAATATGAGATGCATTTTCTGCCACAAAAGGCTATTAAGGGACAAGCGGTGGCGGACTTCTTAGCTGAACACCCAGATCCCAGGGCAGCCAAACTCTACGAGGATCTCCCAGACGAGGTCACCGAAGCCTGCCTGACCCAGACATTGTTCGAAGGACAAGTATGGCAACTTTTCTTCGATGGCGCATCGAGAACAAGCTCTAGGGGACATACAGTTGCGGGGGTAGGAGTAGTACTCGTCTCCCCACAAAATCACGTGATTCCCCGAGCTATCTCGTTAACCGAGCCCTGTTCCAACAATGTGGCGGAATACAACGCTCTTTTGATTGGGATGCAATTCGCCGATGAGATTGGCGTTAAAAATCTCGAGGCGTACGGTGACTCCAAACTCATCGTCAGCCAAGTTCGCGGAGAGTATGAGGTCAGGCATGAAGATCTAGTACCCTACTACAACGCGACAATCCACATGGCCGAGAGGTTTTCAAACTTCTACATCGACCATGTACCGCGCAAGCAAAATGCGCATGCAGATGCACTTGCATCCCTTGCTGCCTCCTTAGCTCTTCCAGCTGGAGCAATGGAGAAGGTATTCGTCTATAGCCACGACCTATACTGCCCAAAAAGTCCCCTCGGAGACTACCAGAGGTCAACGGGAGATCGTCGCGGTAAGGAAACACTTGAAGTGTCGACCGATCCAGAACTTAAAGACTGGCGATTCCCCTACATTGATTTTGTCTTGTACGGCATCTTGCCCGAAGACACCAGGGAGGCGGCTGCCATCCGAAGGAAAGCCTCCAAATTCTACTACAATGCGATTTCGCGAACATTGTATCGTCGATCGCATGACGGGATCCTGCTCCGATGCCTCTCATCAAAAGAAGCCCAAGGAGTATTGAAAGAAGCCCACGATGGTACTTGTGGAGCTCATCAACCTGGCCCGAAGCTGGCAAACCGACTCCAAAGATTGGGTTACTATTGGCCCAAGATGGTTGCCGATGCTGTTGCCTATGCCAAAAGATGTCACGCCTGTCAAATACATGGCGATTTCATCCATCAAGCACCAGGATACCTCCACTCTACGACCTCTACCTGGCCGTTCGAAATGTGGGGGATGGACGTGGTTGGTCCTATCAGCCCACCATCATCAAAGGGACATCGGTTCATCCTAGCGATAACCGATTACTTCTCAAAGTGGGCCGAAGCTATCCCTTTGCAAGAGGTGAAATCTTCTAACGTGATCAAGTTCGTGAAACATCACGTTATTTACCGGTTCGGTGTGCCTCGGCGGATTGTCCATGACAATGGACCCCAGTTCATCAGCCAGGCTTTTCAGAGATTCTGCGCCAAGTTCAGAATCCAGAGTGTGTCATCAACGGCATACTATCCGCCCGCGAACGGCCTCGCAGAAGCTTTCAATAAGACTATTGGCAAGCTTCTCAAGAAATTCGTCTCGAAAAGTCAACGAGACTGGGACGATAAGTTGGGCGAATGCTTATGGGCCTATCGCACGACTGTGCGAACCCCAACTAAAGCCACGCCATTTTCCTTGGTGTACGGATGCGAAGCCGTCCTTCCACTGGAAATCCAAATTCCATCTCTTCGCGTCGCTTTGACAGCGGAAATGACAACAGAGGAGAAGCATCGACAGCGACTCCAAGAATTGGAAGCCTTGGACGACAAGCGTCTTCAGGCCCAACAACAAATCGAGCTTTATCAAGCTCGTATCACCAGAGCCTTCAACAAGAAAGTCAAATCCCGAACTTTCAAGAAAGGCGACCTCGTCTTAACCGTCCGAAGACCCATGGTCATGACGCACAAGACGAAAGGAAAATTCCAACCCAAATGGGAAGGACCATTTGTGGTAGAGTCAGTCTACTCAAATGGATCGTATCGCCTCATAACCTCAAATGGCGATACACTCATGATGCCAATCAATGGCAAATTCCTGAAGAAATACTATCCCTAGATGGCATTCTTCCACCGATCAAGTTAAAAATACACCTCTGATCAAACATCCGACGCCTTGATGGCTAAGGATAGAGGAAAATGTTGGCTTTTAAGTCCAACATAAGTCTTCGACAACTCATCATGCTGAGGGGAATAGCATGGCTAGCCCAACTCAAACGGTAGTTGGTAAAGGCATGACAAACCCGTTGACAGCTGAGGATTTGCTAAAAATCCTAAGGGACACGTTCCCATTTGATCCGACGCCTCCGACGGCTAAGGATAGAGGAAAATGTTGGCCTTTAAGCCCAATCTAAGTCCTCAACAACTCATCATGCTGAGGGGAATAGCATGGCTAGCCCAACTCAAACGGTAGTTGGTAAAGGCACCTCAAATCCGTTGACAGCTGAGGGTTTGCTAAAAATCCTAAGTGGATTTGATTCCACTCTTCCCTCCAAAAATCCCTTACCAATTCTCATCCATAGAATGGTAGGACCACAAAATGCAATCATTACCATGTTAACACTATACCTCTGGTAATGAATACTCTTTGTCGAGTACAAACCTAGCTTGTTAACTTTGCATAGAGTAACAAACTCTCAAATTTGCCAAGTTAACACTATACCTCTGGCACCTCAAATTCCACTTGTCAATTCTCATCAATAGAATGACAGGTCCTCAAATTGCTCCTATCGCAAGCAAATCCTTGTCAAGTTAATATCACACCTCTGACAAACTACTGTTTAAGTTAACATTACACCTCTAAGCAGTTCATCGAGTGCCTGTCAAGTTAATATCACACCTCTGATAGTCACCTTTCCTCGACTTCCTTGTCCAAGCCGAGATGAACGATGCCAAGTTAACACTACACTTCCAGCATCCGAGTCATTGTTAAGTTCAACAATACACCTATGGCTATGACCTTTCCTCGACTTCTTTAAGCCGAGACGACTAATGCCAAGTTCAACATTACACCTCTAGCATTTCTATCACTGTTAAGTTAAACATCACACCTATGACAGTGACACCCTCAGTTTTCCCAAATAAAACTGAGATGCTGATGAGTTAGGTTAATATCACACCTCTAACTCACATCCTTGTCAAGTTAATATTACACTTCTGACAAGACTACTTCTAAACCGTTAAGTTAATATCACACCTCTAACGGTAAAAATCTTACTAGACTCCCCACGAGTCTAGTTTCATTTGATATTCTCCCCAACCGAGTATCAAATTCATTCTGGAGGCACTGTTGGTTAACATTACACCAATAAACAATGCTTCCATCAAAATCCCCAGCTGATCTTAAATCAAGTTAATCCCAAATCCTTGATAAAAGTTCACCTTCTCTGGGGGTACGCGCTCCACTCGTCACTTTCTTTTATAAAGTGGCGGGTCCACCAAAATTATTCTTTTGCTTCTAAAACAAAACGTTCAAGACAACAGAAAGAAGCAAAAAGAAAAGTGTCACTTTTATTCATATCCAAACACATGAAAGTGATACAAAACGCTCTCTTATACAATAAGATTGAGTGTTACAATTAAGGAGTACAAAGAAGTCCCTCTCTCTCTCTGAGGCCGTACTCACTCCTTGAAACCGCATCTGATCCCAGGTGCACAATTGGAGCCGGTTGCACTTTGATGCATGACGCCAACTTCGAAAGCGCCCTAGCTGACCAAGCCAAGAGCAATGGTGTTCTTGAGGTCCAGTGGCAATGGAAGGTCCTGCAACCCTTCGTTCAGGCGCGTCTCTTTCCCTAGTAGACTATCCAACAAACATGGAGTCACTCTTGGGGTGAGAGCAGAAGTTTAGGAGTCATCACAAAGGATGCCACCCTCCACTTAGTCCGGCGGCAGCAAAAAGTCCGGCAACTCTTCCTTCAAGAATTGATCCTTCCCCAGCAGAAGACTCAACGGACTTTAACTGTCCTCGATGTCACTTCTGGGGTTTCATCACCATCCCTTTCCCCAGCAGGCCATCCAACGGAGTGTCCTTGATGTGACTTCTGGAGTGGGAGAGGAAGAGGATCTCATCCGCCGCCGCAACCGCCGGACCACCCTCGCCGGTACTCAGCCTATCCGTCTCTTGCACCAGATCTGAAGAGACCTTGGCGAGGGTTGGGTCCTCGTCAGAGATGTAATATACTCTCTTATAGGTGACGAGGACCATAATATATTCTCTCATAGGTGAAGGTTGAACGAGTTCGCCGACCGAAGTATTCTTCCAAGGGCCCAGCAAGCCTGCAAGGAACAAAAAGAGAGAATTAAAACAATCTGCAGCTTAGTGTAAACAGAGAAAAACTAAGTCAGCAGAGGCAAACGCGGGAATGATCCACGCAGTCAGCCAAATGCGGGAATGATCCATGCAGTCTACCAAGACGCAGGAATGACACGCGCAGCAAGCCAAACTGTTGCGTCAGCCGAGACAAACGCGAATCAAAACGCGGTCCCATTCTGTGCCTAGGTCAAAGAGCACAAACGCCGAAAAGGCACAGACGCCGAAAATTGCCATCTCCATGAACAGGAGTTGCAAGGTGCGGGTCTGAAACCTTTTTTTTAGAATTCGTCAAAGGCATTGGTCATGAAACGCGCTAAGGCACAAGCCATAAAACGCGCCAACACCAAGGGCCAAAGATTCCTGCACGCGCGTCCGGAGAAGTTCAGGTCCATGGTACAAATTCCAGAAGGAATGCACCAATGCAGACTTCATGAGGGGGTCCAGATGACATGAAGCCAAGGTACAGGCCATGGTGAATCTAAAATGTCATGGTGAAACGAACGGCATACCCGTGGAGACCTCCGTCAAGAGTTGTAATCTCTGCACCAGGACGCAAACGCGGTCACAGGGCAAAGAGGTGTTTTCTCCTAAAGAGACCAAACAGGGGCTTAAAAGCCCTGGGTCATCTTCAGAGCCATCCTCATCCATGGAGACAATTCTCTGAGGAAGATGAAAGTTCTCAAAGCGCTCTCTCAAAAAACAAAATAGTCCAAAGGCAGGATTGAAGGGAGAAAGGGGCGCCCTATTTATAGGCAGCTCCTGACAACAGCGGTTAATGGCCCCGTAATCTGAACCGCCGGCATTAATAACTGCACAACTGCCAAGACCCAATAAAGGCCGGACGCGTGTAACGCTGCTTCGAGAACCGCCGCTGGCGCTGATCTCCAACCGCCCGCACTGGTTTCTCATTTAAGGGGATCAATACTCAAGCCCAATCAGCAGCCGACGCGTGGACAACTGCTTCGGGAAACAAAGCGGAAAATCCGCATCTGACGTTTAAAGATCACACCAAATCCCTATGACAGGCTGTATGTAACGCCTGGGAGTTTACACCCAGACGCGGATTGAAGAACTATCCACCCATCCGCGTCCCAGAAAGATGCCTGCGCGAGTCAAAGTCGCGTCCCCTCAGAATTAAGGGAAAGGCACAAGGCTGCGTCTCCCGCGTCTGCCTGATCCGCTTCCTTCTTCGCAGAAGCAGATCCGCGTTATTCAGAGCCGCGTCTCATGAAACAATGATGGCCACGTCTCCCTATGGATTGATGCTACGTCTTGTCAAAAGGACTTAGTCCTGCCTAAGTTCTCATGAACTAAGAACCGCGTCTCACCCTGTGATTGACGATGCGTTCGGAGGCCGCGTTTTCACTCTATGCTGCGTCTCATCAAGAAGACCGCGTTCCGATTTGTGGTTGACGCCGCGTCTCATCAAAAGGACTTAGTAGAATCTAAGTTCTTATGAAATGATGACCGCGTCTCACTTTATGATTGACGCTGCGTCTCAGTAAAAGGACTTAGTAAAATCTAAGTTCCGGTAGACTGATGACCGCGTTTCACCCTGTGGGATTAATGCCGCGTCTCGCCAAGACCGCGTCTCATTAAAAGAACTTAGTCCTACCTAAGTTCAGTAATCACGACTGGTGATCGAGAGTTGGACTCATCCACAACAAGACAAAGAAATTGGGACAAAAGCTTTAAAGAAAACTTCTATTATACCAAAAAATGATAGAAGTGGATACAAACACTCTTAATAGAGTGTCCCTTTTCTTTACAGAAAAAAAAAAAGAAGGCTAAATGTCCTGGTTCACCAAGGAACGGATTTGTTCCCTAAGGCGGTGAATCTCATGCTGGCGCGTCCTCTCAGCCTCCATGATAGCCCGGTCCCGCAGCTCCGCCTCAGATAAGAAACTTCTGGCAGACAGTTGCATCCGCAGAGAGTCCACCCTGGAAGATTGCAGAGACAGACTCTCTTCAGCCCGCGCCGTAGCAGCCCGTTGCTCCTCAAGCTCCTTTTTGAGGGAGACAAGTTTCTCCTCATTTAGTGCAAGAACAGCTTCCGCCTTGGCAATAATGTCCCGAGTTCTGAGGATGACCTGCTCCGTGCTCTGCACACTGAGCTCAGATTCCCTCGAATCTCCGGCTAATTTTTGAAATTCAGCCTTGGAATATTCAAGGTCACGGACCTCGGCAGCAATCTGTGCCTCCGCCTCCTGTCGCTCCCGTTCCTGAGCAGCTAGGAGCCTAGTCAGGATGGCCTGGGCCTCGCCGGAAGAACCTGCATCTTCCAAAGATTCCAGCTCCCGCAGGTTATCTCCAAGTTGCTCTACCACCCGCAGGCATGCCCTGGCAAGTGAAGGGCCTCCCGCCAATTCGACGCTCACGGCCATATTTTCAAGAAGCCTCTGGGCGAACTGGAAGGTGCTGTGTCCACGGAAGATGAGATCAATACATGATCCCATCGAGGTGAAGAATTGTTGCACCATCTGACGTGCCAGATCCCCCATGTCTTCACCACCTAAGAAGCTTCCCGACCCTTTTTCTGTCACGGGACAAGGGATATAGGGCGGGTCTTCTCGCACAAGAGCCGTGCCAGCCGTCGATGTGGCCAGAACAAGACTACCCATTGGCACTTCCGGGAGCGCTGCCTCTGCAGGAGCTTCCACGACCAAGGAAGGAGCTGTAAGCACAACCTCTTCAGAAACTTCACCGAGGATTGAGCTGTGGGGCCTTCTGGAAGGGTGCTGATCGTCAGACTCCCCACCTGAGCCCCCTCAGTCAGAGCTGCCTTACTAGGTTCGAGGTCCAGAGGCGTCAAGTCCTGTAAAATGGGAGTCTCCCCAGCTTCAGCAGTAGCCTTCTCCACCGGCGGAGTGAGAGCCTCCTCAGCCTCAATGGTTGTTTCCCCTCCTGGCAAAGGGGAAGGCTCCCCAACTTCAACAGCTGCCCCCTCCGAGGTTATCTCAGCGGCCGAAGCCTCAATCCCCTTGGGCTGGGTCAACTCTGTTTCCATCGCCTCGACATGCGAAGTTGTACCTTCAGCAGGGATTATCGCCAGCGGTAACGCAGTCGATGATTCACCCTCATGTTGTTCCTCCTCCGAGACGTCAAAGAATCCACCCTGATCAGGAAGAGCGGGTTCATCGCCATAGTCGACTTTATCTTCAAAGTCACTTTCTCCCGATGCCGAAGAAGACGATAGCGCCACGCGAGGAAGCTCCACAACAGGAGCCTTACCCCCAATCACTCCAGTGGTAGGACTAGGGTCGACTGCCCGAGGATTGGAAATAAAGACACTAGGAGACCCCGGTTGCTGTACCTCGTCTCTCCCTTCATGAGCAGAAGGAGACTCGCCCATTATGTCAACCTCCGGTGACTCGGTATCACCAGCAACAAGGGGTCGCTCAACAAGCTCCCCTTCCTCCACGGTCTCGCTGCGTGACCTAGGAGCACGGACCAAGCTTGGAAAATCTTCATCTTCCAGCGGTTCCTCAACTCTAACAGGGACACCTTCAGGAGGAACCTCAACTCCAGCAGAGATAGCTCTGGATTGAGAGACTTCAGCTCTGGATTGAGAGACTTCAGCCGTTAAGTCCCTCCGAGCCTTTTTTGGGGCAGGCTCAACTACAGAAGCAGAGCGTCGACGACGCTTCCTCGCCAATTGCTTCGACCTCCTTGCCGGTCGCGGCTCCACTCTCATTGCTGGTGGCTCCGCCCTCGTCGCTTGCGGCTTTGCCCTTGCCGGTCGCGGTGCCGCCCTCACTACTGGGGGCTCCCTCCTCGATCGTTTCTCGACCTCCCTCTGAGCTTTCAGGTACTGGTCGAGGAGTTTAGTACGTTTACTGGATTCAGACCTCTCCTCGAGACTGGCATTGATACTCTCAAGACATGAAGACTCCGGAATAAGATCTGGCGTCTGGCCGGCCTGGGAGTACCAAATACAGAAGCTGAAGCTCATACGGCACTTAGGCGCCTCGTCGGGTAGATGGAACGTTGCTCCCGTCCCTCCAGCCACACTGTAATACCAAGCCCGAGCGCCTTCGAACAGATTCCCGTCAAAGGCAAGTTGAGCATTGGGATTCCCGACGTAAAGCTGATCATAGCCAAATTGTCGGGCAAAACGACTTGGCATATACGGCTCGATAGTGCAGGAAGTTCCTTGGCGAAACAGCACATATCCTGGTCGTATATTGATTAACCACCAGAAGGCTCCAGCAGGCAATTGCGAGAAGTCATCCCGCCCAGCGACATCCGTGAACAGCTCCCCGGGGGCTGCACCTTGAACCTCTGGAAAGCAGCGGTTGAGCTGGTAGTTGGCGGCACAGGAAAGACGCTTCCTAATGTAATACAGGTAGGTGTCATGCCACTCTGAACGTTCCAGCCGCTGCACAAATGGGATATGATCCACGCTCCCACGCGCTGACGTCATTAGAGACGGGCAATGCATCACGTACCAAGCCATGAGATACGTGTAAGGCAGCTCAATTCGCGGGTTGGGGTGCTTCACCGTCGGGTTCCCCTCTGAGTCGGTATACGGCTCCCCACGAGAATTAGCAGTCTTTGGGGGTCCGCAGAAGCTCTTGGTCAACACCCGCAGCCCGCTTTGAATACCAGCCACCACGGCGGGAAGAAGGGCTATGGGGTGGCCATGAGCCAAGAGTACCGCCGGGTACACCACATCTGCCACAATAACTTCATGTGGTAGCGTGGGCACCACACACCTCTTCAGCCACAACATCAGGAAGCCCGCCAACAGCGCCTGATCAGAGATAGGGGTCCGGGCTTGATGGTGAAAGCTCTCAAAGACCAAGTCAGGGTCGAAGCCGTCCTCGTTCGACTCCGTGGTGTAGAACTTGTCAGAAGCTGCGTCGATCCTGTCTTCAACTTCCCCACCAGAACTAGGAGCTAGTCGGATTACTGGGAGATCTTTATTGCTGACATTATTAAACAAATAATCAGCCCAGGATAGTTGCTTGACGCCTCCTGACCTCCAGGCAGTTGTCTGACCGCAGATGTAGAAATGGCACATCACCTCCCAGTAGGTCTCATACACTTGAGGAGATTCTTTTTCCAAAAGGCGCAGCTCCCTGGTGGTTGGGACAAATTCCTCGTAAGGAATATCCCCTGACGACAACCCGGAGACCTCATACAATTCGTGTAGGGCAAGGCCCATCTCTCCAACCGGAGTAAAGAATGTCCCCGTCCGAGGATTGTAGCGCTCCAGAATCCCAAGAAGTTATGAGAACTCATCGGGACGCCCCACTGCACGGCCCTGACTGCTGGGTACAGCCCCACACGCTTCAGCGGCCCCTCAAGATTGGTAAGGACAAAACCCACCATCCTACCCCACCAGTAATTCTCTGGAGAATGGACCCATCCATACGCACGGAAGTCGACAGGATAGTCACCCCCTGCTTCTATGAAGGAATTGAGGAAGGTGGTAGCGAGCTCCGGGGTCTCCCCAATTGGAATTTCAGGTTTGGACGACGCAGGGAACAGTCCGACAACTGACCCGTCATGACTATCATGGCGGCCTACCTTTTGGAGGCCAAAGTCACCAAGGGCGATCTCAGGGATATACTGGGAAATGTCCCATTCCATCTTCCGGGGGACAGACATGTGTTGAAAGTAGGACATCGGGAACATCCTCTCCATGTCTGGAAGAAAGAATCTTCCGCCCTTTATCTCACGGAGCCATTTATAAGTCCCCTCAGACACACGACGGCCATCGTCATAGATATGATCCCCAAAGAAGAAGGCAGGCTTCTCCAACCTGACACCGTCATCCGTTTTGAGCGCGGCATCGGTCATAAGTGCCCGGAAGGTTCTCCTGTTAACATTAGAGAGCCTGCGATCCAGCAACTGGTCAGCAGTCACGGGGACACTCATTCTTTGCACAAAGGTCAAGCCCCGGTCGGCACCACCCACGCGGCCAAAATGGTGCATCTTGGCAAGTGAACCTGAAACATGCGGCACTGCAAAAGAAAAAGACACTTGGTCAGATACCTTGCCAAAAATAAGGGAAGACCTAAGTGTTCATAATTCAAAACGCAGCCGAGACATTGGACGCAGGGGTTATCATCCGCGTCCAGACCTGCGAACTTGCACCAAAACGCAGAAGAGATACTGGACGCAGGAATTTTTCGAATCCGCGTCCAGACCTGCAAAGCTGCGTTCTACAAACCAAGACTTATGAAAATTTGAAAATTCGAAGTACTTGGACTCAAACGCCAGATTCTACAAAATCGGCGGTTGAAGACACAGAACACAAGGATCAAATCCGCGTTCTGCAAACCAAGACTTGTGAAATTTCAAAGTGCTTGGACTCGGACGCCAGCGCCTGATGGCACAAAACGCGGCACAGAACGCATGGATCAAATCCGCGTTCTACAAATCGCGTCCAGAGACCTTCACAATTAGAAATATTCTAAGTGAAGGACCCAGAGTGCAGAGTTCACCAGCGTCGGATCATCAGGCCCGTGCCCCGGTTATCATCTCAAGGACAGCGTCCGAGAATCAAACACGATCTTGTGTTAAAGGTTCTTAGGGTTCTATGAACATGTTTTAATGGCGGAACCCACACCGAAGGTGCATTTTTACCTCGAAAACACCCTCCTGCGCAGAGGAAGCATCTCTCTCAGCCTCGGCGACGGTCGCCCTTGAGGTCGATGCAGTCAGTTTCGTCTTGGGAGCCATTGAAAATCAAGAAATCCGAGCGAGGAGATGAATAGTTGAACAAGAGAAGGAAGTTCTTTTTCTCAGAGAATGCGTTCGTTCGGAGAAGAAGATGCATCTCTCCAACTGTTGCCTTTATATAGGCACAGAGATTCGCGAAGATACGCAGCGTTTGGCCCAATAAACGCTGCAACGAATTGCTGCCTGACGCGTGGAGCCAAATCATTGTTTGAACAGGGAAGATCATGCGTCGCGACTCCGCCACAAGTCAGAAGTTGACACGTGGAGCAGTTCACTTAATGAACCGGGAGATCCGCGCGCCAAAAGGCGAAATCTCGCCTTTTCCCCAGGCCAGCTGGCGGCGTAATCATGACATGGCACAGGCGCACGCCCCAAAGTACGCGGCTCTTCGGTGGACATGCCCCGTCAGCATCATCATAAATGCACCCAGAAAATCGCGTCTGCCTTATGAAGATCGGTCGCGTTCTCATCGCCAAAAGATCGCGTCTCGCTAAGAAGTCGCGTCCTTAAAGCAGTTTCTGCTTTTTCAAAAAGGAACCTGCGTCCAGTCTCCTGCTTCTACAAGTCAGTTCAACAGTGCACTGACGCAAACAGACAACCAACCACTCCCGGCCAAAAGCGCACCCGTGACAGACTAAAAGCAATCGGGGAGGTCTAGACTGTGTATCTAGACACTCAAACACGATCAACTCTGACGGCTTCAAAGAGTTCAACAGTACACTCACGAAGACCAATTCCAGATAAGATCAAACCCGAAGCATCAACAGTCCAGTCATAAAACGCGAACACGGCTGAAGATCCAAAGTATTCCGAAATCCGTCCCATTCAACTGCGGAATATCAGAAACTTTGGAGGGGGTTCTGTAGGCTGTCTAAAAATGACTAACAGACCAGCCATTAAGGAAGCAGAGTCTCAAGATCTAGACGCGAGAAATCGATGCTCGCGTCTCAGCATTAAGACGCGTTGGCTCTACACCCGCGTCACAACGTTCAGACGCGTCGGCCCGAAGCCCGCGTCTCAGCATCAAGGCGCGTCGGCCCGAAGCCCGCGTCTCAGCATCAAGGCGCATCGGCCCGACGCCCTCGCCTCAGCATCCAGACGTGAGGGCCCGAAGCCCGCGTCTCAAACCTCAAGGCGCGTTTGGCTCGACGCCCGCGTCTCAAACTTCAAGGCGCGTTTTGCTCGACGCCCGCGTCTCAGTTGCAACTGCCCTGATTGCGGGGCCAGTCACCGCGCATGTAGCGGGTAGTGGCCCCTCATTCGGGAGCGTTTTCAGGAGGCACCTTCACCCCCTGAGATCCCTATAAATAGCCTTGTTTGCTATGAAGAGAGGATCGGAGTTGTTTTTGGAGAGACACACAGGGATAGAGGCTTGAGAGGATCGAAGCTTGGCAGAAGATCAGAGTTTTGAAGAGAGAGAGCTTTGAGATAGGGCATCATCAAAAGGATCATCAAGAGAGAAGCACAACTCTTCAGCGAGCTTACTGAGTACTAGCCGCTCTTCGCCTACCTCCTCTTTGAGAGTTTTGGTAGACGGAGCTGAGTTACTCTTTCTACCGACCGAAGAGAAGACCCCCGACGGTCCAGGACGGTCATCTGGTCAACGGAGAACAAGATTCACTCTCCATCGCCACACGAAGAACCCAGCTTTAAACAAAGGGAAGATTCAGACATCCTCCCTCCCTTGTAACTGGAAAAGAGGGAAGAGTAGTTCTTTTGGTTGTAATCGTTTCGCTTGAATTAAGGAAATCTTTTTACAGCTAAAACCACTTTCTCAGACCACCAAAGTTTTCCGGCCCCTACAATGGAGTGCTCATCATTCACCTTGATTCCCTGGCCAACAGACTGTAGTTGATGATTGAGTTTGAACCTGAATACAGAAAATATAGAATTTCAGAACTTTATAACAGTAGTGCAAGATACTCAATGCTACCGCAATAGCAAGTGGCTATGCGGTCGTCATCCTCAAGGAGGGACTAGCGATGGAAGCTTTTTGCAAGTTCTCTTTTAAGTTACAAAAAAATGGTTAAAGTTCTTCTTTTAATTCTTGAAAAGAAAAAGAAAAAAAGTTAGGTTAAATTGTGAAAGTGATAGATTGAGAAGATGGAGAAAATAGAAAATGATTTTTTACAAAGAAAGTGAAAAATAATGAATAGAGTTGAGAGATAGTGATGTTGGTGATCTAAACTAAAAATTAAAAGAAAAAAAGTTAAACCATAAAAACATACTTACTTACCTCTTTGACGCCTGTTTACCTTTGACCCGTATCGATGATGTATCTTTGTTTGAAGGCAAGCGAAGTATGACAAATATGATCTTCCTCATTCCTGATTTACACTACGAAATGAAGGGGCAAGTTATACTAGCATAGGAATGGCTATCTATCACCATAAGCCATCAAAGGCACTTGTAATGGCAAGGCAACTTCGAGGCTGTTGGAGTCATTTGAATTCACAAACACAGAAGAGGGAAGCAAACAAAAATAAGAGTAAAGAGGAAAATACTCCGATTTGATTCAAATAACAATGAAAGAAAAGACTTACTTACACCGGCGTCACCTCAGTTCAAGTTTGCTCTCATTCCTCCATGAAACTCTCCTCTCCTCTCAGTTACATAAATGAAATAAAAATTACATAAAAGAAAAAAAAAAAAAAACCTAAGTTACAAACTAAAGAATAGCCTAACTTCTACTCTCTACTTGATCGTTCCCTTTGCCTTTGAGATTGCAGGTATTTATAGGAGAAATGCAGAGGGTGGAGGAGTATGAAGATAGGAGGAGCTGGCTATTTCTGAATTTGAATCATCCCTTTATCTCCAAACTGGATTTGATATGGATATTCAATTCTAATCAGCACTTGTTGGCGTGTTGATTGCTAAATATAACTTATCAAATGATAGAATTAGAAATAGTGATCAACGTAAGAGTTGTAGCCTTTTAAGTTTTCTTTTTTGATCATCTTGAATCATCAGATTTGAATAGTGAAAGTTATGATTCAAATACTAAAATATATCTAGTCTAAATCTGAGTCAAAATTGCTACATCTCATCCGTTTATCTTCTCTCTATCCATTTATCCCTTTGGATTTTAAATTTGGACTCTATATTTGACATTATCCTGGATTGATCTTTAGCTAACCAAATGGATTTATAAAAATCAAAATTTTATTTGTTTTCATTTGGTGTTATCTTTCTGATTTGCTCTGACTTCAGCTGAACATTTACCCTAATTCTTGATTTGTTCTGAATGTGGTGATATACACATAGATCTTTAAGTTAATCGAATTGATTCACCAAAATTTGATTTTAACTGACTGGATCTGGGATCATCCTCAGCAACCAAATAGATCCAGTTAAATCTGATTTTAACTAATATTTATTTAGTTTAATTCTCTTTCTCTCCATGATTATCTTCTACAAAATAGACATTTAAGATAAGAAAATTAGCAGATTTATTACACGATAAATGTAGGAGTGTAATGAAAAGAATGCAAAAATGTGTACGATCAGTTGATTGGGGCAATTGTTCCCGTGTGGGTCTGAGTGTGTTGGTAGACCCTTTCAGATTCGACAAGAACATCCTTCAACCCTAGAGACCGTTCAGCATCCGACTCCTCTGAATTAACAGCTGGTTCTTCCTCTTGGACTTGCTTGGTATGGAACTTGGCCCATCATGTTTGCAGTCACTTCTGGGTACTCGATGTTAGAGAATGATTTTTTCTTTCGGGATCATCTTCTCTTGGTTAGTCTGAAGCCATTGACAACCGGCTAAAAACTAAAAGTTTATTTATCTAAAAGTCGCAATGGTAATCAGAGAGTACTGCTGAGAGGAGCTGCTTGCAGTGAAATCAAAAGGTGATTTGATGGACGCTCCTCTTCCTCGTCAGGTAGTCCCTCAGGTCCGTTGAGGGAGCATCTGAGGAACTTGACCCCTAGGTGTGAGGGGTTTTTGGCATTTTATGTCTTGAAGAAATGCAATGTTGAACGCGGGTCTCGCGCTACTTTATTGAAATGCGGACCTTGCGTTGTGTTAAAATGCGATCATCGCGCTTAGAGTTAGAAACACGGGCATCGCGTTCTGAGACAGACAAAACGCGGGCCTCGCGTTTTGGAGCCGGTAGAACGTGGGTCTTGCATTTGACACAGACCTCGCGTTATTGAGGAACGCAATAGAAATGCGGGACTTGCGTTCTGGAACAGAAACGCGATCCTCGCGTTTCTTAAAAGAAACGCGAGTATGAACCTCGCGTTCTGAATCTACAGAACAGATTGTCTTTGCAGAATCTTCAATCTGTTATCGACGTGCGCGACGCCTTCATCGACGTTCAGCATTTCGGTTAAGCCGCAGGGGTTGTTGGGAATCTCCAGCAACCTAGAATTGCAAAGTTTGGAGAGGAGAATGAAGGCGAAATTGATCTTCACCGTCACTTTGATCGTGCGCCGACGCTTTTCCCTGCAGGCCTCCTGAGAGACGTTGATGCAGGCGTATAGGCTGTACGAGAGATTTTCAGAACCTCTTCAGAAGTGGCACCCTTTGTGTTGTGAGCAATGGTGCGGGTCACTTCAAAAGTAATCTCCGAAGAGATTCGAAAGCGAGTCTCAGAAGAGATTTTATGGTATTGCCGCATTGCCTTAGGACTGGTGAAGCCTGAGGAAAGGAATTCCTTAAACTTTTCTTAGTCAAATTCAACGATGAGGGATTCTACCGTCTTCCCGAGGAGTCGGACATCGGCTTGCGCCACGGCGTTCTCGTCAGTAGAGAAAGAAGTCCCCAGCGGAGTCGCCATCTTTTACTTGGTCGGAAAAGTCTAGTCGATGTAAAGTTTCTTTGAATGGCTGAAAATTTACAACGGAACAATTCCGATTACTAAAGAGGGAAGAAGATATGATTCTCCCCTTTGTTTAAGATTGGATTCTTCATGTGGCGATGGAGAGCGATTCTTATTTTTCGTTGACCGGCTGACTGTCGAGCTTCTCTTCAGGACACTCTCAGAGATCAATCAGAAAGGAACTCTATTTTTAATACACTAAGTGTTTAGAGTCCACTGATTACTCATTTCTCTCTCCCTCTTAGAAAGTAAGAAGCTTTTAGCTTTTAGCTTGAGAATTCTCAGCTCTCAATCTCAGAAAAAAAAACCTTCCCCCTCTTCATAGCTCCTCAGGATATTTATAGGGAGTCATAAGGGTATTATTGTCCCCTAAAATCTCTCCATAATGGGAATTAACTCTCCCATTACTTGGGAATTAATTGACCCAGTAGTGGGGGTTAGTTACAACAGAAACGTGAGTCTCGCGCTGGACGCGGACCTCGCATTACTTGTTGTAGATGTTGTCGTCTCATTTAGAATGCAGGGTTGCTCAGACCCGCGTCTGAAGTGAGACGCAGGGTTTCTCAGACCCGCGTCTGACATGGAGCACGAGTTTGTGCAACCTGCACTTGAAATGGGACGCGGGGTTGCTCAGACTCGCGTGAGATGCGGAGTTCCTCAGACTCGCGTTGGATAGGACGTGGAGTTACTCAGACTCGCGTTGAACGCGGTTTACTCAGGCCCGCCTCTGAAGTCTCTGTGTTTCTTTGGACGCCAGGTCCACGTTTCAGTTTGAAACGCGACCTTCGCGTTGAAGTGAGGTTCGCTATGGTGATTTTTGAACAGCCTACACGCTTATCTGAGTTCATACTGTGACTATAGTCGTAGTTCATTTAATTGGCATTTCTGAATAAAATTTGAGTGTTAATTTTGTCTCAGTTATAACAATATATGATTTATACTTACTGCGACATTGGTCACAGTTCTTATTACCAGTAAAAAAAAGTAACAAAAAATAGCGACCAAGGTTGCTGTATTCTAAGCAGCTTATTTTTCAAAGACTGCGACTTTAGCCGCATTTAAACAAAAAATTTATACAAGACTGCGATCAAAGTCGCAGTATTCTAAACAACTTAATTTTGAAAGCCTGGTCGCAGTATTCTAAACAACTTAATTTTTGAAGACTATGATTTTGGTCGCAGTATTCTTAAAATAAACAAATTAAAAAAGCTCAAAGTCGCAATTTATAGCTTGAAATATTTTTAAATAACTTATTTTTAAAATTATTAATTTCAAATTTTGCGATTTTGAGTTGTGGTCTTCGGTAAAGAAACAAAGTAAAAAAAAACTCAAAGTCGGAGTTTAAATTTTGAATTTTTTTAAAAATCCCTTATTTATTTCTAATTATTATTTTTTAAATAGTACGACTTTGATCTTATTCATTATAAAAAAAATTTGCTCGGTGATTTTTAAACGAAAATTTCTCTGAAAATCACAAATTTTTTCCTCGGTAAATATTTGTGTAGGATAAGCTTTTGCTAGGTTATAAGTAAACCTGACAGTATTTTGGTCAATTGGTACAGTAAAGTGATTGATGGCCCGGGATTTTTTTTGGCTTCGTTACCGCCTACACTCTGCCACAGAGATTGCGTCACGTCGCCGTCGGCTGAGGTACAGAAACACAGGTATGTATATATGTATGTATGTATGTATGAGACGCAGAGTTACTCAGACTCGCATTGAACGTGGTTTACTCAGGCCCGCGTCTGAAGTCTCTGTGCTTCTTTGGACGCCAGGTCCACGTTTCAGTTTGAAACGCGACCTTCGCATTGAAGTGAAGTTTGCGTCTGATGACTTGTCCTTGGTGATTTTTGAACAGCCTACACCCATATCTGAGTTCATACTGTGACCATAGTTGTAGTTCATTTAAATTGGCATTTCTGAATAAAATTTGAGTGTCAGTTTTGTCTCAGGTATAACAATATATGATTTATACTTACTGCGACATTGGTCACAGTTCTTATTACCAGTAAAAAAAAAGTAACAAAAACAGCGACCAAGGTCGCTGTATTCTAAGCAGCTTATTTTTCAAAGACTGCAATCAAGGTCGCAGTATTCTAAACAACTTAATTTTGAAAGCCTGGTCACAGTATTCTAAACAGCTTAATTTTGGAAGACTACGATTTTAGTCGCAGTATTCTTAAAACAAACAAATTAAAAAAGCTCAAAGTCGCAGTTTATAGCTTGAAATATTTTTAAATAACTTATTTTCAAGATTATTAATTTCAAAATTTGTGACCTTTGAGTTGTAGTCTTCTTTAAAGAAACAAAGTTAAAAAACTCAAAGTCGAAGTTTAAATTTTGAAATTTTTTAAAAGTCCCTTATTTATTTCTAATTATTATTTTTTAAATAGTACGACTTTGATCTTATTCATTATAAAAAATTTAAAAAAAAATCTGCTTGGTGATTTTTCAACGAAAATTTCTCTGAAAATCACAAATTTTTTGTTCGATAAATATTTGTGTAGGATGAGTTTTTGCTAGGTTATAAGTAAACCTGACAGTATTTTGGTCAATTGGTACAGTAAAATGATTGATGGCCCTTTTAGCGGGATTTTTTTGGCTTCGTTACTGCCTACACTCTGCCATAGAGATTGCGTCACGTCGCCGTCAGCTGAGGTACAGAAACACCATGTATGTAGGTATGCATTCATGCATGCATGCATGCATGTAGATTAAAGACTGCATATAGGTTGCAATACTGTATATTTTCATTGTACTCTATGACTGTATAATTATGAGCAACAAAAACTACAGAGTGTGTGAAGTTTTGAAGTTAAACACACACTTCATGGCACTTATAGCAGATCCATCAGTACAAATAGCTGAGTATATACAAACAATCCCAAACATCAATTACCATAGAAAATTTAATTAAAGGGCAATTATTTTTTTCACTTCTTTATGAAAATAATTTTACAGCCAGCAGGACACTAACTACAATTTCTCCATCTTTTATTCCATTTGTTCTATGCTCCTGTTTAACACCCCCTCCCACAATTTCATCCCCCAAAAAATTATTTATAAATAAGAAAAAAGAATAATGAATCAAAGTATTGTAAATTTCCTTTATGAGGAACTTGAGCAGCTTCTCATTTCATGTAACCATATGAAATGAATGAAAGGCCTCTCCTCTTCACTGGCCCAGCCGCGAAGATCTCTCTTCGAAATCGGCTCATTTCTCTTCCTCTCTGGACAGTCTGGGCTCCGCAGGATGAACCTGCTACATGATTGCACATCAACAAAAACATACCACTAAACTTGTTACTATTTGAATTAAATCGTAAATACAAATTCTTTGTTTCACCCAAATTAGTAGCATTTCAAGCAGATGGAGTATCTTGCCTGCGGGAATCTGTCATCGTTGATGCTTCGGGTCCTGAACTTAAGTTCTCCTCTTCTGGTTGTGTACTCATCCAAAATTTCAGCATCATTGGTATCCAGACTATTGTCAGTGGTTGATGTGTCCCTTTCCTGCAAGAAATGTAAGCATTTCATGTTAAAGCAATATAAATGTACATGCCCCCTTTTATCTTTTTAGGCAATATAGATGTAAAATGTTTGATAGTGTTACAATATAGATGTAAAATGTTTGACAATGAAGCACCTCATTGTCCTCTTTTCCATACTAATTGGGATCTTCTTTATCCAACTTGTGAGTGGTCACCCGGGGACATTGAGGGTCCTTTCAATGAGGAAAATAGAGTTGCAATATTTGGTCTTGGCGTCGATAAAGCACCTTGCCCGGATGGATTCACTATTATATGTTTTGAAAGATTTTGGAATCTTGTCAGGCTGGATATTCTCTTATTGTTCAACCAATTCTACAATGGTGAAGGTCTCAACTTTGCTTTGGTTGCCCTTATTCCAAAGATGGAGGGTGCTTCTATGGTTAATGAGTTCCAGCCCATTAGTGTCCTCAATGCCATCTTCAATATTATCTCTAAAATCCTTGCTAACAAGATTCACCCTTTCATTTATGTTCTTGTGGATCAAGTGCAATCGGCCTTCACTAAGAATAGAAACATTCTTGATAGTGTTTCTTGTGCTCAAGAGATTCTTGCGGCCTCTCCCTACTCCAATATTGAGGCATTATTCCTCAAGCTTGACTTTGAAAAGGCTTTTGACGCCATAAGTTGGGACTCTCTCTTTGAACTATTACTAGCAAGAGGGTTTAGGCATCGTTGGATTGGATGAATTAAAACTTGTTTGCTATTCGGAACATCCTCCATCCTTGTTAATGGGAAGCCGACAAGTACATTCAATGCCATAATGGTCTTCGACATGGAGATCCACTCACCCTTTACCTCTTCATTATTGTACCAACACTCTCACTAGAATTCTCTTATTTGCAAGCAGTAATGGTAGCATCCAACAGGTGGGCTCCCTCCCTTGGCCGAGCCTACATTATGCCGATAACACACTTCTCCTTGTGCCGGGCGATGCTAAATCCCGCATCACTCTTAAGCTACTTCTTTATTCATTTGAGATGATGACGGGTCTCAAAATCAATTTTCACAAATCATGTGTCTACAACTTGAGTAGATGTGAAGAGATGGGTATGAGAGCCGCTTTCATTCTCAATTACAATCTTGGTTCATTACCATTCAAGTACCTTGGGCTACCAATCAAAGTAACCTCACTCACAAAGAAGAATTGGCAACCACTTATTGAAAGAGTTCAGAAAAAACATCACATGCCACTTGAAAGGATAGTGCTCTATCTAAAGGCGGTCGGCTCATTCTCGTGAACTCCGTTTTATCTTCATTGCCTCTATACTTTATGTCCTACTATCTTCCGGAGTGGATGATCCTGGGCATTGATCGTATCCGCCATGCCTTTTTTTGAAAAGGTAAAAAGGACATTCATGAAGGGTTGGCTTGATTAATCGGCAACTTATTTGCTCCCATATAAATCAAGGAGGTTGGGGAGCACGTAATCTTCGGGCCTCCAACCTTGCTATTCTATCAAAGTGGTAATGGAGACTTTTTCATGATCCATAAAATCCGTGGGTGGCTCTTATCTTACATAATTACTATATAAGACGATGACCTTTTGATTTGCATCACACTATCTGGGCATGTCTCCCCCTTTTGGAGAGGAGTCCTCAGGCCTCCACGGGTTTTTTCTCCGGCATCAAAATTAAAGTGGGTGACGGATGCTCGATTAGATTTTGATTTGACCATTGGGTGGGTGATGCTACACTTGCTTCCACGTTTCATGATCTTATCTTGCTTGCCATGGATCCATCCGCATCGATGAACACTCAAACTTGCCTTATTGATGGAAGAATGATTTGTGCTCCATAATTTAGAAGACGGTCATATCTACATCTATCTAATGATATCAACAATCTCCTAATTCTCATCCAACCAGTAACTCTCTCCACCTCAAGTCTGGATGTTCGTCATTGGAAGCTCAAGGATGATGGCTTATTCACCGACAATTCTCTTTATAGAAGTCTTACCGGTTTTCAAAATGAGACTAAATATTTTCGGTGGCGTAGGACTACACAAGCCTTATTGAAATGCAAGGTGCACATGTGACTTTCATATCATGACCTTTTAACGGGAGATATTCTTGCCAAATAAGGTATCTTTACTTCATTATTGTGCCCGTTGTGTGGGCTACTCCGGAGACTAACATTCATATCTTTCTCCATTGCCGCTTCACTTTGGAACTTTGGGTGCCGGTATGCAACCGCCTTGCATTATTTTCTTAGCCACTTTCAATTGCATCTCTTTAGGGTGATTGGCGGCTGTTGAATATCCCACACAATAAAGTTAATCAATGGGATTGTTTTCTCACTGCCATCATTTGGGTAGTTTGGAATAAACGGACCCGAAGGATCTTCCAAACTAAATCTTCATCTATTGTGGTGCTTTGTAGGTCGAATTTCATCTTTGGTGGCTCTTTGGTGGTCCCACTTCAAGATCTACAGGTGTCGAAAGACGAGTTAGTTTGTGGCTCATCCGGCAATTTCTATGAAACTTGATGTTTTACTTGTGATGTGCAAGTTTTAACCCATCCCACCACGATCCATCCTCTTGTATCTTCATATTCTTCATTATTTTAATAAAATATCCTCGGGGCTAAGGCCCCACTTGACCCTCAAAAAAATAGATGTAAAATGTTTTATCTCTCCTATCGTAATGCTAACTCTATAAAATATGCATTGGTTTTTCCTTCTTCACTAAGCAAACGTTCTCAATTACAAATTTACAAAGGAAACTCCCTCATATGATCCAGAGCTTTAGTACTATCCCTCAAATTTACAAAGGAAAAAAATAAATGAAAATAAATAAAGAACAGAAAGAAAGAAAACATTTTTTGTGCTTTCTCATTATAAAAAGCATCATCCCGTCATTTATTCTTCTCTTTGCTGCATATAGTTGTTTAATAAGAAACAATGGCCAAGAAAAATAGTGGATATTGCCATATGTATCTACTGTATTATACTGCAATTGAAAGCATGTTAATGTATTAAGTACATGAAATGCACGTGCATAATACTATGTAGGTAAAACTGAATTAAGGATGATACTATACATTATACATATGTATGTATGTGCTTATGTAGGTGAAAGTGAGAATCGTCGAGAAAACATGCATAAGAATCTAACTTGCGATGTTATTGTGGCACCAAAATGAGAAAATGTATAAAGAATCTTGCATGGTTCCCACATCAGCATCATATAATTGAAATTGGCATACCTTAAATGAGAGTGAGAGTGCACGGTCAGGGGCTCCAGCGATTTCTTCATACTCTGCAGCATCCAGTTCTTGCAGGTCGCGTGGATGAAAGAATTTAGGGAGATATATTGCCTGATGCTAATCATCAAGAAAAATGGCAAAGGGAAGAGAATTCCGGCAATAGGTATCCAGGTCACTCCAAAGCACAGCAGGAGATACAATATTTGGAAGATAGTAAAGCCCGCTATTGCCTTAAAGGGCACAGTCTCCACAAACGAAACATGGTCGCCTAGTAAAATTCTGCCAAGGTGATATAAGAAAGAAAAATCGTTAAATTTAGTATTCTATGCAGGATAATACATTTTGCCTTACGAGTGCAGCAAGTTTCATAAATTTTAACACGGTCTATATCTACATAACAGACTAAGTATGATAAGGTTCAAGGTGATAAGATACAAATTAATTGTCAGATATTATGCTCCAAGTAGACGTTATGAAAATAAAATGTAGTCAGATATTATGCTCCCTAGTACATACTATTGGATGGAAGGAAGGGAAATAAGACATGGCATTATCTGCGTGTATGTGAGGTTATGGGTTTACCATAAATTGCTTCTCACACTTTCGGGCTTTAATCAGATATAAAACACAAAAAGGAAATGACAATTAGTCTAGTGCGTCATCATTATTAACCACTGTTCAGCAAAGATAAGTTTGACTAAAAGACAATTAGTTGCAATCACTTAGGAACCCAGTTAGAGTATCAGACCATGGATCATTTTCCATTAGGAGTCGCTCCTACCATTACCCACTCCCTTATCCCTCCCTGGTTTGGTTATCACCAAGGATGGAATTATCAACCTAGGAAACTTGTGCAAGTTCCCAGGAAAAAAATTGCAACAAAGAAAATTGCAAATACATTTACTTCACATATTGTCTACAAAGAAGAGTTCGACTTACTTGAAACGACGGCGAGGAGTGATGAACAGAAGAAGTATTCTTTCCCAGAATTGGTTTCCAGGAAGGCTATCAATTGCCATGTAAGCAAAATAGCCCCAGAGAACAGATGTTGGGATCATCTTGATAGCCGGCATGGCAAAAAGACAAATACCAACCAGAATTGATTGCAACAGGTTGGTTACTCTCTGCTCATTTACTCGAACAGGCAAATGAGCCTCAATGTGTGTGTCAGGATCGAACGGACCGTTTTTCTCGCCACTAGTTTCATCTCCCATAACTGCATTCTTCAAGTTCTTCAGCTCTTTTCCTACAGATGCAGTCTGCACAAAAGAAATGCTTGCTAGTTATTAAATGTTTTCAAGTTTTGACGCATTGTGCAAACACAAAACAAGAAGAAAGTTCAAGTAAGAGAAGAGTTTAAGGAACCACATGATCTAATCTCCACAATGATATATAGAGAGAGAAAAGATGCTAAAAAGGACAATGTAGTCAATGAAACATAAAAAACCTCAGGTAACACAGAGAAATGATGAGAGGTTCAGTGGCTAGTATCCATGAAAAGGTGCAAGAAAGGAGTCTCATAATATATGACTATAAGGAATCTGGATTAAAGAGTAAGGACCTTGGTTTTTGGTGTCACCACCTCAGTAGTGTCGATGTCCATTTGTATGAACACCTCTTGCATTTTACCATATATTTCTGAGCTGGTGGCTTGTTGTTTCATACCCTCCTTAGCAGTCTTAACCATCTTCTTCCTCAGTTGCTAAAAATTTAAAATAATAATAATAAAATATAAAACCATTTATTTTCTAAACCAAATTAATGGACCAAAACAGCAATATGGCAGGCAGAACTTTACACACCTGCCTCTTGAGAACAGAAAGGCTCTTTGTGTGCATGGGGGACTGAGGGAGAACCCCATTTGAAGGAGGGATTCCAAGTAACCCACAAATCAAAACCTGAAATTTGAATAGCGAGCATGAACCCGTCATAAATCATGAGATATACATGGATAAATGTGAATATATAAAATGAAAGATGACAGGGAACAGATAAATACCATGACCCCAAGGATCAAAATATCATAGTGATAAGCAGAAGGATTTTTGAGGTTAAATTCCTTTTGCTGAGCCATCTGGGAAGCAACACTGTGATCAAAAAAATAAAGGCCTGTGACCATCAGGGCAGGCACAATAGCTGCAAATCTGTACATCGGGGGAACCGACATCAAGTCCTGCAATTTCCAATTAACACAAAGTTCAGTTTTTGTAAGCAATAAACAGGCATTGAAAATATGATGACCAAATATGACCAAACACACTATCGCCTATTTTGTTCATTGAAAGTTTGAAACCTTGATGACTGTCTATGTTGCAGCAACATGGCCACTCCAATACGGACATGATACTCAGATACGTGGCACATTCTTAAAAATACACACGACTCGTGTATCCGACATGCGTGTTGGACGCGTTTTGGACACAACACAGCTCCATGATGGGAGTGTCAGTACTATATAGATGACTGCAATCACTAACAGGCTAACAACCACAAAGATAAATCTTTTTTTTTTCCTATAGTAAACGGTCAGTCATCACAAACTTCTCATATATTGCAACTATACTAAGAGGCGCTTGGCACAGTGCTAAAGGGAAATGCATCCACTGGGGAGACTGGGGTTGGATCCGTGAAAACAGAACTAAGGTGTATCTACATCTCAAATGAAACATTTACAATGTGTTCATCATCACTCGAACAAACAAGAAGATTGTCTAGATTGACTCTCAACCAATTGAAACACCAGGGAAGGTTTACTACAAAAAAATATTTGTATAAATATAGATAAGTAATCAGATAAAGATACAAAAATCAAGAAGCATTGGTATAATATATCAGTATATGCAGATGAAAGCAAATTAATGAAATGAATGTTTTTTCCCTGTGCATGTTCCAAACACTAAAAATGTGACAAATTCTGCAATTAAAAGAAGTTAAATAGGGACAAACTCATTACCGTAGGTTTAATTCTTTTCTTTCCATTGAATTAATTACTAACATAAATTGACAAATAAGAAACGAGAGTATTCCATGAGAAATTTATTACCTGTGCAACACTCCAATGCTTTAAGGATTTAGTGTCCCAAGGAAGGGGACTATAAAGCCTTCGAGGAACTCCAGTCGGAATGCTTTCGGGGACTGCATATGACATTGCTGTCCAAGCCAGAATCATCAGGGGAACCCCATAGTCTGCAATGAAACTTCTCATGCCTCCTGCATTCATCAGTTATTGTCCAACTTTAGTACCAGTCATAGATTGGAGCTGATAGGCCTCGGTTATATAAGAACCTGTTCCATATCGCCATGCCCTTGCCCCTCTGCTCTTTAGAGACATGAACAACACTCCAGCCGAGAATATGATCCCCAAGAGTCCATTTGTATATCGCCACACAAACTGGTAAATTGGTAGATCTTCTTCCTCGCCTTCAGGAATGCTAAATTCACCCACTACTCCCTGAGACAGACAAATATCACAAGTAAATTAAGTAATTTAAGGCTTGATGGGTGGATGATGGATTTATCTGCAATTTTTGATTTAAAATGCACCTTAATGGCCTGTTGGATGAAAAGTACTGTGATCAACATCCCAAAAAGCTCATCTGCAATCCTTGTAAATTTGCTAATAATAGAAGAAGCATTAAATATTGCAAGAAGGATCAGCATTAAAGCAGTCCAGATCCAGACCCTGCAAAAGATAAATGAAAGCAAATTCAAATTATTTGAACTAGAAAAAGACATTACAGTGTAAAGCAGCTTCCAGTCCAATTGCACTACCATCCAGTCCAGGGCAAGAATAGATGTGTTCCAAGACTATCCTGCCCTTTGGCAAAATGGTACATGTAAGAATACATTATCACTGTGGGTTCAGCAACGCCTAGTATCAACATAGGCTGGCCACCGAGCACTGAATGTATGATGCCACAAAGCGCAGTCGAAGTTAAAGTGTCCACTGTGCTCAGTAATCCATCTAGAAACAAGTCGACATACAAAACTCTCAAATATTGGTAGCTCGAAGATTTGCTAGTTCAAAAGAGCTCAAAATGCGTATAGCTAGAGTCTAGACTAAATTTCATCAATGGATTCTGACCTGTATCTTTACTTAGCTGCTCCCCGAAAGCAATTACAGGGAGGGCGGATGCGAAAAAAATGTACATGGTAGGAGCAAGTATTCTAACATGAAGGACAAGAATCAGTCAAGGTGCAAGTTGGGCAAAAAGTAACAATATCAATGATTTGTCGTTTGATAAATATACCTGAGGCCCGTACGATATCCTCCAACCCAATCTTGCTTATAGCAAGATGCCCTTCCTTTGAAATCCTTAATGACACCCTTAAATGGAGTCCCCATTCCTACTGAAAGAAATAATCAGTAAAGAAACAGAGATGAGTTGATGAATTTGAATTCCTAAACAGTAACGAACAATGCCCATTGCTTCAGCTTTTGAATATAGCAAGGTTAGAGAACTCAAAATATAAAAAGAAAAATGGCAATGGATTTTGAAGGCAATGGTTTTTGCAGTGTATTTTAAAAAATATTGAATTTCGTAATTGCAACATCATAATGTTGGCTCTACAGGTCTCGAAACTATTGAAGAAAACTAAAGAAGCATAAGGCATTACGGAGTACCAAACAATTTGGCGGAGAGAAACATAATGCCAAGAACTTTCGTATTCCAAGAAATTAATAAAGAAAAATTGTTCTAATAAACACTGGCGGGGGAGGGGATCTAGGCGGTCATGTGACCCCCCGACCCTACCCAAGAAAAGCTTTGGCCTCCATAATTTGTCCCCCCCCCCCCCCCCCGGTTGGGTCAAGGCACTCTCTTAGGCCCGCATGGATTAAATTCGCAGCGGCATCTAGGTTTGCATGGCCTGTGAATTAAATTCGCTCTCAGTCTCTCTCTCTCTTTCTCTCATCTCTCTCAATTATCGTAGAGAAACCATACCCATCCCTATGGTCTCGATTTGGGCCCGCTTGGGTTTCACAACGAGGGCCAACTCGCGACGGCTCTCGAGCTCTCTCTCATCTCTTATCTCTCATCTCTGCTTGCTGCAACAGAGAAACCATCCCTAATAAATTCACAGCGGCATCTAGGTCCACATGGGTTAAATTCGCTCTCAGTCTCTCTCATTTCTGATCTCTAATATCGGTCTTTCTCTCATCGCTCTCAGCCTCTCTCCAGTTTCTATCTATTTCTCTCAAATTCTTAAATCTCTAAATTCATCCCTTCTCTCTCAAATCTCTACTCACACTCAAATCTCTAAATCTTAAAATCCCCAAATCTCATCTCCACGCTCTTGATCTCTCTCAAATCCCTAAAAGCAGCGATCGGGACTAGGCAGGTTCCATGGGACCACAACTCACGAGCCACGCCCACCTCCTCATCGTCACCGTCGGTATACTAAAATTTCTTTTAATTTGGAGTACTCATTAATTTTGTTTACCTTACCATTTTGATAAATTTTTAAAATTTTTATTGTTCATTCTGACATAATTTATTTAATTAATGATAATATGCGAAAAATAGAAAAATCATTATGATAAAATTAGTTAATTAGTGATTAGTGTATTGTGTTTTGTACTTTTCTTATAATCTTATAGAGCTTGCATGTTGAATGTATATTGTGGATGCAATTATTTGGAAGTTTGCTAATAATATATATTGTGATATCAAATTATGCAAAATTATCGATAGCTGATTTTTTTGTATGTATTTGTTCTAAATGAGTAATATGCTATAACTTTGAAGTTGAAAATGTAGTTTCATTTTGTAACAACCGCTTTTATGTAATAAAATATCGGTTGAAATTTTTTGAGTTTGAGACCCCATCCTTTCTCTTAGTCTCTTGAAAATGAACTATTTATTATTTATCATATATAATTTTGATATTATTGAATGTGATTTTGTATCCCCCGGCTTTGAAATCCTTGCTATGCCACTACTAATATATACTTTCTCTTTAGGACATCAATACAAGCAAAATGATCATGATTCTATAGGTCTACCTAACAATTCATTCCAAAATTTGAATTTTGGGGGTAAATTGCACATAACTCTGATGGGGATATCTAGTTGTTTTACTTTGTTTTAGTTGGTTGGGCTATTTATCTTTATTTGTTTTAGTTAGCTAATTTAGTTAGCTTATTTTATCTTATTTTAGTCTCACATTACTTGTGGTGGAAAGTTTCCTATGATGTAGGCTTATAAAAAATCAAAACTGCTTATGAATTTCTTATTTGATGATTGATAATGAAAATTATTTGTTTGAGCAATTGTCAGCCAGTGTGCTTTTTGGTAAGATGCCTTAGAGAGAAAGTCTCGACAATTTTCTCGAGTTATGAATCCTAAGTTGAGATTTTCTAGTGTTTGTTCCTAATTATTCTCCTTCTTATAGTTCGTCCCATATCAACTTGGTATCAGAGCTAAAAATCCTAAAAAAGAATTCATCCACAAGAATTTCTTTTTTTATAAAATTTTTCCCTTTCCACAAAAACCCTAACTTCAAGAAACCTTAGTCGCCATCAAATCTCCGCAAAACAATAGTTCCCCTTTTCATTCCTAGATCTTGTAAAAAAAAAGATAAAAGAAGAAAAAAATCAGCAAACAAAACACAACTGCCATCACCCTGCATCCACTTTTCTCTCTTCTTGTTTTCTACGCCTCACCCACCGCCAGCAACCCCAACACCCACTCGAGGCCTCACCATCATCCTCTCCCCTTCGACCACCACAACCACGTCATTACACCACCGTCGCCGCACTCCTCCAATTTAATTGTGCCGCCAACTCACCTCTCTCTTCCTCTCGTTCTCTCTTCCAACCTCTCCCCGTCGCAGCCTCGATCTCGTCCTGCCTCCCTTGACAATCACAATCACACCGCCGTTCTCTCGTCCTCGATGCTCGTGCTCCACCGGCTCTGGACCTCATGCTTGTCCTTCACCGAATGTGGTCGAGCTCTGGCCTTCGCCGCCGGATCTCACAGACAACGGCCCCCTTATGCGACAGCACTCCACTGCCTCTCTCCCTCTCAGCGCTGGCAACCGTCAACAACAACCACACCTCCTCAGTCGTCAACCTCCCCTGCCACGTTACTAGCACAACGACAGCACCAACCACCATTATAACATCATCAGCATCAATAGTAGCACCACCCGATGTCTCCTCGACCTCAGCCTCCACCGAGCGTCGCCACCGTCGAACAGCCACCTGATCACCACTGTCGCCGCCTGATTCCCCGCCAACCGCCCAACGATGTGAAGCCTCAGCGACCTCGCCTACTTTATCCAGCGCGAAGCAGGACCGAGTCCCACTCAAATTCAGCACAGGATCCAACCGAGTCCAACCCGACCCAGATCCGCCTTCAAATTCAGGTCCAACCTGACTGAGCCAACTCAGTCTCGACTCGGTCAACTCAGTCCCAATCAGTCAACAAAAGCTCCACATCTAGTTTCAAGCCCGATTTGAACCTGAGTCGCATGATTTTTGAGGCAGTCTTCTCCCAACTCACACTACTGGTGTTCCAGGAGTTTGTGCGTGATTTTCAGCTCGTAGTTGTGAATATTTCTTTGAGAAAGCCTAGAGAAATCTTGCTTGGGCATGAATGACTCACTCCCTCGGGTAAAATTTGTCTTAATCTGAATTATCAATTGCCAGTTACTTACTCTACTAGTGGACTGCAGTAAATTATAGTTAAATTGTACTCACTTCTATCAAGTATTTGCATCCTTGTGTGTTATTATGATCATTTATAGGATTGCATTTGTTGCATTTATAAGTTGAACTTTAGGGTATTATAATTTTTCCCATTAAATGCACGCATTTAACTTGTTTGAGTTTACGATTTTACACTGCATCCACTTGCTTGCTTGATTTTGCATCTATGTTGTAACTTGGTGTATGTATCATAATCAAAAAACCAATATGATAAACCAGATAACAAAATAACTGACATGCTAGATAAACTTGATCATATAATTAAACAACTTTGGAAAATGATAGAATCTCAAAACACAAGGCAAATGATGGTCCCAATGATTATGAATGTCAAGAAGGCTACAGCACCGTCTCTTAGATAAATTACACAACTTCCGTCAAAATGATTTATCCGTTAGAGATTATATAGCCAGATTTGAAGACTTAATTCATTGTTGTGATATGAGAGAGCTTTGTTCCCAGACCATAACCATGTTTGTCTTAGTAAGGACTGATATTTTGCGTGCTATGATCACTAGCTCTTATAGTGTGGACTCCATTGAAGATGTTTTTAGTTTTTCTTTAAAGATAGACTTGACTTTCAAGGGTATAGCCAGTGCCAAAGCTGAGAGCAATGTTTTAAGTATGAAGAATATGAATACTATGATTACCAGTGCCCCTCGGAGAGTCAACATGTTAATATTGTGCCTAGTGATGATGTTGATGATTCAAAAGTTATTGAGAATGTCCACGTTCATTCGGAGATTTCTAGTGTCATTGAGGATCCATTAGTCAATCCTGCTACACCGATTATTGATGAGAGTCATGTGTCTTCTGCGGGTACTAATGACGTGAAAGTGTTAGTGGATTCTAGTACCCCATATCTGATGAGACTTATGTTCATGAGGATAATCAAGGAAGTCAAAAAACAGAGATTGAATTTATTGTAGATACTCCTAGTGTTTTCTCTTCTACTAAGTCACTAGAGTTTCTTAATATGATATATCATGTTAATTCTAGTGCTTCTTTTTTAGTGGGTGCTTGGAGTTCTCTCTTAATTTCTTCATTTTTTGGTAGCCCTACTAATGTTATATCATTAGCAATGTCTGAAGTACATCTTCCTAAGAAACTCATGTTTTTCTTTCTTCTATCTTTAAGAGTTGAACCTAGGAATCTATTGTATTGTTGCACATGATGAAACCTCTAGATAGATAGCAATTTGCAATACTGATTATAAATTTGCAGCATTTCACATAGTATCTTACAAGAATTTACAGTTGTTAATGAAGTGACGGGTATGTTTCATTCTAAGATTGTGATGACGTTGCACAGTCAGTGTACAGATTCTTACAAGGTTCTGAGAAGGATTACTTCCATCACCTGCGAGTTGAAAGTCCCATGGGATCCTGGCCTCAGTTTGATTTTCAGGGGAGTGGACTTGACTCGATTTGCTACATGTACCTCTATGGATCAATGATTGCCTATAGCAGATCCACCACAAAAGTCAGCTCCACCTACGTCACCTTGGTTCAGCCTGGATGCACATATGTTGATTTCACGACACAACCATGGCCTAATTGAGAGCCAGGGAGATCTGTACTCAACAGGGTCAAATTTTTTCAAACCCCAGGGGAATGATGGGACATCTAGTTATTTTAGTTGGTTTGACTAATTTATCTTTGTTTGTTAAGTTGGCTAACTTAGTTGGCTAATCTTATCTTATTTTAGTCTCACATTACTTGTGATGGGAAGTTTTTTGTGATGTAGACCTATAAAATATCAAGATTGCTTATGAGTTCCTTAGTTGATGATTGATAATGAAAATTGCTTGTTTGAGCAATATTAGCCATTGTACTTTTGGATAAGATGCCCTAGGAAGAGAGTCCCGACAATTTTTTGGATTACAAACCTTATGTTGAGATTTTCTAGTGTCCTTCCTTAATTATTCACCTTCTTGTAGTTCATTCCCCATCAAACTCCCTTCAAGAAAAAAAAAAATCTTCCATTTAATACCCATGTACTATTATCATGAGAATTTGCTTGGAAAACAAATTTGCTAAGATTGATTCCTTTTTCCTTTCTAGGAACAACACGAGTTAAATGGGAGACTTGACTGTACAGTCCTACCTAATAATTCATTCCAAATAATCAAAATAATTCAATCCAAATTTGCAACTTGTCCTTGAAATTCTTGATGAACCCTTAAATAGAGTCCCCATTCCTAACTAAAACAAAAGCAATAGTCATAAAGAAACAGAGACAGCATTCATGAATTTGAATTCCTCATTTTCAATCAGCTATAACCAAGTGCTTCAGCAGTTGCGTGAGCGTGGTTAGAAAACTCGGAAATTTTGGAAAGAAAATGGGCAATGGTTTTGAACTGTCTTTAAAACAAATTATTAAATTTTGCAATTACTAAATCATAATGTTGGCTCTACATGTCTCCAATCTATTGAAATAAAACCAGCAAACTTCAATACAATCAAAAGGAATCTTAACACTTTATACCCCCACCTAACTATTCAGTCCAATATTTGAATTTTGGGGTAAATTGCATATATAACATCCGTCCAGAAAAAGAGTTTCTTTTTTTTTAAAAAAATGTGCTAAAGATTGTTTCTTTTTCCATTTTAGAAATTGTATAATAGTCCTACCCAGCAATTCATTGCAAAATTCACATTTTCAGCATAAATTGCATCATATAACAACTCTCAAGAAAACAAATTCAATAACTGAAACCAGTACTCAATTTACAAAGGTACATTCTGGCAAATTGTGACCATAATGTGGGCGGAAACCGCAACCATTAATCACTATGATATCTGAAAAAACAGAGAGATTGAAATCGAGAAATACCTAGCTTGTTCTGCAAAGACGACGAGATCCAAATCTAGATCAAGATCAAGAGCAGGAGGAAGAAGGGGGGAGAGAGGTAGAGGGAGGGGGAGAGAGAGGGAGGGGGCGGCGGTAACTGCTCTCTTGTGCTCACCGGCGTGGGCGCGGCAGGGATCGCCCTCTCTCTCTCTCTCTCTCTCTCTCTCTCGATCACGACTCTGTTTCTCTCTCCTCTATATTTCCCCCTCCCCGAAAGAACAGGAGGGCGATCCGAATGCTCCCCTGCCACCCGCCCTTTCAAAACTAACCCGCGAGGCCCGCGGTGGGCCCCACGCCCCGCGTTGGGAAACTGCTGGTTCTGGCGGGGTCTCGCGGGTTCGGTTCATGTGTGTGAGCCACACACATACAATAAGAGAATCAATCACATCTTGACACGTGTATTGATCCTCTTATAATATGTTATGTGTGTGGACCTCGCACACATATTATAAGAGATTATAAGAGTTCCAATCTCTTATTGTATGTGTATGAGACTCACACACATGAACCGACTCCGGGTCTCGCCAGGCTGGCGTCCTTCTCTGTAGAATCTCGCTGCATGTAGAGAGCATGGACGCAACAGCAGTTCATTTTAATTTATTAATCAATTAATAATTGCTTCATGAGGTGCAGTGCTGAGCAGGAGCTCCGTGTGGGGCCCACGACCCCCAGCTGCTGTCGCAATCAATGAGGCGTTTCACATGAGGAAATGACTTGCCACGTCAGGCGGTCAATGCCTGAGTCAACCTGAGTTGGCGACCGCGAGAATGGGGCCGGCGCCAGCTGAGAAAGTCAAAAACTAATGCCATTCATACTGCAGTATTATACGGAAACGCCACAGTACACAATGTTTGGCATGTTGAGGATTCTGTACGTTTCGTAATTAAATGATTGGGACGGGGGTGAATGGTGTTGCTAGCTAAAAGACTGCCTGCCAGCTCATCGGTTGCCGCCGTTAGCGGCGGTACCAGCTGTAACCGCGTGCCAGCGTGGTTCTGAATCTTGGTTCGTCTTGCTCTCTCACTCTCCCCGTCCTGGGCTCAAATTTTGGGCCGCAGCCCAGTACCTTTATTTAAGAACAGAACATAGTATTCTAGCACATTTTTTTACCGTTTCGGTCCACAGGCTTGTTATGGTCCGTTCAGAAAACTGGTCTGAAGCCCATGGTAGCAAGTTATTTGGCTATAATTCAATAAAATATTGGGAACTTTCAATCGTCTTTTTTTTTTGGACGTAAACTTTTAAAATTACAAATTGCTATCATGAACTTTTCTTTGAATTTTCAAGAAATATCGTCCGTCGGCCTTATGTTAAGCTGAAAGTCACATGTAAATCACATGACAATTTAATGACAAAGTTACCTTTTTTTTCTCTCAATATCCACTATGAATTTTAAAGAACAAAAAGAAAAAAAATTACTCTCTCTCTCTCTCTCTCATCGTTGTCTCTCATCTCTCTCTCCCCCCATTGCTCCCTGCCCTCCTATCTCCTCCGATATATCTCTATTTTTTGTAAATTTTGTGTGTTGTCTTAAATGAGGGTAAATTTGTCTTTTCCTTTTTCAAATAGTGATTGTCTTATAGTTTACAGTAGTTTCTTGAAAGTGCCAAATCTCATGGTAGTTGTAGTGGTTAAAAATCTGACACTCACAGAATGATGACACGAGTCCAAGCAACTAAAAGCTTTCGTCAGTTCGGAGCCATTCCAGAAGCTGCTACTCGTTTCAAGGACACTTCCGTCCAGGTAGTTCTGATGCTCCCAACCATCTCGGAGTTCACCTCTTTTCGGAGACTTCAGCTCCACACAAGATAACCATGGCAACAGATCATTTCTTATCTTCGCCTCAGTTACGCATCCTGATCTCCCTCCACATTCATAACTATAACTCTTATGATTTTGATGATGTAATAAACCTATAAATTTAGCTACTAATAAGTTGGATTAGTAGTGTTGTCTTATTTCACAACATCAGTATTTTCAAAAAACCAAACTTTGAAATGGAAATCCGATTTTTTCAAAACTTGTATAAATACAAAAATATGATATTGAAACAAATTTGAAGCATATTGTATAAGGAAAGAATCCAATATACATGTAATACATATATCTATGTTTTTGACATGAAATCCAAAGCCGGTTAAGCCGAAATCAAACATATTGAAACTTATGTGTGTATGTGTGAACTTGAGCATATCAACACTATCTATCTTACACAAGATCTAAACTAAACTAAACATAAACCGATGTCTTCTTGTCTCCAAGCCGACTGGATCCAAACACGATCTAACGAGCTTGACTCCACCGAGTGCTAGATGCGATCTTGACGCACGAACTCTTGAATCTACATGTATTAGCTCCAAAACTCCTTTGTTGAAGCCAAATACCTACTAAGATCTTGATCAAATATCTGAAACTAATTAAGCACAAGATCATTAGTAAACTATAACTACATGAGTTAATTGATAGGTAGTAAAAAATGCATATTCATCACTACATTTACTATCATGTTTCCATATTTATTCTTTTAATTATGCACTATTACTAAAGTTTTGTTATTTAATGTGTGCAGGCCTTGAGTAATTATTTAAATAAAAGAATAAATCCTAAATGAAGCCCAAAAGCCCATGTGCAAAAGTTGTAGTAATTTAGAAGTTTCTTATTATCTAACCTAATCTAAACTTGGATTTTTAACTCTTTATTTAAAATCTAAGTGAAGAAAAGGAAGGATAAGAAAGAACTCCTAATTGCTAAAAGAAGAGGAAAAGGATGGACTTCTACTCAACCCTAGTTACTTGCAGGACAAGGCTAAAGATAAAAGGAGAAGAGTGCAAAGATAAAATTCGTTTTAAAGAGATTTGGATTTAGGGTAACTTGCTTCCCAAGTTATCCCGAATTTTCAAAATAAAGAGTTGGTATGCCAAATCCAGAAGGATATACCCAGATGGGACGGACCAGAGGAGGCCACGCGCAAAAGCGCGTGGCCAGGGACAAAGCTAAGGCCGCGGAAACGAGCCAAAGCCGCGTTTCCGCGGCCATATGGATGAGAGTGAATACCTTCTTTCGTGGAGGAGTTGTACCAGGACTCTACTTCTTCCATCTCCTATAAATACCCTGCAGAGCAACAGAGAGGGCGCATCCAGAGACGGGAACTTAGGGTTTTCTTTAGATTTTCTCTTTGCAAATTTCTTGTAATTTCATTTCATTTTTAGCATATTTTGGAGGAGGAGAGGAGCATTGTATTTGGAAGTGACATTCAAATAAAGGTTACCTTTTCTTCTTTGTCATTTAATTTTGTTATTTAATTTTGTTTTCTGCTGAGATATTTTTTTTTATCTTCTTCTCTCTTTCACATAATTTTTTCACATTAAACAAAAAATTGAAAATATATAAAAAAAAGATGAATAACTAATTCTAATTTGTGGTGTACTAATCTCTTAAACAACCCTAGTGTAGTTTAGAAAGTGGATGGATTGATAATCACTTTTAGAAACCCTAAGATTAAAACAGTTTTCTTGAAGATTAATTGATAGTTAGTTTTTCTAATTTAAGTTACACTTCTAAACGATTCTTCATAAATTCATACTTAAGAACTTTGATAGCATAACTTTAAGTTAAGACTTTTCTTATGCTATACTTAGAAGTTAGGATGAACACTTGTTGAATTTTTATTAGTGCACACTAGTTAGATTCTAATATCATTTATCTTGCTTGAATTTCTATTAATAATCTAGGATAGATTTTACTTGTTTCAAAATGATATTCACTTTTCAAGACTTGTACTATGGGTTGTGGTAGAAGATTAGTAAACTACATATCTCAAATCATTCAAATCTAATCACTCTCTTTTGTTTGATCTAAGTGTAATACAGAGAAATCGTCCGAAACGCTTGCATCGCATCCTTCCCTGTGGATCGACCCGCTTTGGCCCTTGCTGCAGTGGATAGAATTGAGACGAGACTTTCTAACTCTTAACCTTTTCTTATTACAATTTCTCGTTCCAATCATTAATCATTATCAAAACTAGAGTGATGGACCTTTGGGCCAACAAGAGTGTGATCGGCTACAGATATTGCATATATATTGTCACATTACCATGTTTATTATTTAATAAATCCTATTGATAAGTCTTATTTTTATTTAATAATGTGCAGGCCAATCACTAATGGAGGTGGAAGGAAACTGAGCCAAAAAGCCCACTTTAATCTGATTTAATTAAATTTAAATCTTAATAAAAATGAGGACAAATATTCAGGAGAATAAGAATAATTCTAGCTGAAGATCAACGCAAATCAGAAAAATAGCACCAAATGAAAACTGGTAAAATTTGAATTTCTATAAATCCATTTTGATTAGCTAAAGATCAACCGAGGATAACGTCAAATACAGAGTTCAAATTCAAAATCCAAAGAGATAAATAGATAGAGAGAAGATCAACGGATGAGATGAAACAATTTTAACTCAGATTCAGACTGGATACATTTTAATATTTGAATCATAACTTTTGCTATCGAAGTTAAATCTGATGATTCAAGATGATCCAGAAAGAAGATTTAAGGGCTACAACTCTTACGTTGATCATTGTTTCTAATTTTATCATTTGATAAGTTATATTCAGTAATCAACACGCCAACAAGCTGCAGATCAGAATTAAATATCCACATCAAATTAAGTTTGGAGATAAGGGGAGGATTCAAATTCAGAAATAGTCAGCTCCCCTTATCTCCTTACTCCTCTCCCCTCTGGGTTTTTGCCTATAAAAGGCATGGAGTTTACTGAAGGAGGGACCGAAGATTAGTTTAAGTTTTTTTCTTTATTTTTAGGGTTTAGGTTCATTGTTAGACAGTTTATGAGAAGTTGTATCTCAATTCTTAATCTGTAATTCAGTTCAGAAACAAAGTGAGAGAGAGAAAGAGTGATTGTAATCTGAAGTTGAAGTGACATCAATAAAGAATCGATGGACTTTTTTTCTTCTCTAACTTACGGGTATGTTGAATTTCAATTTAATGTTTTCTTTTTTAGTAATGAGTAGCTAAATTTCTTCTTTCTGGGCTCACTAATCTCTCCTCTCTAGTATTGATTCTTGATCAGTATTAATGAAAAAACCTAACTGAATCATATGAATGCCTTAAACTAAGCCTTGCTTATTGCGAATGTTCTTGAAAGCACATGAGAATGGGATTGGATTTTGAACTTAATCTTGAAATTTATCATTAAAAAGAACTTATTTTTATTCCATGCTTGCTTCATTGCTTTGATGGTTTAACATTTAGCTCAAAGAAAGATTTTAAAACTAAAGTTCGATTTCTAAAATAAGCCATATTATATGTTTAACTTGATCTCTCTTAAATACAAGGCTAAACTTTTTGCCTATGATCACATTGAGGCACTTGAACTTTCAAGAAAAGAATCTAGAGTTGGGTAAAGATTAGTGAGCTCAGATTCTTCTTTATTAAAAACAAACAAACACCATCACTCTTAAAGCCTTTAAAGATCACTTTCTCCAAAACTTTTTTCAAGTTTTAAGTTTTCTTTAAATCATCTCTCTACTCTCCATTCTCTTTTCGCATTAAAAAAAATACCAACACCATTCTTTGCTTTTGAAACAATACATCGAAAAGCTTTCATCGCATTCCTCCTCGTGGATCATGACCCGTTAGCCCAAAGCTACATGGTAATTCTCACTGCATTCACTTGCAATCAGTTGTTCTGGGCCATTTGGGGACAGTCGTGGATCTCGCGTCTCTGTATTAAAACGCGAAGGTCGCGTTTGAGCATACTTTGCTTCTGAACGCGAGTCTCGTGCTTTGGAGTTAAAAGGCCGAGGTCGCGTTCTGGCGTGAGCTTCAGTTGAATGCGGGTCTCGTGTTCTGGAAGCAAAATGCGGACCTCACATTTTGGCATAGCCATAGGCTGAATGCGAGTCTCACATTTTTGCAATGAAACGCAGACCTCGCGTCTAGAGACAGAGACGTGGGTCTCGCGCTCTGCTACAAAAATGGAAGTCTGAGCCTTGTGTTTAGTGCTAGTAGCATAGAGTTCAGTTGCAGTAGCTTCTGCTTGTTGACAACATGCGCGACGCCTTCATCGACGTTCGGCATGCCAGTTAAGTTGCAGGGGCCATTAGGATGCCCCGACAACCCAGAGTTGCAGAATTTTGAGAGGAGAGTGACAGCAAGATTGATCTTCACCATCATTTTGATCATGAACTAATACACTAGCCCTATGGGTCTCTTGAGAGACATTGACACGGGCCGCATGGGCTTCACGAGAGGTTTTCATAACCTTGCAGGTAGTAGTGCTCCTTGCGTTATGAACAAGTGCGCGGGTCACTTTTAGAGAAGTCTCCGAAGAGACTTGAGAGCGGGTCTCCAAAGAGACCTTGCGGTATTATCGCATTGCTTTTGGGCTAATGAGCTCGAAGAGAGAAGCTTCTCGAACTTCTCTTGGTCGAGTTCGATGATGAATGATTCAATCGTTGATTCACGAAGCCTGAGATCGGCTTGCGCACGCCGTTCTCGTCTATAGAGAAAGCAGTCCCCAGCGGAGTTGCCGTCTTTTGTTTGTCAGAAAAATTCAAAGTAGAATTTATTTGAGTGGATGAAAAATTACAATGGATTAAAATTCAATTACAAAAGAAAGGAGGATTTGTGTGGATCTCCCTTTTGTTTAAAGCTGAGTCTTTGATGTAGCAGTGAGAGTGATACTTGTTCTCTGTTGACCAATCGAACCGAAAGCTTCTCTTGGATCTTTGTGGTTGCGCTCAAAGAGATGAAAAAACTTTACTTGAACATAGCAAGTGTCAGAGTCTTCCCTTTTCAAAAAGATTTCTCTTTTTCTCTCTCTAAAGCTGAATTCTTAAGCAAGTTAGTTGAACTTCTCTCCAAAAAATAAAGCTTTTTGTTTTATTCACTGAACTAACCAGGGCTCTTTTCATAGCTTTCATAGCGATTTATACGGGTTCTCAGGGATAGAATTGTTCTCTAAAAATTCTCCATAATAGGGGTTAACTTACGTGGGTGTTAATTGATCGGTAATGGGATTCAGTTACAACAGAACACAAGTCTCACGCTAGACGGGGACCTCGTTTTGTTGTTAGACACGGAACTCACAGGCTCACATTTGTGTTGGAACGCGGAGCTCGCAGGCTCGCGTTGAAGTTGAAATGTGATGCTCGTAGGCTCGAATTTGAGTTAAAATGTGAGCTCGCAGGCTCCTGTTGAAATTGAGACGTAATGCTGCTCAGACGTGCGTCTGAATCACGACCATCGCGTTTGGCATAGAACATGACTCTCATGTTGTTTGTTGGAGTGTGACATCCGCGTTGATGTTGTGCCAAATTGCACTTAGGGTTGAAATGCGACCCTTGCTTCTTTTATCTTCATTGATTTTTTTAGACAGCCTACATTCTCCACTTTGGTGTTCTGAGGAAGAAGACCTGTCTCTAGGGTGAGAAGCAATTCGCCAGAGCACCTTGCCAAAGAGTTTCCTCACTTCCTTCCTTATACACCCTATATGGAGAGATGGTGAGATTCTTTAGAACAATCCTCACACCTAAAAAATGGGTGACTTAAAACCAGATTGTAGGCTGTCTAAAAATGACTAACAGACCAGCCATTAAGGAAGCAGAGTCTCAAGCTCTAGACGCGAGAAATCGATGCTCGCGTCTCAGCATTAAGACGCGTTGGCTCTACACCAGCGTCACAACGTTCAGACGCGTCGGCCCGAAGCCCGCGTCTCAGTATCAAGACGCGTCGGCCCGAAGCCCGCGTCTCAGCATCAAGACGCGTCGGCCCGAAGCCCGCGTCTCAGCATCAAGGCGCATCGGCCCGACGCCCGCGCCTCAGCATCCAGGCGCGTCGGCCCGACGCCCGCGCCTCAGCATCCAGACGTGAAGGCCCGAAGCCCGCGTCTCAAACTTCAAGGCGCGTTTGGCTCGACGCCCGCGTCTCAAACTTCAAGGCGCATTCGGCCCAACGCCCGCGTCTCAGTTGCAACTGCCCTGATTGCGGGGCCAGTCACCGCGCATGTAGCGGGTAGTGGCCCCTCATTCGGGAGCGTTTTCAGGAGGCACCTTCACCCCCTGAGATCCCTATAAATAGCCTTGTTTGCTATGAAGAGAGGATCGGAGTTTTTGGGGGAGAAGGGAGAGAACCTTGAGAAGATCGAAGCTTGGGCAGAAGATTGGAGTTTTGAAGAGAGAGAGCTTTGAGATAAGGCATCATCAAAAATCGATCGAATCCAGGCAGGAGGATCATCAAGAGAGAAGCACGACTCTTCAGCGAGCTTACTGAGTACTAGCTGCTCTTCGCCTACCTCCTCTTTGAGAGTTTTGGTAGACGGAGCTGAGTTACTCTTTCTACCGACCGAAGAGAAGACCCCCGACGGTCCAGGACGGTATCTGGTCAACGGAGAACAAGATTCACTCTCCATCGCCACACGAAGAACCCAGCATTAAACAAAGGGAAGATTCAGACATCCTCCCTCCCTTGTAACTGGAAAAGAGGGAAGAGTAGTTCTTTTGGTCGTAATCGTTCGCTTGAATCAAGGAAATCTTTTACAGCTAAAACCACTTTCTCCGACCACCAAACTTTCCGGCCCCTACAAGAGATGGCGACTCCGCTGGGGACTACCTTCGTTACTGACGAGCGCACCGTGGTGCAAGATGACGTTCTCCGTAAGGGGAAAATGGTCGAATCCCTCGTCGTCGAGTTCGACCAGGCGAAGTATGAAGAGTTCCTCTCTTCTGGCTCCAAGAGCCCAAAGACCCGCGTCTGCCGCAGGGTCTCAAGTGGACAGCCCCCCTAAGCCCAATCTGAGGCTCTGTCGGGTGCTCCTGCTGCCAACTGTGCCAAGTTTGGTTCACGCGCCGACGCCTCCCAGAAGGCCCGCGTAACCTCGGACTCCTCTGCTGCGATCAACCGCGCCGCGCAGAACACACGCGCCAACGCCTCTCTGAAGGCCCGCGTGGTCCCCGGCACATCTACTGGTGCGATCGACCGTGTCGCACAGAACGCCCGCGTCAGCGTCTCTCAGGAGACCCGCGTGGCAAACACCCCTGGTTCTACAAACCAGGAAGTTGTTGGCTTCTCTCTTCCTCCACGGCGCAATCGGAATGCCGAGCGTCGACAGAGAAGACGCGCGCGTCAACACTCGGTCGGAACCGTTGGTTTTCTGACTGGGGTTGAACGCAGCGTACGATCCGATGCCTTGCTCGCACCTCGTCCAGTGCGAGAGGTCCGTGTTTGGCGACCCAAACGCGAGACTCCCCAAGTTGAGCCCTCTAAAGACCAACTTGCCAAACGCCGAAGCGAAGCTTCTGCGTCTTGTCAAACGCAGGAAGCACGCGCCCATAGGCGTGGGGCCCAGCAGCCCACTCTCTCCCAAGTCTCTCTGCTCCAACGCAGCAGACAGCAACGCGAAAGTCGCGTCTCATATCAACAGAGACGCCAGACGCGCGTGACGCAGCCGCGACGCAACAGCCGCGTTTCTGAAACCTGTGTCCAGGCTGAACAACACATGACTGTCTCCCGTCGTCGACGTTGCGAGACCAGTCTCTTTAATCCCCCTCCCACAGATTTGAGGGATTATTTGACAAGGAAGAGGAGTGCCAATCAGACCACTTCTCCATGCTGCTGTCAACAGCTCATCCAGATGCTCTCTGGATGCCATTGCGAGTCAGGCGTGCACCAGCCGTCTTTAATTAGACAGCTGACCCTGATTCCCCCATCAGCCAAGAGAAGACGCTCCCACAGGAGGAGAACCTTCTCAGATGTTGAATACCCGGAGCTTACTGCAAACATGACTAGCAGAAGCAAGGGAAAACAACTAATGGTCAACTCAGAGGAATCTGACTCTGAACCGGAGGGGGTGTATCAACACACTCGCACCCGGACAGGGGCCATTCCCCCAATTGACTATAATGCCTTAGCCCGCGGCATTAGAATGGGTGGTCCTCACTCCGCTATAGTGGAGTCGCAGGCTTCAAACTCTTCCGTCGAGAAGGAGGCTTCCGCCTACATGGCCGACACTCCTGAGGAGACGACCAGGCGTTTAGAACAGACGCAGAAGCACCAGATGGATATAATCGCCTCTCAACAGAGATCCATTGACTCCCTCAAGCATATGCTTGAGAAATTGCTTGAAGAAAGAGCGAGATCTCCTCCTAGACGACCGAAGGGGAAAGGGAGAAAGGGAGGAAGCCCACCCTCCGAATCTTCTGACGAGACACGACGATCTACCTCGGATGTGTCCAAGCCCTCGTCGCAGGCAAGAAGCGACCAGACCCCGGGAAAGGCTCATGCTAAAAGAATGAGTCAACTGGAGCAGCGCCTCGAGGCCCTTACCAACCGTAAAGGCCTCCAAGAAGCTGGGGTAGTCCGGCCCTATCCGGCCGAGTGGGACTTAGTCCCGTACCCTCCTAAGTTCAAGGCTCCAACTCTCCAAGCATTCGACGGGAAGGGGTCACCCAACCAGCACATCTACTACTTCAAATCCCAGACCGGGAATGTGGTAGATAACGATGCCATCCTGGCGCGACTGTTCATCGGCACCCTGAAAGGGTTGGCCTTTGAATGGTTCATGAAGCTCCCCGAAGGTTCCATCAAGAACTGGAGCGACTTGGAGAAGCTGTTTCTAACACGCTTCTTCGAAGATGATTCGGAGGTCACAATGCCTACCCTTTTAGCTACAAAACAGCGAAAGGGAGAGTCCGTCAAGTCTTTCGTAGAAAGATTTCGGAACATGGCACTCCGATGTCCAAGCGGCATGACCCAGGCCACCCTGGTGGAAACATGTCGCCATAATTTCCAAACCTCACTCCTTGCTCAAATAGGAGTTGCTGAAAGCCGCACCTGGAAACAATTAGTCCAGCAAGGTGAACAGGCTGAGGAGATTGTCGCCCGCGTCAGAGCGGAAGAAGGCAAGCCCAGGCCAGAGAGGTCGACAAGGCGTGCACCAGACACATCCCTCCAAACCAAGCGGAAGGATAATTTGGCGACGGAGACCAAATCTCCCACCAAACCTCAAACAGGCAGGGCAAGTGGCTCTTCAAGCCAGCCACGCCCCAACAAGCAGTATTCCTTCAAGGAGGAACACGTCGATTCGCTCTTCAAGCTACTCAACAAGAGCAATCGACTGAAGCTCCCTGAAATTAGACGCCCGGAGGAGGTCGGCAAGACCGACAATCCCACCTACTGCTTATACCACAGGATGCTCGGACATCCTACCAAAAGCTGCTATGTCTTTAAGGACATCCTTCAAGCTCTGATTGACGCGGAGGTATTAAAACTCCGACCGGAGCAGAAGAAGATGACGGCCAACATGACGTCGATTCTCCAGTTTGGGACACGACCCCCGACACCCGTGGGGGTGATCTCTGTCCCGAAAGGAGAACTGAGGGTGGTCAACACAGACCCTCATCAACAGCAGGAGAAAGGCTTGGTACCCGTCCCTACACCTCGAGGGGAAATCATGTGGGTCCACCCTGACCTCGTCGACGAGCAACAATGGACGACTGTGACCAACAGGAAGTCCAAAGGCAAAGGGAAGGCTTCATCTTGCCATGTGATATGCGCCTCTTCTCGAGAAGCGGACACTGATGTTCCCTCGCTGACTGACTCAGAAGAGGAAACAATAGTCCTGGCCGCAGAGCCCAGCCAACCTACGGCGGGGACCCGTTCAGGACAGGCATACTTGAAGCAGTACGGCGAGACATCAGCGGCTTCTCCGCAACCAGCCGTGGAACCAGCCAAGCCCTCCTCTAAACAGCCTGGGGAGAAGCAGAAAGAAACTCGATTTTCTCGAGTTCTTGCGAAAGGTGTAACAGAAGGATCCTCGACACCTTACCGCTTCGACGTCTTGGCTCAACTAGCCAACATCCCGGCACGCATTACCTTGTATGAGCTCCTGAGGCTATCAAAGTCAACCAGAGAGGCTCTACAAGAAGCTCTGGCAAATGCTGAGGTCTTTATGACCCGCGTGCCAAGGGAGGAAGATGAAGAGGATTGCCTCCACACCTCCCCAAATGCTCCCTGCATCACCTTCACAACAGATGACATGCAGGTTAAAGGGAAGCATGACCGACCCCTATACTTCACAGGGTATATTGGGTCATCCGAGGTGAACCGCATCCAGGTAGACCCAGGGTCCGCGCTGAGCATCATACCTCGCCGGGTTATGCAGTTTCTAGGCATTCCTACCCATCGTCTGAGCCCTACCCAGACGACTATTTACGGGTTCAATGCCAACAGCTCCCGCCCAATGGGGAAGATCAAGCTCAAATGCCAGATCGGGAGCCTCAAGTCAGAAGTGACGTGTTACGTCATTGACGCGGACACTTCCTACAACCTGTTGCTGGGACGACCATGGATTCACCGCAATTCCGTCGTTCCCTCTACTCTCCACCAAGTCATGAAATACATTGATGAGAGTGGACAGGTCCGAACGTTGATTGCCGAAAGGCATCCGTTTAAAGGGGTTGAAAATTATTTCACGGACTCCCTCTTATATCAGGATCCGGAGGAGACTAATGAAACCCCACAACCAGAGGAGCCAGACTCTGGTAATGAAGCTGACATTGAGCCAGAGAAAGAAGAGTGCCTGTGGGAGTTGGAACCACTTGTAAAGAGCACTAATAAGCTCGATGTTGATACCACCGACGATGCAGGCGGTTGGTATATTAATGAAGATTTAGATTTCGCGTACTTCCCTGCGTGTGAGTCTGATTCAATACCGTCGGATACTAGTACCGACATGGACGATGACCTCTGGTCGGCAATAGATGCTTTGACATCTTTGCATGTACCGGTGAAATCATCCTTCGGGACATACCAAGATAATGGTGACGCGCAAGAGTCTGTATTCATGGTTCCAGCCGGACGAAAAGGCCAAAGACCAATACTTTTTGGGCGAATCGCATCTGAACCAATGCCCCACGAAGAATCGGAAGGCCTGGGTTGAACTTCGGAAAAGGAAGAAGAACACTGCTTCGATCCTTTGTACCGAAAGGGAAAACCCCTGATTACTATCATCGGACGCGCCGGGGGTTGGGCTATATATCAACTCCAGTGCCATCAGCCTCTGATTCGGAGAGACTGTCAAGTCATGACTGCTCATCAGACACGTCGTCGTGGGAATCAGATGTCAGTGTCGGCAACATCTTCAAAGGGCTTTCAGTAAACATGGTTTCGACAAGCCATCTGGAGGATGAAGATGAAGAAATGATCCAATCTGATACAGATCCTTGGATCAAACATTTGAATGCTCTTTGGGATATCCGCTTTGAACAGCGTGAACCACCCACAGAAGACAAGGTTGTTCAAGTCAACCTAGGAGATGAAGCCAATCCTAAACCCATCTTCATAAGTGACGGCCTGTCGCCTCCAGAGAAGAAGGATTTAATATCTCTTGTACAAGAGTATATAGATGTCTTCGCCTGGAATTATGAGGACATGCCTGGACTTGATCCTCAAGTGGCTATGCATCGCCTCAACATCAATCCGGACATGAAGCCTGTTAAACAACAGCAGCGACGGTTCCGTCCAGAGACAATGGAGGCAATTCAATCAGAAGTCAAAAAGCTCATCGATTCCGGCTTCATCCGGGAAGAACAACATCCCGACTGGGTAGCCAACGTCGTCCCCGTCGCCAAGAAGAACGGAAAGATCCGGATCTGCATCGACTTCCGTGATCTAAACGAGGCCTGCCCCAAAGACGAATTCCCATTGCCAATCACAGATGTCATGATTGACAATACTTGTGGATTCGAGCGAATGTCCTTTATGGACGGGTTCTCAGGATATAATCAAATCAAGATGTATCCCGATGACGAAAAGCACACCTCCTTCAGGACACCTCTAGGGGTATATTGCTACACCGTCATGCCCTTCGGTCTGAAAAATGCGGGGGCAACCTACCAAAGGGCCATGAATGCCATTTTCCATCGGCAGATACGCAAAACGGTGGAATGTTATGTCGACGACATTGCGGTGAAAAGCCGCACTAAAGGTGATCACATAGCAGACCTGAGGGTGGTCTTCGACATCATGCGGGCTCATCAATTGAAGATGAACCCCACCAAGTCCTTCCTGGGGGTAGCCAGTGGCAAATTCCTAGGGTTTGTCGTGACTTTCACAGGAATCCATTTGGATCCGGAGAAAGTCCGCGCTATCCAAGAGATGCAACCCCCCAGAAGCCTCAAGGAGCTCAGAGGATTACAAGGACGATTGGCATACATCCGCAGATTCATTTCAAATCTCTCCGGGAGATGCCAACCCTTCGCTAAGCTGATGAAGAAGGGCGTTTCGTTCATTTGGGACGACGCTTGCCAGCAAGCATTTGAGGAGATCAAGCACTACCTCACCCAACCACCAGTCCTGGCAGCTCCGGTATCCGGAAAGCCTTTCCTGGTGTACGTCCGATCAATGGATCATTCTTTGGGAGCTCTACTAGCTCAGAATGATGACCAGGGGCGAGAACAAGCAATCTACTACCTAAGTAGAACGATGATCGGAGCCGAACATCGGTACAACCCGATCGAGAAGGAATGTTTGGCACTGGTGTTCGCCATTCAGAAAATGCGACACTATCTGGTGGGCCAAACCATAAATGTCATATCCAAAGTCAACCCCCTGAGGTTACTCATGACAAAGCCTTCTTCACTAAATGGCCGGCTGGCAAAATGGGCCATATTGCTATCACAATATGAGATGCATTTTCTGCCACAAAAAGCCATTAAAGGACAAGCGGTGGCGGACTTCCTAGCTGAACACCCAGATCCCAGGGCAGCCAAACTCTACGAGGATCTCCCAGATGAGGTCGCCGAAGTCTGCCTAGCTCAGACGTCGTTCGAAAGTCAAGTATGGCAACTTTTCTTCAACGGTGCATCAAGGGCAAGCTCGGAGGGACACACAGTAGCGGGGGTAGGAGTGGTACTCGTCTCCCCACAAAATTACGTGATTCCCCGAGCTATCTCGTTAACCGAGCCCTGTTCCAACAATGTGACGGAATACAACGCTCTTTTGATTGGGATGCAATTCGCCGATGAGATTGGCGTTAAAAATCTCGAGGCGTACGGTGATTCTAAACTCATCGTCAGCCAAGTTCGCGGAGAGTATGAGGTCAGGCATGAAGATCTAGTACCCTACTACAACGCGACAATCCACATGGCCGAGAGGTTTTCAAACTTCTACATCGACCATGTACCGCGCAAGCAAAATGCGCATGCAGATGCACTTGCATCCCTTGCTGCCTCCTTAGCTCTTCCAGCTGGAGCAATGGAGAAGGTATTCGTCTATAGCCACGACCTATACTGCCCAAAAAGTCCCCTCGGAGACTACCAGAGGTCAACGGGAGATCGTCGCGGTAAGGAAATACTTGAAGTGTCGACCGATCCAGAACTTAAAGACTGGCGATTCCCCTACATTGATTTTGTCTTGTACGGCATCTTGCCCGAAGACACCAGGGAGGCGGCTGCCATCCGAAGGAAAGCCTCCAAATTCTACTACAATGCGATTTCGCGAACATTGTATCGTAGATCGCATGATGGGATCCTGCTCCGGTGCCTCTCATTAAAAGAAGCCCACGAAGTGTTGAAAGAAGCCCACGATGGTACGTGTGGAGCTCATCAACCTGGCCCGAAGCTGGCAAACCGACTCCAAAGATTGGGTTACTACTGGCCCAAGATGGTTGCCGATGCTGTTGCCTGTGCCAAAAGATGTCACGCCTGTCAAATACATGGCGATTTCATCCATCAAGCACCAGGATACCTCCACTCTACGACCTCTACCTGGCCGTTCGAAATGTGGGGGATGGACGTGGTTGGTCCTATCAGCCCACCATCATCAAAGGGACATCGGTTCATCCTAGCGATAACCGATTACTTCTCAAAGTGGGCCGAAGCTATCCCTTTGAAAGAGGTGAAATCTTCTAACGTGATCAAGTTCGTGAAACATCACGTTATTTACCGCTTCGGTGTGCCTCGGCGGATTGTCCATGACAATGGACCCCAGTTCATCAGCCAGGCTTTTCAGAGATTCTGCGCCAAGTTCAGAATCCAGAGTGTGTCATCAACGGCATACTATCCGCCCGCTAACGGCCTCGCAGAAGCTTTCAATAAGACTATTGGCAAGCTTCTCAAGAAATTCGTCTCGAAAAGTCAACGAGACTGGGACGATAAGTTGGGCGAATGCTTATGGGCCTATCGCACGACTGTGCGAACCCCAACTAAAGCCACGCCATTTTCCTTGGTGTACGGATGCGAAGCCGTCCTTCCACTGGAAATCCAAATTCCATCTCTTCGCGTCGCCTTGACAGCGGAAATGACAACAGAGGAGAAGCATCGACAGCGACTCCAAGAATTGGAAGCCTTGGACGACAAGCGTCTTCAGGCCCAACAACAAATCGAGCTTTACCAAGCTCGTATCACCAGAGCCTTCAACAAGAAAGTCAAATCGCGAACTTTCAGGAAAGGCGACCTCGTCTTAGCCGTCCGAAGACCCATGGTCATGACACACAAGACGAAAGGAAAATTCCAACCCAAATGGGAAGGACCATTTGTGGTAGAGTCAGTCTACTCAAATGGATCGTATCGCCTCATAACCTCAAATGGCGATACACTCATGATGCCAATCAATGGCAAATTTCTGAAGAAATACTATCCCTAGATGGCATTCTTCCACCGATCAAGTTAAAAATACACCTCTGATCAAACATCCGACGCCCTTGACGGCTAAGGATAGAAGAAAATGTTGGCTTTTAAGTCCAACATAAGTCTTCGACAACTCATCATGCTGAGGGGAATAGCATGGCTAGCCCAACTCAAACGGTAGTTGGTAAAGGCATGACAAACCCGTTGACAGCTGAGGATTTGCTAAAAATCCTAAGGGACACGTTCCCATTTGATCCGACGCCTCCGACGGCTAAGGATAGAAGAAAATGTTGGCTTTTAAGTCCAACATAAGTCTTCGACAACTCATCATGCTGAGGGGAATAGCATGGCTAGCCCAACTCAAACGGTAGTTGGTAAAGGCACCTCAAATCCGTTGACAGCTGAGGGTTTGCTAAAAATCCTAAGTGGATTTGATTCCACTCTTCCCTCCAAAAATCCCTTACCAATTCTCATCCATAGAATGGTAGGACCACAAAATGCAATCATTACCATGTTAACACTATACCTCTGGTAATGAATACTCTTTGTCGAGTACAAACCTGGCTTGTTAACTCTGCATAGAGTAACAAACTCTCAAATTTGCCAAGTTAACACTATACCTCTGGCACCTCAAATTCCACTTGTCAATTCTCATCAATAGAATGACAGGTCCTCAAATTGCTCCTATCGCAAGCAAATTCTTGTCAAGTTAATATCACACCTCTGACAAAACTACTGTTTAAGTTAACATTACACCTCTAAGCAGTACATCGAGTGCCTGTCAAGTTAATATCACACCTCTGATAGTCACCTTTCTTCAGACTTCCATATCGAAGCTGAAATGGACGATGCCAAGTTAACACTACACTTCCAGCATCCGAGTCATTGCTAAGTTCAACAATACACCTATGGCTATGACCTTTCCTCGACTTCCTTGTCCAAGCCGAGATGAACGATGCCAAGTTAACACTACACTTCTAGCATCCGAGTCATTGCTAAGTTCAACAATACACCTATGGCTATGACCTTTCCTTGACTTCTTTAAGCCGAGACGACTAATGCCAAGTTCAACATTACACCTCTAGCATTACTATCACTGTTAAGTTAAACATCACACCTATGACAGTGACACCCTCAGTTTTCCCAAATAAAACTGAGATGCTGATGAGTTAGGTTAATATCACACCTCTAACTCACGTCCTTGTCAAGTTAATATTACACTTCTGACAAGACTACTTCTAAACCGTTAAGTTAATATCACACCTCTAACGGTAAAAATCCTACTAGATTCCTCACGAGTCTAGTTTCATTTGATATTCTCCCCAACCGAGTATCAAATTCATTTTGGAGGCATTGTTGGTTAACATTACACCGATAAACAATGCTTCCATCAAAATCCCCAGCTGATCTTAAATCAAGTTAATCCCAAATCCTTGATAAAAGTTCACCTTCACTGGGGGTACGCGCTCCACTTGTCACTTTCTTTTATAAAGTGGCGGGTCCACCAAAATTATTCTTTTGCTTCTAAAACAAAACGTTCAAGACAACAGAAAGAGGCAAAAAGAAAAGTGTCACTTTTATTGATATTCAAGCATATGAAAGTGGTACAAAACGCTCTCTTATACAGTAAGATTGAGTGTTACAATTAAGGAGTACAAAGAAGTCCCTCTCTCTCAGAGGCCGTACTCACTCCTTGAAACCGCATCTGATCCCAGGTGCACAATTGGAGCCGGTTGCACTTTGATGCGTGACGCCAACTTCGAAAGCGCCCTAGCTGACCAAGCCAAGAGCAATGGTGTTCTTGAGGTCCAGTGGCAATAGAAGGTCCTGCAACCCTTCGTTCAGGCGCGTCTCTTTCCCTAGTAGACTATCCAACAAACATGGAGTCACTCTTGGGGTGAGAGCAGAAGTTTAGGAGTCATCACAAAGGATGCCACCCTCCACTAGGTCCAGCGGCAGCAGAAAGTCCTGCTTTCATCACCATCCCTTTCCCCAGCAGGCCATCCAACGGAGTGTCCTTGATGTGACTTCTGGAGTGGGAGAGGAAGAGGATCTCATCCGCCGCCGCAACCGCCGGACCACCCTCGCCGGTACTCAGCCTATCCGTCTCTTGCACCAGATCTGAAGAGACCTTGGCGAGGGTTGGGTCCTCGTCAGAGATGTAATATACTCTCTTATAGGTGACGAGGACCATAATATATTCTCTCATAGGTGAAGGTTGAACGAGTTCGCCGACCGAAGTATTCTTCCAAGGGCCCAGCAAGCCTGCAAGGAACAAAAAGAGAGAATTAGAACAATCTGCAGCTTAGTGTAAACAGAGAAAAACTAAGTCAGCAGAGGCAAACGCGGGAATGATCCACGCAGTCAGCCAAATGCGGGAATGATCCATGCAGTCTACCAAGACGCAGGAATGACACGTGCAGCAAGCCAAACTGTTGCGTCAGCAGAGACAAACGCGAATCAAAACGCGGTCCCATTCTGTGCCTAGGTCAAAGAGCACAAACGCCGAAAAGGCACAGACGCCGAAAATTGCCATCTCCATGAACAGGAGTTGCAAGGTGCGGGTCTGAAACCTTTTTTGGAATTCGTCCAAGGTATTGGCCATGAAACGCGCTAAGGCACAAGCCATAAAACGCGCCAACGCCAAGTGCCAAAGATTCCTGCACGCGCGTCCGGAGAAGTTCAAGCCCATGGTACAAATTCCAGAAGGAGTGCACCAATGCAGACTTCATGAGGGGGTCCAGATGACATGAAGCCAAGGTACAGGCCATGGTGAATCTAAAATGTCATGGTGAAACGAACGGCATACCCGTGGAGACCTCCGTCAAGAGTTGTACTCTCTGCACCAGGACGCAAACACGGTCACAGGGCAAAGAGGTGTTTTCTCCTAAAGAGACCAAACAGGGGCTTAAAAGCCCTGGGTCATCTTCAGAACCATCCTCATCCATGGAGACAATTGTCTGAGGAAGATGAAGGTTCTCAAAGCGCTCTCTAAAAAAAAAACAAAACAGTCCAAAGGCAGGATTGAAGGGAGAAAGGGTGCCCTATTTATAGGCAACTCCTGATAATAGTGATTAATGGCCCCGTAATCTGAACCGCCGGCATTAATAACTGCACAACTGCCAAGATCCAATAAGGGCCGGACGCGTGTAACGCTGCTTCGAGAACCGCCGCTGGCGCTGATCTCCAACCGCCCGCACTGGTTTCTCATTTAAGAGAATCAATACTCAAGCCCAATCAGCAGCCGACGCGTGGACAACTGCTTCGGGAAACAAAGCGGAAAATCCGCATCTGATATTTAAAGATCACACCAAATCCCTATGACAGGCTGTATGTAACGCCTGGGAGTTTACACCCAGACGCGGATTGAAGAACTATCCACCCATCCGCGTCCCAGAAAGATGCCTGCGCGAGTCAAAGTCGCGTCCCCTCAGAATTAAGGGAAAGGCACAAGGCTGCGTCTCCCGCGTCTGCCTGATCCGCTTCCTTCTTCGCAGAAGCAGATCCGCGTTATTCAGAGCCGCGTCTCCCTGAACGAATGCCGCGTCTCATGAAACAATGATGGCCGCGTCTCCCTATGGATTGATGCTGCGTCTTGTCAAAAGGACTTAGTCCTGCCTAAGTTCTCATGAACTAAGAACCGCGTCTCACCCTGTGATTGACGATGCGTTCGGAGGCCGCGTTTTCACTCTATGCTGCGTCTCATCAAGAAGACCGCGTTCCGATTTGTGATTGACGCCGCGTCTCATCAAAAGGACTTAGTAGAATCTAAGTTCTTATGAAATGATGACCGCGTCTCACTTTATGATTGACGCTGCATCTCAGTAAAAGGACTTAGTAAAATCTAAGTTCCGGTAGACTGACGACCGCGTCTCACTCTGTGATCGCCGCTGCGTCTCGTCAAAAAGACTTGGTGAAATCTAAAGTCCCCATAGATTGATGCCACGTCTCATTCTACGGGATTAATGCCGCGTCTCGCCTAGACCGCGTCCCATTAAAAGAACTTAGTCCTACCTAAGTTCAGTAATCACGACTAGTGATCAAGAGTTGGACTCATCCACAACAAGACAAAGAAATTGGGACAAAAGCTTTAAAGAAAACTTCTATTATATCAAAAAATGATAGAAGTGGATACAAACACTCTTAATAGAGTGTCCCTTTTCTTTACAGAAAAAAAAAAAGAAGGCTAAATGTCCTGGTTCACCAAGGAACGGATTTGTTCCCTAAGGCGGTGAATCTCATGCTGGCGCGTCCTCTCAGCCTCCATGATAGCCCGGTCCCGCAGCTCCGCCTCAGATAAGAAACTTCTGGCAGACAGCTGCATCCGCAGAGATTCCACCCTAGAAGATTGCAGAGACAGACTCTCTTCAGCTCGCGCCGTAGCAGCCCGTTGCTCCTCAAGCTCCTTTTTGAGGGAGACAAGTTTCTCCTCATTTAGTGCAAGAACAGCTTCCGCCTTGGCGATGATGTCCCGAGTTCTGAGGATGACTTGCTCCGTGCTCTGCACACTAAGCTCAGACTCCCTCGAATCTCCGGCTAATTTCTGAAATTTAGCCTTGGAATATTCAAGGTCGCGGATCTCGGCAGCGATTTGTGTCTCCACCTCTTGTCGCTCCCGTTCCTGAGCAGCTAGGAGCCTAGTCAGGATAGCCTGGGCCTCGCCGGAAGAACCTGCATCTTCCAAAGATTCCAGCTCCCGCAGGTTATCTCCAAGTTGCTCTACCACCTGCAGGCATGCCCTGGCAAGTGAAGGGCCTCCCGCCAATTCGACGCTCATGGCCATATTTTCAAGAAGCCTCTGGGCGAACTGGAAGGTGCTGTGTCCACGGAAGATGAGATCAATACATGATCCCATCGAGGTGAAGAATTGTTGCACCATCTGACGTGCCAGCTCCCCCATGTCTTCACCACCTAAGAAGCTTCCCGACCCTTTTTCTGTCACGGGATAAGGGATATAGGGCAGGTCTTCTCGCACAAGAACCGTGCCAGCCGTCGATGTGGCAAGAACAAGACTATCCACTGGCGCTTCCTGGAGCGCTGCCTCTGCAGGAGCTTCCACGACCAAGGAAGGAGCTGTAAGCACAACCTCTTCAGAAACTTCCACCGAGGATTGAGCTGTGTGGCCTTCTGGAAGGGTGCTGATCGTCAGACTCCCCACCTGAGCCCCCTCAGTCAGAGCTGCCTTACTAGGTTCGAGGTCCAGAGGCGTCAAGTCCTGTAGAATGGGGGTCTCCCCAGCTTCAGCAGTAACCTTCTCCACCGGCGGAGTGAGAGCCTCCTCAGCCTCAATGGTTGTTTCCCCTCCTGGCAAAGGGGAAGGCTCCCCAACTTCAACAGCTACCCCCTCCGAGGTTATCTCAGCGGCCGAAGCCTCAATCCCCTTGGGCTGGGTCAACTCTGTTTCCATCGCCTCGACAGGCGAAGAAGTTATACCTTCAGCAGGGATTATAGCCGGCGGTTCATGGCCGTAGTCGACTTTATCTCCAAAGTCGCTTTCCGTATCAGACGCGGAAGACGACAGTTCAACGCAAAGGTCCTCGGTGACCGGAGCCTTGCCACCAATCACCCCAGTGGTAGGACTAGGGTCGATTATCCGAGCACTGGAGATGAAGACACTAGGAGGCCCTGACCGCTGTGCCTTATCTCTCCCTTCACGAGCAGAAGAAGGCTCAGGCCGAGCTGAGAACCCTGGAATTTGGACATTCCCTCCCACGAGCTGTACTTCCTCGTCAGCTATAGTGAGTTTGTCAACCAATTCCCCCTCTCCCGCAATCTTACAGGTCCCTCTGTGCGACCTAGGAGCACGGATTAAACTGGGGAGATTTTTATCCTCTGGCGGTTCCTCAACCATGATAAAGAGGTCTTCAGGACAGTCCTCAACTCCAGCAGAAATGCCTTCCGAGGGAGAGACTTCTGTTGCTAATTCCCTCCGAGCCCTCTTCGAAACAGGACCAGCAGTTGAGGTAGGACCCCGACAACGCTTACTCACCAATTCTTGAGCCTTGGTGGTAGAAGGCCCTCCTGTGGCCCTAGCTTGGTTCTACTCCGGGTTACTCGGGGCTCCTCTCTTGAGCCTCCCTCGGCTTCTCTCTGAGATGCTCTCTCCAGCTCTTTCTGGACCTTTAAATACTGGGTGATCATGTGCGAGCCTTTGCCAGACTCCGACTGTGTTTTGAGATAGGCATTAATGCCCTCAATACCCGTATACCCAGGAGCAAAATCCGGTGACTGGTTTACCCGAGAATACCAGATGCAGAAAGTGAAGCTGGTAAGGTTCTTCGGCTCCTCGACGGGCAAACGGAAAGTTGCCTCTGTCCCCCCAGCCACGCTATAATACCAGGCTCGAGCACCTTCGCACAAATTCCCATTGAAGGCAAGTTGTGTATTCGGATTGCCGACATAAAGCTGAGCATAGCCAAACTGTCGGGCAAAACGACTTGGCATATACGGTTCGATAGTGCAGGAAGTCCCTTGGCGAAACAGCACATATCCTGGTCGTATATTGATCAACCACCGGAAGACTCCCGCAGACAGTTGGGTGAGGTCATCCCGACCTATAGAATCAGTGAATTGCTCACCAAAGGATGCACCAGGAATTCCAGGGAAGCAGCGGTTGAGCTGGTAATTGGCGGCATTTGAGAGACGTCTCCGAATATAATATATATAGGTGTCACTCCAATCCGAGTCTTCCAGCCGCCTCACAAAAGGGACAGGACTCTTACTCCCACGCGCCGTTGTCATCAGAGAAGGGCAATGCATCACGTACCAGGCCATGAGATACGTGTAAGGCAACTCCATTCGGGGGTTGGGGCGCCTTGCCGTCGGGTTTCCCTCTGAATCGACATACGGCTTGCCTTGAGAGTCGACAGTCCTTGGAGCCTCGCATAGTCTCTTGGCTAGCGCCCGCAACCCGCTCTGAATGCCAGCCGCCACGGCCGGAAGAAGGGCTATAGGACGGCCATGGGCCAGGAGCACTGCTGGATACACCACGTCGGCAATAATGACTTCATGTGGCCGTGTAGGTACCACGCAACGCTTCAACCACAGCATCAAGAAGCCCGCCAACAGCGCTCGACTAGAGATAGAAGCCCGGGCCCGGTGATGATAGCTTTCAAAAAGCGTATCAGGTTCGAAGCCGTCCTCGTTCGACCCAGTGGTGTAAAAGCCCTCAGAAGCTTGTGCGACCATGTCATCAACTCCCTGTTCAGAGAGGGGAGCCAGTCGAGTTATCGAATGATCCTTCTTGCTGACATTGCTGAATAAGTAATTGGCCCAGGATAGATGCCTGACTCCATGCGTCCTCCAACCGGTTACCTGACCACAAATATGGAAGTGGCACATCACTTCCCAATAGGTCTCGTACACCTCAGGGGAATCCTTCTTTATAAGGTCAAGCTCCCTAGCAGTCGGGACATATTCTTCATAAGGGAACTCCCCCATCACCAGCCCCGAGACCTCATGCAACTCATGCAGTGCAAGGCCCATTTCTCCAACCGGGGTAAAGAATGTCCCCGTCTGAGGGTTGTAGCGCTCCAAGATCCCGAAGAAGTTGTGAGAGCTCATTGGGATGCCTCATTGTACGGCCCTGACTGCTGAGTATAATCCCACGTGCTCAAGCAGATCTCCAAGATCGGAGAGGACAAAACCCACCATCCTGCCCCACCAAGAATTCTCCGTGGAGTGGACCCATCCTGGCAAATGGAACTTGGCCGGATAATCACCCTCTGCTTCTATGAACGAGTTGAGGAAGGTGGTGGCAAGCTGCGGGATCTCTCCGACTGGAAGCTCAGACTTGCGTGACCCAGGAAACAAGCCGAGGACCGCCCGGTCATGGCAATCATGACGGTATACGTTCTGGGAGCTGAAATTCCCAAGGGTAATCTCAGAGATATCCCGGGACACGTCCCACTTCATCTTCCGAAGGACGGACAGATGTTGGAGATAAGACAACGGGAGCATCCTCTCCATGGCTGGAAGGAAGTATCTCCTCTCCCCTATCTGACGGAGCCACCTGTAATTCCCGTCATACATGGGGTTGCCACCGTCGCTGACATGATCTCCAAAGAAGAAAGCAGGCTTCTCCAGCTTGATGTGGGTATCCGTTGCGAAGACTGCATCGGTCATAAGCACCCGAGAAGTCCTCTCATTAACATGGGCAATCATTTCCCTGCGAACTGGCGACCTGTCAGCAGTCACAGGTATGGTCCTTCGCAGTGCAAAAGTCAGACGGTGGTCGGCACCACCCACGCGGCCGAAATGGTGCATCTTGGCAAGTGAACCTGAAACATGCGGCACTGCAAAAGAAAAAGACACTTGGTCAGATACCTTGCCAAAATAAGGGAAGACGCTAAGTGTTCATAATTCAAAACGCAGCCGAGACATTGGACACAGGAGTTATCATCCGCGTCCAGACCTGCGAACTTGCACCAAAACGCAGAAGAGATACTGGACGCAGGAATTTTTCGAATCCGCGTCCAGACCTGCAAAGCTGCTTATGAAAATTCGAAGTACTTGGACTCAAACGCCAGATTCTACAAAATCGGCGGTTGAAGACACAGAACACAAGGATCAAATCCGCGTTCTGCAAACCAAGACTTGTGAAATTTCAAAGTGCTTGGACTCGGACGCCAGCGCCTGATGGCACAAAACGCGGCACAGAACGCATGGATCAAATCCGCGTTCTACAAATCGCGTCCAGAGACCTTCACAATTAGAAATATTCTAAGTGAAGGACCCAGAGTGCAGAGTTCACCAGCGTCGGATCATCAGGCCCGCGCCCCGGTTATCATCTCAAGGACAGCGTCCGAGAATCAAACACGATCTTGTGTTAAAGGTTCTTAGGGTTCTATGAACATGTTTTAATGGCGGAATCCACACCAAAGGTGCATTTTTACCTCGGAAGACACCCTCCTGCGCAGAGGAAGCATCTCTCTCAGCCTCGGCGACGGTCGCCCTTGAGGTCGATGCAGTCGGTTTCGTCTTGGGAGCCATTGAAGATCAAGAAATCCGAGCGAGGAGATGAATAGTTGAACAGAGAAGGAAGTTCTTTTTCTCAGAGAATGCGTTCGTTCGGAGAAGAAGATACATCTCTCTAACTGTTGCCTTTTATAGGCACAGAGATTCGCGAAGATACGCAGCGTTTGGCCCAATAAACGCTGCAGCGAATCGCTGCCTGACGCGTGGAGCCAAATCATTGTTTGAACAGGGAAGATCATGCGTCGCGACCCCGCCACAAGTCAGAAGTTGACACGTGGAGCAGTTCATTTAATGAACCGGGGGATCCGCGCGCCAAAAGGCGAAATCTCGCCGTTTCCCCAGGCCAGCTGGCGGCGTAATCATGACATGGCACAGGCGCACGCCCCAAAGTACGCGGCTCTTCGGTGGACATGCCCCGTCAGCGTCAGCATAAATGCACCCAGAAAATCGCGTCTGCCTTATGAAGATCGGTCGCGTTCTCATCGCCAAAAGGTCGCGTCTCGCTAAGAAGTCGCGTCTTTAAAGCAGTCTCTGCTTTTTCAAGGAACCTGCGTCCAGTCTCCTGCTTCTGCAAAGTCAGTTCAACAGTACACTGACGCAAACAGACAACCAACCACTCCCGGTCAAAAGCGCACCCGTGACAGACTAAAAGCAATCGGGGAGGTCTAGACTGTGTATCTAGACACTCAAACACGATCAACTCTGACGGCTTCAAAGAGTTCAACAGTACACTCACGAAGACCAATTCCAGATAAGATCAAACCCGAAGCATCAACAGTCCAGTCATAAAGGCGAACACGGCTAAGATCCAAAGTATTCCGAAATCCGTCCCATTCAACTGCGGAATATCAGAAACTTTGGAGGGGGTTCTGTAGGCTGTCTAAAAATGACTAACAGACCAGCCATTAAGGAAGCAGAGTCTCAAGCTCTAGACGCGAGAAATCGATGCTCGCGTCTCAGCATTAAGACGCGTTGGCTCTACACCAGCGTCACAACGTTCAGACGCGTCGGCCCGAAGCCCGCGTCTCAGTATCAAGACGCGTCGGCCCGAAGCCCGCGTCTCAGCATCAAGACGCGTCGGCCCGAAGCCCGCGTCTCAGCATCCAGGCGCATCGGCCCGACGCCCGCGCCTCAGCATCCAGGCGCGTCGGCCCGACGCCCGCGCCTCAGCATCCAGACGTGAAGGCCCGAAGCCCGCGTCTCAAACTTCAAGGCGCGTTTGGCTCGACGCCCGCGTCTCAAACTTCAAGGCGCATTCGGCCCAACGCCCGCGTCTCAGTTGCAACTGCCCTGATTGCGGGGCCAGTCACCGCGCATGTAGCGGGTAGTGGCCCCTCATTCGGGAGCGTTTTCAGGAGGCACCTTCACCCCTGAGATCCCTATAAATAGCCTTGTTTGCTATGAAGAGAGGATCGGAGTTTTTGGGGGAGAAGGGAGAGAACCTTGAGAAGATCGAAGCTTGGGCAGAAGATTGGAGTTTTGAAGAGAGAGAGCTTTGAGATAAGGCATCATCAAAAATCGATCGAATCCAGGCAGGAGGATCATCAAGAGAGAAGCACGACTCTTCAGCGAGCTTACTGAGTACTAGCTGCTCTTCGCCTACCTCCTCTTTGAGAGTTTTGGTAGACGGAGCTGAGTTACTCTTTCTACCGACCGAAGAGAAGACCCCCGACGGTCCAGGACGGTCATCTGGTCAACAGAGAACAAGATTCACTCTCCATCGCCACACGAAGAACCCAGCATTAAACAAAGGGAAGATTCAGACATCCTCCCTCCCTTGTAACTGGAAAAGAGGGAAGAGTAGTTCTTTTGGTCGTAATCGTTTCGCTTGAATCAAGGAAATCTTTTACAGCTAAAACCACTTTCTCCGACCACCAAACTTTCCGGCCCTACACAGATCATTAGCTCCAATTGAAGGGACCACCATGAAAATTACCCCGGCGACGGAGTCTTGCCACGAAGACTTATGCTTTATGACAGGCGCATGGCAATGACTGAAATTTTACGTCAAAGTGACTCCCAAGCGGCGGAACTCGACCACCATCCTCTTCACCTTTCCTTTCTCCATCTGATGAAGAGGAGAAAAAGGATACATGGCGACTCAACAAGACACCAAAGGAGGAATCCAGAGTCAAGACTTCTCAGAGGAGATAGCAGAGGTTACTTCTACATAAAGGATTCTGCCTATTTATAAATGAAGGAGGAACCAAACCTTCTTCATTTCAAATTCTCAATCCCCGAAAAATTGAATCACATCATGAAAATTTCGGTCAACCAAAGAGGTATGATATCAACCGCTCTTCCCCTCGATCTCAGTCATCATGGCGCCATGCGAAGGGATGCCAATTTCCAATTCCAAGAAGACAGATCGATCGACATGCCAGTTGTCAGCCAGCAACACAATCTTCGCATTAATTCAGAAGATCTGCATTGACGACCCAAATCTTCCTGAGTTTCAAGTCAAGTCTAAGGCACCAAGGAATCCTTCACCAGTTTCGCTCTCTCGCTTCTCTCTCATAGACTCCGACAAGTAGAAGAGCGGGGGCATCTGTAGTGGTCAAAAATCTGACTCTCATAGGATGATGACATATGTCCAAGCAACTAAAAGCCTTTGTGACTTCAGAACCATTTCAGAAGTCTCTCCTCGCCCCGAGGATACTTTCACCCAGGTAGTTCTGATGCTCCCACCTGTCGCGGAGTCCACCCCTTTTCGGAGACTTCAGCTCCGCACAAGATAACCACGACAACAGATCATCCCTGATCTTCGCCTTCAGTTACACAACCTGATCTCCCTCCACTTTATAACGTGAAATGCCCTCCAGCCTGGACAGTTATGGAGTGAGGTGGGATTCTCTGCATGCAATCCCATTAAACAAGCGCCAACAATCGCGGTCGTTACAACAAACAAACACGTGCAAATTGTGCAGTTATGAGGATCACACTCGTATCATCTACCCCCATGCACGCATATCAGAACAAGTATATATGGACCTTCTTCAAAGAGGAACTTTGGCCTTATCCCAAAAAAAGCACAGCATTAAGACTCTGTCAATCAATCTATGTAATTCATGTAACCTATAGATGATAATGGATATTTCTCCTCCTCCTCATGATTTTTCCCGATTTGATTTTCCACGTAAAAAATCTTGTGTCTCGTTTGTGTTCCCTTTATTTTCTCTCATACTCTTAATCCCCACTCGACTCTTCCCTTGCTTGTAGTGAGAGTCGACTATCTGATCATTAGTCACGAAAAATCTCCACCACGGTAGTGTTTTGCAATTTGAAAGTTCATATTTTTTTTTCAACATGACTGAAAGTTTGTGGTATTTTAGTGAATTTTAGCCTAACTTATTTATCATGTACAATAATATAAATATTGAACTGAAAGACTTTAGCACCTTTATGCGTTATTGAATACTTTTGGACGATAAAAAGAAAAAGGATGCAAGAAATAAAACTGAAATACACTCCTTGAAACTGATTTAAGTATGAATGTATAAATCAGTGGTTACTGGATAGGGATGATAATGGGTTGGGACCAACTCGAGTGGCCCCTAACCGGGCCCTAATAAAGCCCGAGCCTAGGTCCAACATGTTTAAAATGGATAGATTGTGGGGTCTTGTTTTAGGCACATTTTATTTTAGTGCCGGAGTTAGAACCTAGATAGGCCCGGTCCCAATCCCGACCTAGGCACTCACCTTTAAGGAGGCACGTTTTAGGCCTACCTATTAGTTTAAATCCAAATATCAAATAAACTTATTCACCAAGCATTATTATTGTCATATAATAATGTGGTAGAATTTTTTAAATTTTAAAAGTCGGCGTAGAAACTCTTAAGCAATCGTAGAAGCCATAGAGTTTAAAGAAATAAGTAAAAAATATAAATGTTTTTATATTATTTTTAAATAGCCTTAGGGGGCCTCGGCGGGTTAGTTTTAGACCGGCCTCCTAATGTTATTCCAAAAATCAATCTCTCCCCAAGCTTATTCCAAAAATCGACCTCTGACATAACACGTCAGGCGGTGAGGCATTTCGCCCTGCCAGCGTGACGCCCACGCTAGCGGGGGCGGCTTTTGCTTCGTCTGGGGTTAGTAATCTCGGACGAAGCAAATATTTTTTGCATGTGTATTGCTATATTTGTTTTAAAATTTTGCTTTGTATGAGGTGAAAATTATTTTTTAAAATTTTTGCTTTGCCTGGGGTTGATAACCCTGCATAAAGCAAAATTCATGAAAAAAAATAGAATATTGCTTTGTCTAACCCTGGACAAATAACACTGGCAAAAAAAAAATTCCCTAACTCTCACACGTGATACAACCTATATAGATCATATTCATGCATCAAAAATATCACAACCTGCATAAATGTCACAAATATCACAAAAACCCAACAATATCACAATTCGTATCACACATATCACAATATCATATCAGAATAGAATAACACAATTTATTTTAAAATTCATATCATATTATATCATAATTTCACAAACCATATTCAAATTTCACAAAATTTCTCAAAATTTATGAAAATATCCAAATAAAAGTATCAAAATCTATCATTGCAAATACGATAATGTATGTAATACTCGTCCTCCTCCTCGTTCTCACCCACGTGCAGGGGCAGCCTGGGATGTGAAAGTACACCTAAAGGATGGGTGAATAGGTGTAATGCTAATCTAATGACAAATGATGCGGAATTTAAAACTAAATGCTAACACACTAAGTGTATAACCAAGAGTGAGTCTGAATTCTCAGTGAAGAGCTGTGAAACTACTTCTCACGATTCCTCTGGATTTGTGAATTGAGGTGCTTTAATAGCTCTCTTGGTTAAATACAAGTGTAGTCACACAAACTATATCAAACATGTATAAGAATATGAACAATCTAAAGCAATTCAAGATATGTGTGTGTGAGAGAGAGAGAGAGAGAAAATAGATCAAACGCAAACATAGTGAATGTTTCGAGGATCGAGCCACTGCTCTACCTTCCCGCCTTCACACAAAAGATTTTCACTATGTCCACACAGGACCTTCCACAAAGGGACCTCTACCGAAGAATTAAAAATCAACACCGAGAGTACACAACTCCTCTCTCAAACACAATCACCACTACACAAGAGGTTAAGCACAAAGCCAAAGTAAAGAAAAGATTTACAACTTGGTGATTTAATGATCACAAACAACTCTTGGTGATCTTAAATGATTACAAACAATTTTTCTCACAATAACAAGATCCTAAAAGTAGATTTAGAATTGAATAGCTCAAGTGTGAGAAACCAAAGTATTTTGAAAAAGAAACAACGAAGAAAACACTTAGGGAAAACTTCTAAATAGATATAAAAATGAAGAACAAAACTAAAATTCCCAAAGACTTGTTGACTTGTTTTCTTTTGATTTTCCGAAAACTTTGAAAACAAATAAAGATTTGATTTGAAGCACAAAACTCTTTGAAAACTTTGCTGAAAATACTTGAGAGAGAGAGAAATTTTGCACTTAAAATTCTTGTCTAAAACTGGCCTCAAGGACCCATATTTATAGGGCCTTGGAAATATAGCCGTTGGGGTCCAGAACCAGGTCATAATGGCCTGTCGGTCGATCGTCGGTCGACCGGCCAACGGTCAAATTTCTGACCGTTGGGGTAACTGGTCGACCGCCCCAAGACACAGTGAGATTTTTATCACTGTCGGTCGATCGCGCGGTCGACCAAGACCAGAACCAAAGAACACCCTCTCTGGTCGGTCGACCGCTCGGTCGACCGGGGCCAGATCCAGAGAGCAAGCTCTTTGGATCGGTCAACCGGTCTAATGGCCAAAGCCTTGTGCACGTCCTGTGCACATTGGTCAACCGACCGGTTGACCAGATGACCGAGCTCTGGTCCGGTCGACCTTCAGAAAGCTCAGAACATGGATTATAGGTTATGAAATCTTGGCTTTTAATAACATATAAAATCCCATAAAATCACATAAAATTCACAAAAATAAGTTCATGTAAATATTTGAAGTACAAATATATGTGATCAAAATTCAACACATATTACAAACTATTTGAAGTATTTTTGAGGCAAGGAAGTAAAAGCTTAAACCGGAAACCGTATTTTTCGAAACTTAGAATTTGAACTGAAAAATTCGTTTTCTCCAAAACTTGTTCAAATACAAAAACAAGATATAGAAAACTTTTGAAGCATAGTGTGTATGGATAGAATCCAATACACATATAAATGATATATCTATGTTTTTGATATTAAATCCAAAAATAAGTTTTGGTAAAAAAACAAGACTTTGAAAACATGAACTAGAATCATTAAAATAAGTTTTTCTAAACAATATGAATCATCAATGTATATGGATGAAATCCAATATACATATAAACCATGTAAACTTTGATACTATCTATTCATAAAAACGAAAGATATATTCTTGAAAATCTAAAATGGTTAAACCAAAACCAAAACTTTTGAACTTGTGTGTGTACGTGAGCATATCAAAACTAATCATTCTTACACGAGATCTAAATAAAACTAAACAAACCTAAACCGAAGTCTTCTTCTCCAAGACGACTCGATCCAAACACGATCCATAGAGCTTGACTCTATCCGAGTACTAGATGCGATCTTGAAGCGCGAGCTCTTAAATCCCATGTGTTAGCTTCAAAACTTGACTTTGAACCTTTTGTTGAAGCTAAACACCTACTAAGATCTTGATCAATAACTGAAACTATATAAACACAAGATCATTAGTAACTTAACTTTATAAGTTAGTCATCATCAAAACTAAGGTGAAGAGTCTTTAGGCTAACAATCTCCCCCTTTTTGATGATGAAAAAACTTATTAGGTTATATATGCATGGATTAAAGATAAGCTTCATAGAAGCTCCCCTTAACTCATGCATAGCAATAAACAAACAGATATTCAATGTAAGCTCAATTACCAATAAACAATAATAAAAAAATATGCAATGGAATCACAAAACACATGCATATATGCATAAATAATATACAATGGAATCTTAAAACACATGTATATAAGTATAAACAATTAATCAAACATGCATATATAAACCCAAATTCTTCTTCCCCTTTCTGTCACTCATCAACAAAGGGGTGAAAAAACAAACAATACCAATAAAAATAAATTTTTATACCAATAAAAGCTATCAATTGAAATAAATCAATTGAAAGAAAACACAAAATCTTTTTACAATTCATACCAATTGAAAGTAATTCTTAAACCAATTTTTTTTAGGTAAATACTAAAATTATTTTGCAATATAGATTCCAATTTGAGAATAATACCAATTAAAGGTTATTGATACCAATATTGAAAATGTTAGCATTTTTCAAAACAAAATATTTTTCTTTATAAGAGTGGGAGTAAGATACTAATTGAAAATAAAACAATTGAAAGATAAATCAAGAATTTTTTTCCCCTTTATGAAATACCAATAAAACAAATGCATAAGCTTGTAAACATACCAATTATCATTAAGAATACGAATCAAGCTTAGCATAAAACAATTTGTGTTATATAAAGAATGTGTATAAACATTTTAATCTAGCACAAAAACATATATATGTATGTATAATCAGAGCAATATAATATCATTTTGAAATATGGTGCATACATATATAAGAAAGCATGTATAAGTATACAAAAATCAATTTCATTAAGATCATGTATAACTCATAACTACCTCCCTTTCATGCACATATTTAAATAGATTTTCAGTAAAAGCATTCAAAGCATGGTCATCCAACCAACCGCTCTTAGATGGTAGTAGTTTTCAAATATATAATTTAAAAATATTTTAATATATATGAAAACTCTACCAATTGATGAATACGAAACTAATTTTAAGATAATTTTGAAAACTAGTACGAAATCCTTCAAGTAAGAAATAAAAACAAATATTTATCCCATGAAAACATGAAAATCACACGATCATCAACACTCAAAGAGCAATAAAGCACATATATGCTCATGAAACAAAAATCATGAGTAAACACCAAACATAGAGTGTAAGAATCATGTAACCGACAAAATCATGGAGATAAGACAATTAAGCTTAATCAAAAGTCCTTTATCAAAAAGATGAAAATCATAAAAATTCAATTTTCATCAAAACTAAACAAACTTCAAGGTATGTATGTTTTGTCAAGACTAAAAGTATACATACATGTCTAAACATGAAAAGAGTCCATAATGGAATACATGGCATGTAAAGCAAGTGACTCTAGGATAGACATGTATATCTAAGAGTTTTAGTAAAATTAACATATACATGAAGGTAAACACAAAAACATGTACAAAAAAGAGAATACAAGTATAAATGCAAGAATCATCAAAATAAGATTATACAAGTACATCTAATGAGTATACATGAGCATTAAGGCATTCAAACATAAGAGTCAAGTATAGCTCACTAATTGTACAAGTATAAATACATGTTTTAATAAAAGTAATATCTAAACATGTAATCAAAACATGAAGTACAAAAACATAAACAAAATGATCATTAGAGTAAATCCATATGTCATTAACACAAGGATATACACAATAGCAAAATAACAATTGAGAACACAAAAATATGAATCCATATAAACATAGTTGTATCTCAAATACTATCTATGTATATCACATGTCTAATAAACATTACATTTAACATAATAAACATGAAAAACATGATATGCTAAAAATCAACTAAAAAAGCATGTAAACAAAATAAGGAGGATAGAGATAGTTACCTATACCGAATAAACTAATCTCTATATCTCCAAATCATGGTGGTTCTCTCACTAAACATACTTGTTAGCGATACATCCCAAGTTGTATCCATTAAGCTCAAACGCATCCACCATCAAGGTACCAATACTCTCACGTCTTGTGAGAGCTCATACCTACATCAAATGAAATAGGGATGAATTTTGGTATCTACACTTTCTTGGGTCCATATTGGTTAGCACCTTTCCCAACCCAAACAAACTTACTTGTAAAATGTGCAGCATTTAATCTATCATAACAAAATTTTACAAGATGGCCCGTACGACCACAATGTGTACAAGTGTACACATAAGCATTCAAAGAATTATGTGTGTGAACATGAGAAGCATGTGTATGCCGTGGAGGGCGTACATGCATATGTGGAGCATTTTTCTTCTGAACATGGATTCTAATCTTGTGTGGTTCATGGCACATTGGCTCAAAGTGGAGTCCAAACAATCTACATTTTTCCTCAATATGCAAATATCATTATCAATACTTGAAAAAGTGAAGCAAGCAAAATGTTTATCAATGGAGGATGAAGCAATAGAAACATGACAAACATGAGCATCAAAATTATTTTTAAAAAATATTTTCTTTTGAAACATAATCTAATTCCTTGGAAATCAAAACTATTTTGTTTTTCGAAGACTCATTTTCTTTTAAAACAAATTCAAGTTTTGAAGATAAAACATTGTTCTTCTCTAAAACAATATCAAAATTATTTTCATTTTTTAAAATTTTATTTTCTTTTAAAACAAGCTCAAGTTGGGTTTTTAAAAAATTCTTTCACTTGAAATCTCAACCTTTTCTTGCAAAACCAAATCAAGTTTTGAAAATAAATTTTTATTTTCTTTTTTTAATTCAAAACTCTTCTTTTTCAAAAGTTTATACTTAGAAAGCAAGTTCTCATAGAACATAGAAAGTTTTTCATTTAAGGCATGAGCATCCATAGCATTATCATTACATGAGGAACTAGGATAATCATCAAGATAGGTATCCGAATTTACGTCAAGGGAGTCATTCCCTTGTGCCATATAACACATTTGCTCGGATTCATCCCCAATAGTCTCTCTCTCCAAAATATGTGAACTTGTTCCTTAGGAGAGATCAATGTGTTCTATTGACTGAGATTTCCTGCACACAAAATATAAGATATTAGATTTAGAACAAGGTGCAAGGTGCTCAATTCTAATCCGCTGTAGCAAGGCTATGCGGGTCGTGATCCTCAGGGAGGGACTGCGATGGAAGCGTTAAGCAAGTTTCTCTAAAGTTTTTATTTTTATTAGTTAAGTTAGAAAGATAGCGGTATTTACAATGGTTGGAAAAGAATATGGAGATGAGTTATGATTTAATCTACAAAAAGAAAAGAAAAGAAAAGAAAAGAATACTTACTTGAGTTTGGTTGAAGAAAAACGTGAAAACCTTACATGTTCTACCTTGCTTAGGAGGCGTTCAACGCATAGATCATAAACTCGAGCCGGTCCTTGTGCACATTATATCGTCAAGCATATCAAGAACGAAGTGATGCGAAGCTTGGAAGTAGAGAACGTTTTCATGAACTATCGTTGGCTCTCACGTAGCTTAGTTATACTTGTTTGGAATTCACTTGCATGTTCATCAATCAGCCACAAAGAAATAACAGAGAAAAAGAAATAGAAAATAAAAGGAAAAGTAAAACACAAGAATAATAAACAAAAGAAAAATATTACCTTTATTCATGAATACAATGGCCGAGAAGAGGAAGATACATCGGTGTCACGCTCAATATAAACCTCTCTCTCTTGAAAATAAAAAGAAACCCTAATTACAAACTAGAAGAAAGAACGAAACTAAACCCTAGCTTTTGGCCCTTTGCTGGACGCTGGACGCTCTGTACGTTGCACTGCAGGGGGTATTTATAGGTGCAGAAGGCCGAGGAGTCCTGGATGAACTTGCCCACGAAATCTGGGATTCTAACTCATCCACTTTGCCGCAATTCTGCGGCTTTTGCCGCGTTTTTGCGGCATTGTGGTGACATCTGGCCACGCGCTTTGGTGCGTGGCCTCTCCTGGTCCGTCCATGTGGGCTTTTGCTTCTGGAAGTGTGATCCTGGCTCTCCATCTTGGGATTTCGAGATAACTTAGTAATCAAGTTACCTTGATCTCAAGTATCTCAAATCTTTTATCCACGAATTTCCTTCTTATCTTTGGCTTTTATGCTCATCCTGCAAGAGTTTAGGGTTGGGTAGAATTCTATCCTTCCCTCATCTTTAATAATTGCAACTTTAGCCCTTGTATATTTGCACTTTGACAATCTGATATTTGCACTTTGACTCTTGGGCTTCAAATATGGGCTTGGATCTGTGCTTTTGGGCTCTTTAAGCTTTATTTATTGTTAAAATAATAATTCGAGGCCTGCACACAATAAATTACAAATTATTAATAAATGTGCAGAATTAAATGAATAAATATGAAAATGTGATGGTAAATATGATGATAAAAATGCACTTTTCACTACCAATCACACCCCCACACTTATCTTTTTGCTCGTCCTCGAGTAAAAACAAAGAAAAAGAAAAAGAAATGAAAAGTTAATCTAACCTAACTCACTTTCGTAGGAATCACGATTGCACTTAGCACGTGCAACAAGCCGTTAAACCTCTAGGTACCCTAGAGGACGAGTGTTGTCTCGTGAGGGTTTCAGCGGATTGCACCCACAAAATCCATAAAAAGGAAAATATTTGAATTATTATTGAAGAGACTAGGTAGTCTATAAGTTTTAGGATCCTCATTTTTATTCATTCTTTAAACTTAGTCTTAATAAAGTTAATTGTTTTCCATTTTAGGTAAGAATTAAAATTGAATTTCTAATATAGTCTTTTTCGTTACCAAAAATTATATGCATCCTTATGAATTTATACTAGGAATTCCTTAACTTGGACTCTCATGCCTCTATATATATTTTTTTTCTTTTTTTTCTTTTTTTTAATAATATGTATAACGCATCTAATTTTCTTTCGTGTAAGCATCAAGGCTTCTTGAGGCCCTCATACCTAACTAATTGATTATTAGATGTGTTAATACATATATTATATTTCTTAGTCTTCTTAGGCTTTCTAATCCACCCATGTAACGAACTTAAAGTCGATGACTCCCAAACCGGTTGGCTTTAGGGCACCAGGTGAGAAAACACCCCGCGGACTCAAATTCGAGTGAACTAGGCCCCAAACTAAGGACTTTATTTAATTTACTCACCTTTAGGCATGAATACTTATGCTTCTTGAGGCACATGTATCAGCTTAATTGGTGATTTTTTTTTTTTTTTTTAATGAGGCACAAGGTCTTTGTCTTAGAATCCTAGATATGCATTTGGTATGCACATTTCATTAAGGTAAAAATCAAGACTAATTATTTATTCAATTTCTCTCCTATACCTAAAAATTTAAACAATTTATTTATTTTGACCAAGTTTTTAGAAATCCTAATCATGATTTTCCTAATCCTTAAAACTAACTTAGGTTTCTTTCAAAAAATAAGTCAAAATACTGTCCTTTTTATAACATTTTTTTTTAAATTATTATTTTTTTATTTTTATTAGCATTTTTTTTATTAGCAATTTTTTTTTTGTTAGTTTTTACCTATGTTAGTATGTTAGTAAAACTCACCCCCACACTTATCTCATGCATTGTCCTCAATGTATGAATGAATGCATATATGCATGAAACAGAACAAGGGAAGGCAGAAGTTACCTTAAGGTGGTGGTTCCGGAGGTGGTCTAATTGGTCTACGAAATGCGGCCCAATCAAGATAACAGATAATTTGGTAGAACCCACCAGAAACTTTCCTTACATAACCCACTAAAATATATGTATAATCAGTTTTTAGTATTTCCACCCCATCAAATTTCCAATTTTCATAATAAATTTCAGAGTTAATTGTCTCAACCTCCTTGTCCCAAAATGGAGTATGAAAAGATGGAATTATTGACTTGGACATTATTGGTGCGGGAACGAATACCGACTCAGGGAAGAAGCTCAAATCAAGTAAGAGCTCAGGAGTCGGGCTAAGTTCAGGAAGTGGGTTCAAGTCAAGAAATAGAAACTCAAGTCCACAATCTTCTTCCCACAATGAAATGTGACCTAATATGAGTGATATCTCTTTACTTTCAATATTAAGGAATTCTAACTCATCGCCATACAATTCTTCAAAACTAAGGTCAACATCTTCCGTTAGAATTGTACAATCAGTTTCAAAAGTAAAGAGATTGTGAGAATCTAGGTCAAGTTCAATATGATCATCTAAAATGGGTGATTCAATTTCATAATGAATTGGAATAGGATCCAATGTTGACTCGGGAAAAGTGAAATCAGGTGGAGACACTGGAGTCATTATTGGATCAGGAAATAAAATTGAATCATCAAGTGGAAGATCATGATCATATTCATGTTCAAGTTTAATTCAGGAAAGGAAAAACTTGCCAAGTTATCAGATTTTGAAGTTTCTGCAAGTTCACATGATGGTACTGAATTAGAATCTTGTTGTCCAAAGCAACTTGGTTCGTCGGCTCTAATCGAGTGGTCAATGAAAGCAGAAATGGCCGAACGGTGAGAACGTAAAGATTCAACCATCAAATCTAGGTCATGATCATGGCTATTCTTGCCTGATTCATGGCGGCAAGCATCCCTTCATAGTCGATAGGTGCATCATGTTCTGATTGGTCTTGAAAATAGGACGGGTAATCGTGATGAAGTTGTGAGTCGGTGGACTCACGCATCATCATGTCTAAGATTGATGGTGATTTTTGCTTGGACTCATTCATACTCATCATTTCCAAGATAGATGGATTTCTATTCTGAATGGGTGGATCTGAGTATGAATCTTGGGAAGAATGTGGACTAGATGGATATGGAGGACAATTTGGTCGAGAATTAGACTCGGGGGACTCGAAACCCCATAAACTCTGTGACGAGTTGAAATTATTATGAAAATTATAGTCATAAGATGGAGGGTGTGGGCTATATTCATTCGGATAAGACCATTCCGGCACACTAGATTGGTCAAAGTTATGATATGCCGGGTTGGTAATATCCGAATAATAGTTAGGTGTGTAATATGGATTAAAATTGGAATTATTACTATATGTCATATCACACCAACACAAACAAAAAAAAAACAAATAAACAAACAAAAAAAAATTCTAACCTAAGTTAGGGTAGACCTATGACCTAGACGACTCCTAACTGGTTAGACTGTCCACGGGAGGTAGGGTGCAGACTTTGATCACAAGTTAATCAGCCAGGTCAGGGCAAGAGTGGTGGGAGGTTTTCCGTCAAAGACGTTCCTTAATTAAATAACCACCAATCTTCGGGCTTTCGGCCCTCAATCCCTTCCTAGACACTGATTTGGCAAGAGTCAACTTCCAGCACTGTTCCCCTTAGGATAGTCTCCTAATTGAGTCCGAGATGTCCCTAGGGCCAACGTCTACTTAATTTTAATTAGGCTTGGGTTAGTGAGTGCTCGGGATATGATTTTTGGGCTAAGGAAGGGTGATGAAATCCTCACCTTATCTTGTTAATGGGTTATGCCCTTAAGATGAATTAGTGCAAGTGTACAAGATAAATAGATAAGAATCACTCGAGGCAGAAAATCAACCAAGAGATGAGTCCTATTCTACATGCAATGCGTACGTACCTTACTTCTCCAGCACTCTTCAACAGTAAAAATAAATATATTGAAAAGACACGTGCCTAATATGCAAACGTCTAATCATTTTTTATTTATCAACAAATAATTTACTGTTGAATTATTAGCAATTTACAGGTATATCACAGAACAAAACAGAATAGAGCAGTAAACAGAATTTACAATTTGCAGCAACCTGCAAAAAAATCAATCAGTAGTTCTCTACTGTTGCCGCGTTTCCGCGGCTCTGGCCGCGGATCCGCGGCAAAATAGTAGGTTCTGGTGCTCTGCCTTCGAGGGCAGAGGCACAGAATAGCAATATGTCCACTGCTGCTGCTATGTTTCTGTTTCCTGTTCTCCAAACCTGCAAACAGAAAAGAATAAAGAATTAGTTAAAAATTAAAATTTTGTTTTAGAGATAAACTTACCGTCCCTCCCCGGCAACGGTGCCAATTTGTTGACTGAGATTTCCTGCACACAAAATATAAGATATTAGATTTAGAATAAGATGTGCAAGGTGCTCAATTCTAATCCGCTGTAGCAAGGCTATGCGGGTCGTGATCCTCAGGGAGGGACTGCGATGGAAGCGTTAAGCAAGTTTCTCTAAAGTTTTTATTTTTATTAGTTAAGTTAGAAAGATAGTGGTATTTACAATGGTCGGAAAAAGAATATGGAGATGAGTTATGATTTAATCTACAAAAGAAAAGAAAAGAAAAGAAAAGAAAAGAATACTTACTTGAGTTTGGTTGAAGAAAAACGTGAAAACCTTACATGTTCTACCTTGCTTAGGAGGCGTTCAACGCATAGATCATAAACTCGAGCCCAGTCCTTGTGCACATTATATCGTCAAGCATATCAAGAACGAAGTGATGCGAAGCTTGGAAGTGGAGAACGTTTTCATGAACTATCGTTGGCTCTCACGTAGCTTAGTTATACTTGTTTGGAATTCACTTGCATGTTCATCAATCAGCCACAAAGAAATAACAGAGAAAAAGAAATAGAAAACAAAAGGAAAAGTAAAACACAAGAATAATAAACAAAAGAAAAATATTACCTTTATTCATGAATACAATGGCCGAGAAGAGGAAGATACATCGGTGTCACGCTCAATATAAACCTCTCTCTCTCTTGAAAATAAAAGAAACCCTAATTACAAAGTAGAAGAAAGAACGAAACTAAACCCTAGCTTTTGGCCCTTTGCTGGACGCTGGACGCTCTGTACGTTGCACTGCAGGGGTATTTATAGGTGCAGAAGGCCGAGGAGTCCTGGATGAACTTGCCCACGAAATCTGGGATTCTAACTTATCCACTTTGCCGCAATTCTGCGGCTTTTGTCGCGTTTTTGCGGCATTGTGGTGACATCTGGCCACGCGCTTTGGCGCGTGGCCTCTCCTGGTCCGTCCATGTGGGCTTTTGCTTCTGGAAGTGTGATCCTGGCTCTCCATCTTGGATTTCGAGATAACTTAGTAATCAAGTTACCTTGATCTCAAGTATCTCAAATCTTTTATCCACGAATTTCCTTCTTATCTTTGGCTTTTATGCTCATCCTGCAAGAGTTTAGGGTTGGGTAGAATTCTATCCTTCCCTCATCTTTAATAATTGCAACTTTAGCCCTTGTATATTTGCACTTTGACAATCTGATATTTGCACTTTGACTCTTGGGCTTCAAATATGGGCTTGGATCTGTGCTTTTGGGCTCTTTAAGCTTTATTTATTGTTAAAATAATAATTCGAGGCCTGCACACAATAAATTACAAATTATTAATAAATGTGCAGAATTAAATGAATAAATATGAAAATGTGATGGTAAATATGATGATAAAAATGCACTTTTCACTACCAATCACACCCCCACACTTATCTTTTTGCTCGTCCTCGAGTAAAAACAAAGAAAAAGAAAAAGAAATGAAAAGTTAATCTAACCTAACTCACTTTCGTAGGAATCACGATTGCACTTAGCACGTGCAACAAGCCGTTAAACCTCTAGGTTACCCTAGAGGACGAGTGTTGTCTCGTGAGGGTTTTCAGCGGATTGCACCCACAAAATCCATAAAAAGGAAAATATTTGAATTATTATTGAAGAGACTAAGTAGTCTATAAGTTTTAGGATCCTCATTTTTATTCATTCTTTAAACTTAGTCTTAATAAATTAATTGTTTTCCATTTTAGGTAAGAATTAAAATTGAATTTCTAATATAGTCTTTTTCGTTACCAAAAATCATATGCATCCTTATGAATTTATACTAGGAATTCCTTAACTTGGACTCTCATGCCTCTATATATATTTTTTTCTTTTTTTCTTTTTTTTTTAATAATATGTATAACGCATCTAATTTTCTTTCGTGTAAGCATCAAGGCTTCTTGAGGCCCTCATAGCTAACTAATTGATTATTAGATGTGTTAATACATATATTATATTTCTTAGTCTTCTTAGGCTTTCTAATCCACCCATGTAACGAACTTAAAGTCGATGACTCCCAAACCGGTTGGCTTTAGGGCACCAGGTGAGAAAACACCCCGCGGACTCAAATTCGAGTGAATTAGGCGCCAAAACTAAGGACTTTATTTAATTTACTCACCTTTAGGCATGAATACTTATGCTTCTTGAGGCACATGTATCAGCTTAATTGGTGATTTTTTTTTTTTTAATGAGGCACAAGGTCTTTGTCTTAGAATCCTAGATATGCATTGGTATGCACATTTCATTAAGGTAAAAATCAAGACTAATTATTTATTCAATTTCTCTCCTATACCTAAAAATTTAAACAATTTATTTATTTTGACCAAGTTTTTAGAAATCCTAATCATGATTTTCCTAATCCTTAAAACTAACTTAGGTTTCTTTCAAAAAAATAAGTCAAAATACTGTCCTTTTTATAACATTTTTTTAAATTATTATTTTTTTATTTTTATTAGCATTTTTTTATTAGCAATTTTTTTTGGTTAGTTTTTACCTATGTTAGTATGTTAGTAAAACCCACCCCCACACTTATCTCATGCATTGTCCTCAATGTATGAATGAATGCATATATGCATGAAACAGAACAAGGGAAGGCAGAAGTTACCTTAAGGTGGTGGTTCCGGAGGTGGTCTAATTGGTCCACGAAATGCGGCCCAATCAAGATAACAGATAATTTGGTAGAACCCACCAGAAACTTTCCTTACATAACCCACTAAAATATATGTATAATCAGTTTTTAGTATTTCCACCCCATCAAATTTCCAATTTTCATAATAAATTTCAGAGTTAATTGTCTCAACCTCCTTGTCCCAAAATGGAGTATGAAAAGATGGAATTATTGACTTGGACATTATTGGTGCGGGAACGAATACCGACTCAGGGAAGAAGCTCAAATCAAGTAAGGGCTCAGGAGTCGGGCTAAGTTCAGGAAGTGGGTCCAAGTCAAGAAATAGAAACTCAAGTCCACAATCTTCTTCCCACAATGAAATGTGACCTAATATGAGTGATATCTCTTTACTTCCAATATTAAGGAATTCTAGCTCATCGCCATACAATTCTTCAAAACTAAGGTCAACATCTTCCGTTAGAATTGTACAATCAGTTTCAAAAGTAAAGAGATTGTGAGAATCTAGGTCAAGTTCAATATGATCATCTAAAATGGGTGATTCAATTTCATAATGAATTGGAATAGGATCCAATGTTGACTCGGGAAAAGTGAAATCAGGTGGAGACACTGGAGTCATTATTGGATCAGGAAATAAAATTGAATCATCAAGTGGAAGATCATGATCATATTCATGTTCAAGTTCTAATTCAGGAAAGGAAAAACTTGCCAAGTTATCAGATTTTGAAGTTTCGGCAAGTTCACATGATGGTACTGAATTAGAATCTTGTTGTCCAAAGCAACTTGGTTCGTCGGCTCTAATCGAGTGGTCAATGAAAGCAGAAATGGCCGAACGGTGAGAACGTAAAGATTCAACCATCAAATCTAGGTCATGATCATGGGCTATTCTTGCCTGATTCATGGCGGCAAGCATCCCTTCATAGTCGATAGGTGCATCATGTTCTGATTGGTCTTGAAAATAGGACGGGTAATCGTGATGAAGTTGTGAGTCGGTGGACTCACGCATCATCATGTCTAAGATTGATGGTGATTTTTGCTTGGACTCATTCATACTCATCATTTCCAAGATAGATGGATTTCTATTCTGAATGGGTGGATCTGAGTATGAATCTTGGAAGAATGTGGACTAGATGGATATGGAGGACAATTTGGTCGAGAATTAGACTCGGGGGACTCGAAACCCCATAAACTCTGTGACGAGTTGAAATTATTATGAAAATTATAGTCATAAGATGGAGGGTGTGGGCTATATTCATTCGGATAAGACCATTCCGGCACACTAGATTGGTCAAAGTTATGATATGCCGGGTTGGTAATATCCGAATAATAGTTAGGTGTGTATATGGATTAAAATTGGAATTATTACTATATGCCATATCACACCAACACAAACAAAAAAAACAAATAAACAAACAAAAAAAAAATTCTAACCTAAGTTAGGGTAGACCTATGACCTAGACGACTCCTAACTGGTTAGACTGCCCACGGGAGGTAGGGTGCAGACTTTGACCACAAGTTAATCAGCCAGGTCAGGGCAAGAGTGGTGGGAGGTTTTCCATCAAAGACGTTCCTTAATTAAATAACCACCAATCTTCGGGCTTTCGGCCCTCAATCCCTTTCCTAGACACTGATTTGGCAAGAGTCAACTTCCAGCACTGTTCCCCCTTAGGATAGTCTCCTAATTGAGTCCGAGATGTCCCTAGGGCCAACGTCTACTTAATTTTAATTAGGCTTGGGTTAGTGAGTGCTCGGGATATGATATTTGGGCTAAGGAAGGGTGATGAAATCCCCACCTTATCTTGTTAATGGGTTATGCCCTTAAGATGAATTAGTGCAAGTGTACAAGATAAATAGATAAGAATCACTCGAAGCAGAAAATCAACCAAGAGATGAGTCCTATTCTACATGCAATGCGTACGTACCTTGCTTCTCCAGCACTCTTCAACAGTAAAAATAAATATATTGAAAAGACACGTGCCTAATATGCAAACGTCTAATCAATTTTTATTTATCAACAAATAATTTACTGTTGAATTATTAGCAATTTACAGGTATATCACAGAACAAAACAGAATAGAGCAGTAAACAGAATTTACAATTTGCAGCAACCTGCAAAAAAAAATCAATCAGTAGTTCTCTACTGTTGCCGCGTTTCCGCGGCTCTGGCCGCGGATCCGCGGCAAAATAGTAGGTTCTGGTGCTCTGCCTTCGAGGGCAGAGGCACAGAATAGCAATATGTCCACTGCTGCTGCTATGTTTCTGTTTCCTGTTCTCCAAACCTGCAAACAGAAAAGAATAAAGAATTAGTTAAAAATTAAAATTTTGTTTTAGAGATAAACTTACCGTCCCTCCCCGGCAACGGCGCCAATTTGTTGACTGAGATTTCCTGCACACAAAATATAAGATATTAGATTTAGAACAAGATGTGAGGGGTGCTCAATTCTAATCCGCTGTAGCAAGGCTATGCGGGTCGTGATCCTCAGGGAGGGACTGCGATGGAAGCGTTAAGCAAGTTTCTCTAAAGTTTTTATTTTTATTAGTTAAGTTAGAAAGATAGCGGTATTTACAATGGTCGGAAAAAGAATATGGAGATGAGTTATGATTTAATCTACAAAAAGAAAAGAAAAGAAAAGAAAGAAAAGAATACTTACTTGAGTTTGGTTGAAGAAAAACGTGAAACCTTACATGTTCTACCTTGCTTAGGAGGCGTTCAACGCATAGATCATAAACTCGAGCCCGGTCCTTGTGCACATTATATCGTCAAGCATATCAAGAACGAAGTGATGCGAAGCTTGGAAGTGGAGAACGTTTTCATGAACTATCGTTGGCTCTCACGTAGCTTAGTTATACTTGTTTGGAATTCACTTGCATGTTCATCAATCAGCCACAAAGAAATAACAGAGAAAAAGAAATAGAAAACAAAAGGAAAAGTAAAACACAAGAATAATAAATAAAGAAAAATATTACCTTTATTCATGAATACAATGGCCGAGAAGAGGAAGATACATCGGTGTCACGCTCAATATAAACCTCTCTCTCTTGAAAATAAAAAGAAACCCTAATTACAAACTAGAAGAAAGAACGAAACTAAACCTTAGCTTTTGGCCCTTTGCTGGACGCTGGACGCTCTGTACGTTGCACTGCAGGGGGTATTTATAGGTGCAGAAGGCCGAGGAGTCCTGGATGAACTTGCCCACGAAATCTGGGATTCTAACTCATCCACTTTGCCGCAATTCTGCGGCTTTTGCCGCGTTTTTGCGGCATTGTGGTGACATCTGGCCACGCGCTTTGGCGCGTGGCCTCTCCTGGTCCGTCCATGTGGGCTTTTGCTTCTGGAAGTGTGATCCTGGCTCTCCATCTTGGATTTCGAGATAACTTAGTAATCAAGTTACCTTGATCTCAAGTATCTCAAATCTTTTATCCACGAATTTCCTTCTTATCTTTGGCTTTTATGCTCATCCTGCAAGAGTTTAGGGTTGGGTAGAATTCTATCCTTCCCTCATCTTTAATAATTGCAACTTTAGCCCTTGTATATTTGCACTTTGACAATCTGATATTTGCACTTTGACTCTTGGGCTTCAAATATGGGCTTGATCTGTGCTTTTGGGCTCTTTAAGCTTTATTTATTGTTAAAATAATAATTCGAGGCCTGCACACAATAAATTACAAATTTTAATAAATGTGAAGAATTAAATGAATAAATATGAAAATGTGATAGTAAATATGATGATAAAATGCACTTTTCACTACCAATCATGTTCTACACTGCAAAAGCGGAATCACAATGAGAAATTTAAGAAAGATGTTCTTTGCATAATGTGTGCTTAAGTGCCTCCATGATTTGTGCATTAGCCTCAATGTACTTATCATTACCAAAATATGATTTCTTGATGTGGTAAGATTAACATGCAATCCAGATTTTTAAATATGAACTCATTTTAAATTTTCACAAATCTATATTTGAAGTATCAAATATAGGTGGAGCAAGATAATCCATGAGTGTAAACTATACGTGTGCAAAGCAACAAATAGATTAGCAAATGAGGATCCCACTCCTAGGTGGTTAAACCAAATATCAGGAGCGCTAGCTCTGAGACCAATTGAAAGTACACCTAGGGGTGAATAAGTGTAATGCTAATCTAATGATAAATGATGGGAAATTTAAACTAAATGCTAACACACTAAGTGTATAACCAAGAATGAGTCCGAATTTCCGGTGAAGAGCTCTGAACTACTCCTCATGATTCCTCTGGATTATGAGTTGAGGTGCTTTTATAGCTCTCTTGGTTCAATACAAGTATGGTCACACATGTATAAGAATATGAAGAATGTAAATAATGCAAGATATAAAAGGGAGAATAGATCAAACACAAACACAATGATATGTTTCGAGATTCGAGCCACTGCTCTACGTCTTCGCCTTCACACAGAAGGATTTCCAATATGTCCACACAGGACCTTCTACAAAGGGACCTTCACTGAGGAATTACAACTCAACATCGGGAGTACACAACTCCTCTCTCAAACACAATCACCTCTACACAAGAGGTTAGGCACAAAGTTAAAGCAAAGAAAAGATTTATAACTTGGTGATCTAATGATCACAAATAACTCTTGGTGATCTCAAAGGATCACAAACAATTTTTGTCACAAAAACAAAATCCTAAAGATAGGTTTAGAATTGAATAGCTCAAATGTGAGAAATCAAAGTGTTTGGAAAAGAAACAACAAAGAAAACACTTAGAAAAAACTTCTAGATAGATATGAAAATGAAGAACAAAATTAAAATTCCCAAAGACTTGTTTCTTTTGATTTTTCAAAAACTTTGAAAATAAATAAAGATTTGATTTGAAGCACAAAAACTCTTTTGAAAACTTTGCTGAAAACTGATTAGTCACATATATTGCATATTCATTGTCACCTTACCATACTTTTTAGCTAATAAATCCTATTAACAAGTCTTCTTCTTCTTTGTTAAATGTAGGCCCAATTGCTAAAAGAAAGGAATGAGAAACAAGCCCAAAACCCCAAATTCTGATTTAATTCAGAATAAATTCGAAATCAAGGAATCAGGGCAAAATCTTGGCATATCAGAGAGGTTGAAAACCGGTTGAAAAGTATCCTCCCAAATCAAACGGTTGAAGCCAACAATCAAAGGCTGTTTCGCCAAATCCTGGAGCAGAAACGAGAAAACCAGAAGAAGATACAGGAGAATCACCAAACCAGGAGAGCCATCCAACTGGGTGTGGCCAACTGGCCACACCAGGGCCGCGGAAACGCGGCCCTAGCCGCATTTTCGCGGCTTTGTTGTGGCAGTTGGGGAGCGTTTGCTCCCCCAATCTTCCCGGGATCTCCCCCCTCTGGTTTTTCCCTATAAATGCCAGTTTCAATAGAGCAAAAAGGAGCGAAGACTAGGATTAGAATTTTTGTTTATTCTTTAAGGATTTAGGCTCTTTGTTAGATAATGTAAAAGTTGTATTTTATTTTGCAAGTTGTAGTTCAGTACAAATACTTGTGAGAGAGAGGAATTGAGTGCTTGTAACTTGAAGATTGAAGCGACATCAATACAAGAGTCGAGCTACATTTTCTTCTTCTCATTTTACGGTATGTTTTACTTTAATTACTTGCATTGTTTCTTATTTCCCATGAGTAGCTAAATCGGTTTTCTGGGCTCACTATTGTGCCTCTCTCCAATTCTTCTTCTCTTCTGATTTTAATGAAAAAGACCCAATGAATCATTTACATGCCTAACTTAAAGCATTTATTTTTGAAAGTGTTCTTGAAGGCACATGAGGATGGGTTTGGATTTTTAAACTCTTACTTCTTTTAAGAACGTCTCTTGAACTTGTTTTTATCTCATACTTGACTTCTTGATGATTTAACATTCGATTCAAAACGGTTTCTTAAAGAAAAGAGTAAACTTTTCCAACCATCTTATATGCTTTACTTCAAACTTTCTAAAGTCAACCTTAAGTCTACAAGGTAATTTCTTACTCTTTGATTGTTCTTTCATTTTAGCAATCAATTTTTGGCGTTGTTGCCAGGGGAACGGTGTATTTGTTTTTTAACAAGTTTGGTGTGTTGTTTCAGGGACTTGAAGATTCAGATCTAGCATTCAAGCTTTGCAAGAGAAAACTTGCAAATTTTTGCCCCTACTCTCAAAAGTAGGAAATAGAATTGCAAGAAATTGCGTTGCAAAAGTTAAAAATTTCATTGGACTACTAAAATTTTTTTTTGCAGGACATATTGCTCGCAAAAAATTAAGTTTTTGTACGTTATATTCTTGCTATTTCTGCTATCCACCATCCCTGTTTTAATCCAACAGTAATTTGAGTGATTGTTAATTGCTTAAAAAACGTTTAGACTTACATCCTAGGCATTTGTCTAATTACGTTTATTTTACAATTACTGTTGAAGAGAGCTGGAGACAAGGTACGTATGCATAGCATATAGTTTAGGAAACATTTTTGGGTGATATTTGCTTTTGAATGCTACTTTTCTATATCTTGCACACTTTGCACAATTAACTCTAAGGGTAAAACCCAATTCAAGATAAGGTGGGGAAGTCATTACCCTTCCTTAGCCCACAAACCATCTCCAAGCACCCACAAACTAAGCCTAAGTAAAATCTGTTAGACGTTGGCCTTAGGGACATCTCGAACTCACTAAGAGATTATCCTAAGGGGAAAAGTGTTGGAATTTGACTCCTGTCAAATCAGTGTCTAAGAAGAGAATTGAGGGCCGAAAGCCCGAAGGTTGGTGGTTACTTAATTAAGGGATGTCTTTGACGGATAACCTCCCCGCAATCTTGCCCTGACCTGGCTGATTAGCTTGTGGTCAAAGTCTACATTATACCTCCTGTGGACAATCAACCAGTTAGGAGTTGTTTAGGTCGAGGTTACCTTAGATTAGGCTTGGTTGATTACTCTTGTTGACTGTTGGTAAACTTGTTGTGATTGTGATTGTGTTTGTGTATGCAAGTGTGGTCAAGAGACCCTAATTCATCTAGGTTGACTAGAAACAAATCACCACCCAAGTTTGAACCAAGACCAGATCCGGTAATGGCTCAATCAACATCATTGCAGGATAGGTTCTATCCCATTAGAACCTCACTTCCATCTTGCATTCTACTTCTATCGGTTAGTGAATACAATTTTGAGCTCAAGCCTCAATTCATCAACACACTCCCCAAGTTTCATGGCTTAGAGTCCGAAGATGCTTACTTCTTCATAAAAGAATTTGAGGAAGTATGTCTAATGATGAAAATCCCACACCTTATAGACGATGCTATTAAGTTGAGATTTGTCCCTTTACACTTAAGGACCTAGCAAAGAAATGGCTTTACAGCTTAGCGGCCGGTTCTATCACATCTTGGGATGGTTTCATCAAGGTCTTCTTGAAGAAATTCTATCCAATTCATAAGACCGCTCTCATTAGGAAGACAACCATGCAATTCAAGTAAGAACCGAGTGAACCGTTCTGGAGGTACTTTGAACGCTTTAAAGACCTCCTTGTCCAATGTCCACATCATGCAATAGAGAAATGACGATAATGCCAAATTCTTTATGACGGTTTAGACTATTCTACGAAAACCCTCTTAGAAAGTATGTGCCAAGGGGATTCTTGCAGAAGGATGAAAATGAAGGATGGGGTTTGTATGAAAACCTAGTTGAAAAGACCATCCAATGGGAACCTACAAGTGAGACCTCTAGGAATCCAAACTCCATCTCTTCAAAAGGAGGTCTCCATTCTATCGAATCATCCATCGCTAATGAGGCTAGGTTAGCTAACCTAGCAAGAAGACTGGAAGCTCTAGAAACGAAGGAACCAATTCCAGTCAATCAAGTCAGCCCAAACCAATTTCCAACTCCGGGCTGCACTTACTGTCAAGCCATGAATCATGTGTTCGAGGAGTGCCCTGTGTTTCAGGCTCAGCAACAATACCATGAACCGATGAATGCGGCCTTTTTAAGGTCGAACAATAATCCTTACGCACCAACGTACAATCCTGGCTGGAGAAATCACCCTAATTTCTCATGGAGCCAAAATAACAATGACCATTCACGATCAAATCATGCTAGCCACTTCCATCATGCCAATAACTCTTCCAATCATCAACCCAACTTTTTCAATTTTCATAATAATTCTCCCAACCATCCACCTAACTTTTCAAACTATCAACAAAACTTTCCCAACTAAGCTCCACAATCCTCCTTCCAGAATCCTCAACTAGAAAGGAGAATGACTGACTTTGAGAGAAACATGGAAAGATACATGAAAAACTAAGATTCTCTCATGCAAACTATACAGAGGTTAGAGGTTCAAATGAGCCAACTAGCCACTCCACAGAATAAGAGACATAAGGGTACCCTGCCTAGTCAGCAATAACCAATCCTAGGAATTCTCAACAAGCTCGTTTGGCTGAGGATCAATCATTAAATCAATGTAATGTTGTTCGTACATTGAGGTCAGAAAAGAGAGTTGATAATCAAGTGTCAACGACAACCAATCTCATTCAGCACAACCACAATCAAGCATCCCCTCATCTAATCCAAATCCTTCCAAATCTGACGAATCTGAAAAAGATAAGTCAACCAGTCAGGTGCACCAGCCTATAGTCCCATTTCCTAATAGGCTGAAAAATAATAAGCAAAATCCACACATGGACAAGATAATTGAGATTTAATCAAGTGAAGATAAATGTGCCACTTCTTGATGCCATCCAACAAGTCCCTTCCTATGCTAAGTTTCTTAAGGACATGTGCACCAAGAAGAGAAAGACTAATGTACCAAAAAAGGTCTTCATAGCCACTAACATTAGTGAGCTACTATCGGGTCTGATCCCTGTCAAGTACAAGGATCTAGGTAGTCCCACCATTGCCTGCACAATAGGACAAGCTGAGATTAGTCGTGCACTTCTTGACTTGGGGGCAAGTATCAACTTGTTTCCATTCTCAGTTTATCAACAACTCGGGTTGGGCGATCTTAGTCCAACTCGAGTCACCATCAACTGGCTGACCGTTCAGTAAAAGTTCCAAAAGGAGAGATTAATGATGTCCTGATCCGGGTAGGGGAGTTTATTTACCCTGTCGTTTTCATAGTTCTGGAGACACAACCTGTGTCCAACTCCAATCATAGGGCTCAAACTCCAGTCATTCTAGGGCGACCATTCTTGCTACTGCCAATGTCATCATCATTGTAGGAATGGGTCCATGAAGTTAACCTTTAGGGACATGACTAGAGAAGTCAATATCTTCAATCTAGGAAAACAACCCGCGATATTGAGGACCAAACATTTGAAGTCAACCTAATTGAGAACTTAACAAGTGAACATAGGGAAGAATTGGAATTAGAAACTGAGTGTGACTCGGGTTAGAGTCTGACGACTTTAATCTTGATCAGGTTGTAGATTCTGATGTGAATTGGGCCTCGAACCCTATTTCACCATAATGAAGCCAACAAATTTGACTAGTCCTTCCAGTGAGCCTTCCACTTCCTTAGAATTGAAAGCCTTACCTGTGCATCTCAAGTACGTCTATTTAGGCGAACAAGAGACCTTTCCTGTCATCATTGCCTCCCATTTAAATGACGGGGAAGAAGAAGATCTTAAAGCAATTCTAAGAAAACATAGGGAAGCCATTGGTTGGACTATGACCGATATAAAGGGATTAAGTCCGACCATCGTTCAACATCGCATTCATCTCAATGAAGACACCACACCTAAAAGAGACCCGCAGCGTAGGTTAACCCCTATAATGCAAGAAGTTGTTCATGCTGAAATTGTCAAACTCTTAGACAATGGGATAATTTATCCCATTTCTGATAGCCAATGGGTCAGTCCTGTCCACGCGGTTCCAAAGAAATCCGGTTTCACCGTAGTGGAAAATGAGAACAAAGAGTTGGTACAAACTCGACTTCCCATGAAGATCCGAGTTTACATCGACTATAGGAAGCTTAATGCTGTAACTCGTAAGGACCATTTTCCACTTCCCTTCATTGATCAAATGCTTGAATGTTTGGCGTCACGAGTATTACTGTTTCTTGGACGGTTACTCGGGGTATAATCAGATCCCTATTGCTCCTGAGGACCAAGAAAAGACTACATTCACATGTCCATTTGGGACATTTGCTTATCGTCGAATGCCTTTCGGCTTATGCAATGCCCCAGCAACGTTTCAACGTTGCATGTTGAGCCTTTTCTCTGATATTTTAGAATGATTCTTAGAGATCTTTATGGATGATTTCTCCATCTATGGAGATTCATTCACTCAATGTCTCCACCATTTAGAACTTGTCCTCCAACGTTGTGCTGAGAAAAATCTGACACTAAATTGGGAGAAATGCCACTTCATGGTAAAACATGGAATTGTCTTGGTCATGAAATCTCCAAGAAAGGAATAGAAGTGGATAGAGCCAAAATTGAGGTTATTGCTAAGCTTCCCATGCCCAAATGCGTTAAGGACATTAGATCCTTCTTAGGACACGCTGGTTTCTACCGAAGATTTATCAAGGATTTTAGCAAAATTGCTAGGCCTTTGACTAATCTGTTAGCTAAGGATGTGTCCTTCACTTTCGATACTGAATGCATGAATTCTTGGGAGAAGCTTAAGAGAGAGTTGTTGACCCAAGAGGTTACACTCTCCAATTGTTTTGTGTTTTGATGATGACAAACCAAATTAGAGCTATTTGGTACTAACAAGTTTGTTAAGATGAGTTTCAGGTTTTGTACCATGTTTAGAGACCATTTGCTTAGCTATTGCAAGAACTTCTAAGTTCCACAAAGTAAGGAAGGCAAATTGCACATCAAGGAAGGATCATAGAAGAGAAGGCACTAGCAAGGCATTGGATGGCTCAAAGACTTGAAGATAGCTCAAGAAGTCTTCATGTACTTTGTTTTTCAGTTTATAGTTTGTTAAAGAATAGTGGATAGGTTTGAAGCTCTATCACACACGTTTTTGCGCACATGTTCATTCCAAAATAATTTCTTATAAATTATACAAAAATATTTTGCATACAAGTTTTTGCCTACAGATATATATTTATGTTTTATACTATTCCCTGTTCAAAAGTATTTTTGTTAAAATCAAAATTCTCTTTGTTTTCTTTTCTAAAATCAATTTTTGACCTGATCCGGTCGACCGGGGCAGTCGACCGAGTCTGTGTCAGTCTGGTTCGGTCGACCGGACCAGTCGACCGAAGTTCTGGCAGATGCACGTATCCATGTGCATGTCTGTCGGTCGACCGAAGCGGTCGACCGGACTATTGCTTTTGCTCACAGGTTTTATCGGTCGACCGGGTCGGTTGACCGCTAGCCTATAACGGTCGAATTTTTGTACTACCGGTCGACCGGCCCGGTCGACCGATCTGACCGTATGAACAGTAACGGGCAGATTTTTAAGAGCTGTTTATTTTTGTCTTTTGTGTTTAAAAATTCGTTTAAAGATATATTTTGATCTAATTACCTCCTAAACATCAGTAAATATGTTTTATCCCTAAACCCTAGCCCTCTCCTATAAATAGGGGTGTTTGGGGAGAGATTGGTTATAACAACAATCATTGCTAAAAATTCAAAAGTTTAAGGCTTTCAAAGTTCTTGGTTTTTGTGCTAAATTCTCTCAATTTTCTGAAGGGTTTTCAAAAGTTTTTCTCTGATTTCAATTTCTTTTCCTTACACACAAAAGAGCTTCAATTCTACTCATTATTCTCTAAGGACCTTTGTAAGGGAAGAGATTTTTGAAAGAGAGAGTTTGTGGTCTTTTGACTACCAAGGAAATCACTTGTTCTTGAGATTGTAGGAGTTGGGTACTCCATTGTAATTGTTCTTTGTGATAGTGAAAGTAGCTAGAATCCTTCTGGGGAAGGCGGGGAGTAGAGCTGGGTGCTCGAACCTCGATAAGATATCCTTGTGTTTGCGATTGGTTTACTTTCTTGCACTCTTTTACTATACTTGCTCTTATTCTTGCTCATCATAATCATTGTCATATTTACTTGCTTTCATTCATCTTGTGAAACTTGATTGTTGTAGCTTTAAATTTTTTATTTGCCCCGTGATTAGCATTGTCACCTATTCACCCCCCCCTCTAGGTGACTTTTCAATTGGTATCAGAGCTTGGACTCTAGGTTTGGCTTAACATCCATAGAGAGATCCTTAAATATTGCTAATCAACATTTTCATTTCATTCATTCATCACTAGTAAACATGGCCGACAACATTAAATCCCCACCTAATTTGATGGCCTCAATTTCCCAATTTGGAAGGTTAGGATGACTATATTTTTGCAATCTTTGGGTAGCTTAGTAGCCAAGTCCTTGACCAAACCCTATGTAGCACCCGATGGTGATGAGAGCACTTGGACCAACCTTGACTTTAAACTATATGAGGCTAACTCCAAGGCCCAAAACTCCCTATTAACTGCCTTGAATGAGGATGACCTTACAAGGGTAATTCATTGCCAATCCGCCTATGAGATTTGGCAACACTTATTGGTCACACACGAGGGGACTTCACAAGTCAAGAGAGCTAAGATAGATCTCTTGAGGTCCCAATATGAGTCATTTAAAATGCTTGATGATGAGTCTATTGATAGTATGGCTACAAGGTTTACTAAAATCACTAATGGTCTTTCTTCCTTAGGTGATGACATCTCCAACGATCAAAAGGTGCGAAAAGTAATTCGGGCTCTTCCTTCATCATGGGAGATCAAGGCCACCACCTTGAAGGAATTGAACGACAAGGACGAGATGGACCTCATTAGTCTCATTGGGAACCTAAAGACCCATGAGATGGAGAAGAAGGCAAGAGAAGAGGCCACTACTTCAAAGAAGAAATCCATAGCCTTCAAGACTTCATCCACCAATGATGACGATGAAGATGACGAAGAAGAAGATGAGGAGCTAACTCTACTTGTGCGGAATGTCAAGAGGTTGTACCGAAAGAACAAGTTCAACTTCCGGAGAAAATTTGAAGGCAAAGAGGAGCGGAAGATCATATGCTACAATTGCCGCAAACCCGGACATATCATGGCAGATTGTCCGGAGTTCAAGAAGAAAATGACTTCCTCCTTCAAGCCAAAGAAGCCGGAGGAAAAGAAAGCTTACAAAGCAACATGGGATTCGGAAAGCGAGTCCGAAGAGGAGGTGGATCAAGCTAATATGTGTTTCATGGCAAACACACCTAAGGTAACCCCTCAATCCCTGATGATGAAGAAGATGATGTAAGTAAGGAAGTTCTAGTGCATGCTTTTGTAGAACTTTCTGAAACTTATGATAACAAGAAAATTGAATGCATAAAATTACAAAAAGAAGTTGCTTTTCTTAAGAATCAACTTGCCATTGTTTCTAAAGAAAAAGATGATATTTCTTCTAATTTCATTTCCATGCAAAAAGAATTTTGTGCCTACAAGAGTACTTGTAAGGCAAAATCTCCTATTATTGATGAAAAAGAAATTTCTTCTTTTAAATCCAAAATGAATGATTTTGAAAAAGTTTTAAAAGATTGTGCCTTTAATACTAAGAAACTTGAAGAAAAATTTTCTAAAAACACACATCTCATGCTAAGATTCCTCATGCTCACACTACACCTAACACGTCTCATGTTCATGCTCACAATGCCCATGCTCACAAATCACACACCCATTATGCTTTTAAATACGGTAGAGTATATAGATGCACATATTGTGGCAAAAATGGACATTTAGCTAAGTTTTGCTATGATCAACTAAATAGAACAAATAATCTTGTTTGGGTTCATGACACTAACCCTAGAGGACCCAAGAAAATGTGGGTACCAAAATCAAGTCTTAAATTGTTTGATGTAGGTACACACCAAAGCTCCAAGACGTAGGGAGCGGTGGTACCTTGATAGTGGTTGTTCAAGACACATGACATGGGACATCAATAACTTCACAACCCTATCAAGGTACATGGAAGGTGGCACCGTCACCTTCGGGGATGACTCCAAAGGAACTATCATCGGTATAGGTAACATTCAAATTGGTGCATCTCCTATTATTGAGAATGTTGTTTTAGTAGATGGTTTAAAACATAATTTGCTTAGCATTAGTCAACTTTGTGATCGTGGACTTAAAGTTGTTTTTGATGATACTTCTTGTAAGATTTTTGATATTAAATCCGATATTTGTATTCTCACCGGTTTTCGTGATAGTAATGTTTATATTATTGACATGCTTAATTTAGATTGTTCTACTAAATGCTTAAATGCTTTTGATGAAAATTCTTGGCTTTGGCATAGAAGATTAGGACATGCATCTTTTGACCATATCTCTAGGATTAATTCAAAGGAATTGGTGAAGGGTATACCTTGCTTGGATTTTGAGAAAGACCGCATTTGTAGTGCGTGCCAACTTGGGAAACAAACCAAGTCTTCCTTTAAACCAATCAAGGATATCATGTCAACTAGGCCTTTAGAATTAATTCATATGGATCTTTTTGGACCAACTAAAACTAAAAGTTTAAATGGAAGTAGATTTGCATTTGTTTTGGTTGATGATTTCTCCCGTTTTACTTGGGTTTCTTTTTACAAAATAAAGATCAAACTTTTTCTCATTTTAAAATTTTTCGAAAAAGAGTTGAAAAAGAAAAGGGTTTTCCGATTTTGAGAATAAGGAGTGATAGAGGTGGTGAGTTTGTTAACCAACTCTTCATGACTTATTGTGATGAAAAGGGAATTAAGCATGAAATGTCTTGTCCTAGAACTCCACAACAAAATAGAGTTGTAGAAAGGAAAAATAGAACACTTCAAGAGATGGCTAGGACAATGATAAGTGAGTATGACCTCCCTCAATATTTATGGGCCGAGGCCGTAAACACCGCATGCTATATATCAAATCGTATTTATTTGTGCAAAAATTCTTCAAAAACATCATTTGAAATGTATCATTCTAGAAAACCAAATGTTGCATATTTTAAAGTTTTTGGATGCAAGTGTTTTGTTTTGAATACTAAGGATAATTTGGGTAAATTTGATGCTAAGGCTTATGAGGCTATCTTTGTTGGATATTCCTCTACTAGCAAAGCATATAGAGTTTTCATTAGATCTTCTCAAACCATTGAAGAATCCATGCATGTTAAGTTTGAAGAATCTAATGTGTTTGTTGAGAATGTTGTAGAGTTTGAACCATTAGGTGAAGACATGGAGAGACTATCCTTGAAGGACTCACCCGCTCAAGAAGAAAAGCTAGATCCTATTGGTGAAGTTCAAGAGGATAAGGAGGAAAGCACTCAACCGCTTCCTAAAGCTTGGAGATACGCTACAAATCATCCTAAGGAGCTCATCTTGGGTGATGCATCTAAAGGAGTCACTACGCGCTCAAACTCCATGACCTATGTGGTAACTTTGCTTTCATTTCTCTTTTTGAACCCAAAGGCATTCTCGAAGCCGAGACGGACCCATATTGGTTGCTTGCCATGCAAGAGGAACTCAATCAATTTGAGCGCAACCAAGTTTGGCACCTTGTTCCTAAGCCCCACGATAGACCAATAATTGGTACTAAGTGGATCTTTAGAAACAAGATGGATGAGTCCGGAAATGTCATTAGGAATAAAGCTAGGTTAGTGGCCCAAGGTTACACTCAAGTTGAAGGAATTGACTTTGAGGAGACCTTTGCACCCGTAGCACGGCTTGAAGCCATACGGATGACACTAGCTTTTGCATGTTTTAAAAATTTTAAACTTTTTCAAATGGATGTGAAAAGTGCATTTTTAAATGGTTTTATTAATGAAGAAGTTTATGTTTCTCAACCTCCCGGTTTTGTTGATCATGTTCATCCCGATTTTGTTTTTAAACTTGATAAAGCTTTGTATGGATTGAAACAAGCTCCAAGAGCTTGGTATGAAAGGCTTTCTAGTTTTCTCATTTCAAATGATTTTATTAAAGGCAAAGTGGACACTACTCTTTTTACTAAGCATGTTGATAATGATATTTTAATTGTGCAAATTTATGTTGATGATATAATTTTTGGATCTACTAATGAGCTTTTATGCAAGGATTTTGAGAAAGTCATGCAACTTGAATTTGAAATGTCTTCAATGGGTGAGCTCAATTTCTTCCTTGGACTCCAAATCAAGCAATTGCAAGACGGAACCTTCATTAACCAAGCCAAGTACGCAAAGGAGCTAGTAAAGAAGTTTGGGCTTGAAGGATCAAAGGCTTGCAACACTCCAATGGCAACTACAACCAAGCTTGATAAGGACGAACAAGGTAAAAATGTTGATATTAAATTATATAGAAGCATGATAGGAAGTCTTTTATATTTGACGGCAAGTAGGCCGGATATCATGTTTAGTGTGTGTCTTTGTGCTAGATTTCAATCGTGTCCTAAAGAGTCTCATCTTATTGCGGTAAAACGCATTATTCGTTATATTAAGGGCACTATTGGAATGGGTCTTTGGTATCCAAAAACTATAGATTTTTCAATGACTAGTTATTCGGATGCCGACTATGCGGGTTGTAGAGTAGATAGAAAGAGTACTAGTGGGACATGTCAATTTCTTGGTAATTGTCTTGTTTCATGGTCCTCTAGGAAACAAAATTCCGTAGCTCTCTCAACCGCCGAGGCGGAGTATGTTGCCGCGGGGGCTTGTTGTGCACAAGTCCTTTGGATGAAACATACTCTCCTTGATTTTGATTTGCACTTTGATCATATAAAAATATTTTGTGATAATACTAGTACTATACACATGACCAAAAATGCAAATCAACATAGTAAGACCAAGCACATTGAGATTAGATATCACTTTCTTAGAGATCATTTTGAGAAAGGTGATATAGATATTGATTATGTTTTCACGGATTTACAACTAGCCGATATTTTCACTAAACCTCTTGATTTTGCTAGATTTTCGTTTATTTGTGGAGAACTTAATGTTTGTATTATTGAATAGACATGTTTTTCATAACCCTTTTTGATGTATGACAAAAAGGGGGAGAATAATACATGACAAAAATAAGTTCATTTGGTCTTGGTTCCATATGAATTTATATGCTTTAATTTGTTTTATGAATTTATATGTTTTGGTTTTATGAATTCTTGTGTTTTAGTTGTTTTGGTATTTTTGGTATCAAGAGCAATTTATGTGCTTTATTTGTTTTAATTAGCTTCAATAATTGGTGCATCATTTCAATTATTAGTATCTAGAGTATATTCTTGTGTTTTATGTATAGCATAATTTGAGGGGGAGTTTTCTCCTCCCTACATTTTTGTCAATAGCCTATTTGTTTTGTCATCATCAAAAAGGGGGAGATTGTTGGCCCAAGAGGTTACACTCTCCAATTGTTTTGTGTTTTGATGATGACAAACCAAATTAGAGCTATTTGGTACTAACAAGTTTGTTAAGATGAGTTTCAGGTTTTGTACCATGTTTAGAGACCATTTGCTTAGCTATTGCAAGAACTTCTAAGTTCCACAAAGTAAGGAAGGCAAATTGCACATCAAGGAAGGATCATAGAAGAGAAGGCACTAGCAAGGCATTGGATGGCTCAAAGACTTGAAGATAGCTCAAGAAGTCTTCATGTACTTTGTTTTTCAGTTTATAGTTTGTTAAAGAATAGTGGATAGGTTTGAAGCTCTATCACACACGTTTTTGCGCACATGTTCATTCCAAAATAATTTCTTATAAATTATACAAAAATATTTTGCATACAAGTTTTTTCCTACAGATATATATTTATGTTTTATACTATTCCCTGTTCAAAAGTATTTTTGTTAAAATCAAAATTCTCTTTGTTTTCTTTTCTAAAATCAATTTTTGACCTGATCCGGTCGACTGGGGCAGTCGACCGAGTCTGTGTCAGTCTGGTCCGGTCGACCGGACCAGTCGACCGAAGTTCTGGCAGATGCACGTATCCATGTGCATGTCTGTCGGTCGACCGAAGCGGTCGACCGGACTATTGCTTTTGCTCACAGGTTTTATCGGTCGACTGGGTCGGTCGACCGCTAGCCTATAACGGTCGAATTTTTGTACTACCGGTCGACCGGCCCGGTCGACCGATCTGACCGTTTGAACAGTAACGGGCAGATTTTTAAGAGCTGTTTATTTTTGTCTTTTGTGTTTAAAAATTCGTTTAAAGATATATTTTGATCTAATTACCTCCTAAACATCAGTAAATATGTTTTATCCCTAAACCCTAGCCCTCTCCTATAAATAGGGGTGTTTGGGGAGAGATTGGTTATAACAACAATCATTGCTAAAAATTCAAAAGTTTAAGGCTTTCAAAGTTCTTGGTTTTTGTGCTAAATTCTCTCAATTTTCTGAAGGGTTTTCAAAAGTTTTTCTCTGATTTCAATTTCTTTTCCTTACACACAAAAGAGCTTCAATTCTACTCATTATTCTCTAAGGACCTTTGTAAGGGAAGAGATTTTTGAAAGAGAGAGTTTGTGGTCTTTTGACTACCAAGGAAATCACTTGTTCTTGAGATTGTAGGAGTTGGGTACTCCATTGTAATTGTTCTTTGTGATAGTGGAAGTAGCTAGAATCCTTCTGGGGAAGGCGGGGAGTAGAGCTGGGTGCTCGAACCTCGATAACATATCCTTGTGTTTGCGATTGGTTTACTTTCTTGCACTCTTTTACTATACTTGCTCTTATTCTTGCTCATCATAATCATTGTCATATTTACTTGCTTGCATTCATCTTGTGAAACTTGATTGTTGTAGCTTTAAATTTTTTATTTGCCCCGTGATTAGCATTGTCACCTATTCACCCCCCCTCTAGGTGACTTTTCAAGAGTTTATTTCTGCACCAATCATATCTGCATCGGATTGGTCTAAGCCGTTCGAAATCATGTGCGATGCTTTCGATTTTGCCATAGGCGCTGTCCTAGGACAACGCACTGATAACAAGCAGCATGTGATTTACTACTTTAGTAGGACTCTCAACGATGCTCAATTGAACTATACTACGACTGAGAAGGAATTCTTGGCAGTAGTGTTTGCCTTAGAGAAATTTCGTCCCTACCTACTAGGGTCCAAAGCCACCATTTTTACTGATCATTCTGCACTTAGGTACCTCATGATGAAGAAGGATGCCAAGGCCTGACTCATTCGTTGGATCCTCCTTCTTCAAGAATTCGATCTTGAGATTCGAGATAAAAAAGGCGTAGAAAATGTCGTTGCTGACCATCTCTCACGGATCCCTAATTCTCCATGCAACGAATTACCCATAAATGAGGATTTTCCTGATGAAAATCTCTTAGCTATCTCTAGGGAACCGTGGTTTGCTGATATAGTGAATTACTTAGTCACAAACCAAACTCCGTCTCATTAGTCCAAAAACGATATATACCGGTTCTTATCCCAAGTCCGGTATTTCTTTTGGGAGGAACCGTATCTTTTTAAGTACTGTTCTGACCAAATTATTAGGAGATGCATTCCCGATGAGGAGGTTAAGAATGTTCTATCCTTTTGTCACGAACTTGCATGCGGTGAACACTTTGGTCCCCGCAAGACTGCTGAAAAAGTGCTACAAAGCGGGTTCTATTGGCCCACTTTGTTCAAGGATGCGTATGAATTTTGCAAGACGTGCCATAGATGCCAAATGGTAGGAAAGATCTCAAAACGAAATATGATGCCCCTCAACTAAATTCTAAAAATAGAACTCTTTGATGTTTGGGGCATCGACTTTATGGGTCCATTTCCTAATTCATTTGGAAACCAATACATATTGGTTGCTGTAGATTATGTGTCCAAGTGGGTAGAAGCCATTCCTTGTAAAACTAATGATAACAAAGTTGTCATAAAGTTTTTGAAAGAGAACATTTTTTCACGCTTCGGAACCCCTCGTGCTATCATCAGTGATAATGGCACTCACTTTTGCAATAGATCCTTTGAAACTCTTATGCGAAAGTATGCCATAACTCACAAGTTGTCCACACCTTATCATCCTCAAACCAGTGGGCAGGTTGAGGTTTCCAATAGACAAGTCAAGCTTATCTTGGAGAAAACTGTGAACCAAAACAGGAAAGATTGGTCCATCAAACTTGTAGATGCCCTATGGGCTTACAGGACCGCTTTCAAGACGATTCTAGGAATGTCTCCTTATAGGTTAGTCTATGGTAAAGCTTATCACCTGCCCGTTGAGTTAGAGCATCGGGCCTTATGGGCAATCAAGCAGTTGAATTTCGACTTGACTAAGGCCGGTGACCTTCAGAAGTTACAAATTTTCGAATTAGAGGAGTTAAGAAATGAGGCCTATGAAAATGCTAGGATCACTAAAGATAGAGTTAAGATTTTTCATGATAAACACATCATAAGAAAAACCTTTGTCCCTGGACAAAAAGTCTTACTCTATAATTCTAGGCTTCATCTTTTTTCAGGAAAATTAAAATCAAGATGGACTGGGTCATTCATTGTAAAAATCGTGTTTCCACACGGTGCAGTTGAGATCAGTGACACCAAGAATGGAAATGACTTTAAGGTAAATGGTCAACGCTTTAAACCTTTCTTGGAATCGGTGCCGGTAAATGAAACGGCTATGGGTCTTTTTGACCCAGTGTATCGGTAACTTTCCGCTTTTCCATTTTATTTCATGCATCTATACATTTCTTTCATACATTGGGGACAATATATGAGATAAGTATGGGGGAGGGTTCTAACATAACTGATATAAAAAAAAGAAAAAATATTTATAAAAAAAAACTTTTTGAAAGGTTAGAATAATTTTTTGATATATTTTTGTAAGAAATTAAGTCAATTTTATGGAATAGGAAAATCATAATTAGGATTTCTTATACGTGGTCAAAGTCAGATGACTTGTTTGATTTTTAGGGTTAGGAAGAAAATTTGTGAAAGTAATTTAGTCTTGATATTTACCTTGATGAAATATGCACCTAAATGCACTTACACACTTAGGATTTAAAAACAAAGACTCTTATGCCTTATAAAAAAATATATGTATGAAAAAGAAAAAATAAACAAATCTAATTATTGATTAGCTAGGTGCTTTGGCCTAAGCAAGCCTTGGTATTTATGCAAAAGATAATTAGATAAGTTTGAAAAAAAAACATATATATATAAGTCCTCTGATTAAGCTGGGTATTTGTGCCTCATGAAGCATAAGTATTCACGCCTAAAAGAGGTACATTTTATAAATAAAAACCTTGGTTTCATAGCCTTGTCTGCTCGAGTGTTTAAGTCCTTAGGGGTGTTTTCTCACCTGGTGCCCTAAAACTGTCCGGTTTGGGTGTCACCGACTGAAGGCTCGTTACATCGGCAGATTAGAGAGCCTAATGAAATTGAGGAATAAATTCCACCAAAAATAAATATAAATAAGGCATAAGAGTTAATGTTAAAGAACCCTTAGTCAACTTCACAGACACGATGGTGCATACGATTCAGGGTAAATTAATAGACTAGATAAGAAGTACAATTTGACTCCTTATTTTGATTGATGACATGTTTTTGAATATAGATTGAGTTTCGGAATGAAAAATTTGATATTCCTATAACTTATAGATTACTTAAAGCCTTACAAATATACTTCAAATATTTTTCTCCTTTAAAAAAATGCTTTTCGAAAATACTAACATTTTTTATGGATTTTGTGGGTGCAATCCACTGAAAACCCTCACGAGACAAAACTCATCCTCTAGGGGTAACCTAGAGGTTTAACGGCTTGTTGCACATGCTCAGTGCAATCGAGTGACCTGCAAAAGTGGTCTAATAATTGATTAGAATTAGTCTGATATTTTGCTCGAGGGCGAGCAAAAGATAAGTGTGGGGGTGTGATTAGTCACATATATTGCATATACATTGTCACCTTACCATACTTTTTAGCTAATAAATCCTATTAACAAGTCTTCTTCTTCTTTGTTAAATGTAGGCCCAATTGCTAAAAGAAAGGAATGAGAAACAAGCCCAAAAGCCCACTAAATTCTGATTTAATTCAGAATAAATTCGAAATCAAGGATCAGGGCAAAATCTTGGCATATCGGAGAGGTTGAAAACTAGTTGAAAAGTATCCTCCCAAATCAAATGGTTGAAGCCAACAATCAAAGACTGTTTCGCCAAATCTTGGAGCAGAAACGAGAAAACCAGAAGAAGATATAAGAGAATCACCAAACCAGGAGAGCCATCCAACTGGGTGTGGCCAACTGGCCACACCAGGGATGCGAAAACGCGGCCCTAGCCGCGTTTCCACGGCTTTGTTGTGGCAGTTGGGGGAGCGTTTGCTCCCCCAATCTTCCCGGGTTCTCCCCCCTCTGGTTTTTCCCTATAAATGCCAGTTTCAACAGAACAAAAAGGAGCGAAGACTAGGATTAGAATTTTTGTTTATTCTTTAAGGATTTAGGCTCTTTGTTAGATAGTGTAAAAGTTGTATTTGTTTTGCAATTTGTAGTTCAGTACAAATACTTGTGAGAGAGAGGAATTGAGTGCTTGTAACTTGAAGATTGAAGTGACATCAATACAAGAGTCGAGCTACATTTTCTTCTTCTCATTTTACGGTATGTTTTTCTTTAATTACTTGCATTGTTTCTTGTTTCCCATGAGTAGCTAAATCAGTTTTCTGGGCTCACTATTGTACCTCTCTCCAATTCTTCTTCTCTTCTGATTTTAATGAAAAAGACCCAATGAATCATTTGCATGCCTAACTTAAAGCCTTTCTTCTTGAAAGTGCTCTTGAAGGCACATGAGGATGTGTTTAGATTTTTAAACTCTTACTTCTTTTAAGAACGTCTCTTGAACTTGTTTTTATCTCATACTTGACTTCTTGATGATTTAACATTTGATTCAAAACGGTTTCTTAAAGAAAGAGTGAACTTTTCCAACCATCTTATATGCTTTACTTCAAACATTCTAAAGTCAACCTTAAGTTTGGCCTATGATCAAGTTGAGGCACTAAGGATTTCAATAGAAGAATAAACGGTTGAGTAGTGAGATAGTGAGCCCAGATTTTCTTCTTTATTAAAATTAACCAAACAATTTTCGAGCTTTTTAAATCACCTCCTCTAAAGCCTTCTCTAAAGTTGCAATTTCTCTTTTAATCATATCCTTCTTTCCATTCTCTTTTCAATTAAAAAAACGAGCACAATTCTTTGTTATTAAACGAAACACCGAAAAGCTTTCATCGCATTCCTCCTCGTGGACACGACCCGTTAGCCATAAACTACACGGTAATTTCTTAGCTCTTTGATTGTTCTTTCATTTTAGCAATAAAAACACTTGAGAGATAGAGAAATTTTGCTCTTAAAATTTTTATCTAAAACTGGCCTCAAGGACCCATATTTATAGGGCCTTGGAAATATAACTGTTGGAGTCCAGAACCAGGCCAGAATGGCCTGTCAGTCGACCACCCGGTCGACCGGCCAACGGTTAGATTTCTGACCGTTGGGGTTACCGGTCGACCATCCGGTCGACCACCCCAAGGTACAATGAGATTTTTCTCACTGTCGGTCAACTGCGTGGTCGACCGAAACCAGAACCAGAGAACACCCTATCTGGTCGGTTGACCGCTCGATCGACCGGGGCAAGATCCAGAGAGCAAGCTCTCTGGATTGGTCGACCGGGCGGTCGACCGGCCCAATGGCCAAAGCCTTGTGCACGTCCTGTGCACATCGGTCGACCGAGCTCTGGTCCGGTCGACCGATTAGTAGAGCGCTAGAAGGCTCAAAACATAGATTATATGTTATGAAATCTTGGCCTATAAAATCCCATAAAATCCCATAAAATCTACAAAAATAAGTTCATGTAAATATTTGAAGTACAAATATATGTGATCAAAATTCAACACATATTACAAACTATTTGAACTATTTTTGAGGCATGGAAGTAAAAGCTTAAACTGGAAACCGTATTTTTCGAAACTTAGATTTTGAAATGAAAATTCATTTTCTCCAAACCTTGTTCAAATATAACAACAAGATATAGAAACACTTTTGAAGTATAGTGTGTATGGATAGAATCCAATACACATATAAATGATATATCTATGCTTTTTAATATTAAATCCAAAAATAAGTTATGGTAAAAAACAAGACTTTGAAACCATGAACTAGAATCATCAAAATAAGTTTTTCTAAACAATATGAATCATCAATGTATATAGATGAAATCCAATATACACATAAACCATGTAAACTTCTTTTGATACTATCTATTCATGAAAATGAAAGATATATTCTTGAAAATCCAAAATGGTTAAATCGAAACCAAAACTTTTGAACTTGTGTGTGTGTGTACTTGAGCATATCAAAACTAATCTACTATTACACAAGATCTAAACAAAACTAAACAAACCTAAACCGAAGTCTTCTTCTCCAAGACGACTTGATCCAAACACGATCCATAGAGTTTGACTCCATCCGAGTACTAGATGCGATCTTGAAGCGCGAGCTCTTGAATCCACAGTGTTAGCCCCAAAACTTGACTTTGAATTCTTTGTTGAAGCTAAACACCTACTAAGATCTTGATCAATAACTAAAACTATATAAATACAATATCATTAGTAACTTAACTTCATAAGTTAGTCATCATCAAAACTAAGGTGAAAAGCCTTTTGGCTAACAGGATGGTCAACCTGTTGGCCCAAGGTTACAATAACCCGTTTTAGTGTGTTTTGATGATTACAAAACATATATAGTTATTTGTACTAATTATGTTTGTTGTTTAAGTGTGTTTCAGGGTTCTAATGAAACTAGAAGGTTTCTTCCCTAAAGGAAGGTGTTTTGACTCAAGTCACCTCAATTCGGGCTCAAGAATCAAGCTTGCAATATCATATGGAGAAGCCCACTTGAAGCACTTGTAGTCCTTAGAACCAATGTAAGAAATAGTTTGTTAAAGTTTGAGTTTTGAAAAATTGGCTCTAGGATACACACACACGATTTTGTATTCAAGTTTTCATGGTCAAAACTTTTATTTCATGCCTTAGTATATATATACATGACCCTACGTTTTACAAAATGAATATCATGTTTAGATCATGTATGTGTACTCTTTCCAGCATATTACTTAGTTTTCTTTACTTCAAAAACATTTTTACAAAATTTCCCAAGTTCAAAATTCTGCTGTTTTTCTGTTTCAGGCTAGACCGGCCGACTGGCCCGGTCGACCGGCACCTGCACAGGACATGCACGCTTGTGCATGTCTGTCGGCCGACCGCCCGGGTCGACCGACTGTCTAAAAGATTGCTCTCGGATTTTCTGGGTCGATCGCCCGTAGAAAACTGTGCTTTTAGAGGATGGTTGACCCTGGGGTCGACCGGAGCCCAACGGCTCTTTGCCAGCTGAGCGGACGGTCGACCGGACCGGTCGACCGTCAGGCCTGCAAAGTGCCAACGGCTCTTTCCTCTTTTGTGCAATTCTGAAATCTGTCTTTTTAATCTGTTTTGGCAGACTTTTTCTGAGGTTTTGGAGATCTTTTTTAGAGCAAATAAGCTTAAAATAAATTTTTTTTAACCTATTTCTCTCCCTATAAATAGAGGAGAATAGTCTCTTGCAAAACACCAAGAAAAATACCTAAGTTTTCAAAGAGAAGAAAAGTTTTTAAGCTCTCCATTTTCCATTCTTTCTTGAACTTGTTTTCAGTTGTGTTCTCTAACAAAAATCATCTCTACAACTGAGTTTTTCTCACTACACTTCATAGAGCCAAAATTCCCATCCTCATTCTATAAGGAAGTTGTAAAGAGAAAGTGTTTGTAAGAAGTTTGTTGGCCCAAAGGCCTTCCACCCTAGTTTTGATGATAATTAACTCATGTAGTTATGTTTACTAATAATCTTGTGTTGTTTAAGTTTCAGATCTTTAACCAAGATATTAGTTGGTGATTAGCTTCAACAAGGAGTTTAGAAGCTTTTCATGATGATTCCAGGGTCAAAGCTTCAAGATCATACCTTGCCTAGCTCATGGATCACGGTGTTTGTGGATCGAGTCGCCTTGAAGATGAAGATCGTCAAGAAGACTTAGGTATCCATAGTTTAGAGTGTGTTTTAGATCCATTTGTAAAGCTTAGTATAGTTGATATGCTCAAGTGCACAACACACAAAAGATTTATGTTTTGGATTTGGTTTTCATGAATAGTAGATCAAAACAAGTTTAAATGGTTTTTATGTATATTAGATGTGTTCAATATACATACATGCTTACACTTCCTATACAAACTTATTTTGTCCATCCTATTCATGTTTTGGAAAAATCAAGTTTGATAAAAATACAAGTTTTGTTTTTGATAAAATTTGCAAGACTCAAAAATGAATTGATATGATTGATATATGTCTTGAAATTTTTATCACATGTTTGTGTTTCAATACAAAATGTTAAAACAAGTTTTGTAGATTTTTAGAAGTGTTAAAAGATTTTTTAAAATATTTTAAAAACTATTTTTCTGACCCAGTTTCTGTTCCAGGCTTCAATCAGTCGACTAAGTCAACTGACCTAGTCGACTTGGGTGAAGTCGGTCGACCGGGCCGGTCGACCGACGTGCACAAATCTGTGCACGTTTGGAGTCACTGGGACGGTCGACCGTCCGGGTCGACCGGTCTGAGAGCAGTGCTCTCTGTTTGTTTGGGTCGACCGGGCCGGTCGATCGTGGTTGCCCAACGGTCACATTTCTGACCGTTGGCGGTCGACCGGGCCGGTCGACCGTCAGCCTGTCAGGCTGCCACATCAGCCTAACGGCTAGTTTTCTGATGGAGGTATAAATACCCCATCTCTTGGGCTGTTTTGACAAGACTTTTGACAAGAAAAATTTCAGAGTTTGTTTAGTGTTTAAACAAGTTTTCAAAAGAGTTTTTGAGCTAAAAAGATTCCATCTTTATTTGTTTTAGGTTTTTAGAAAAATCAAAGAAAAGAGTATTTTGGGAGATTTGTCTTGGTTTTCATTCTATATCTTTTGCAAGAATTTTCCCAAGTGTTTTTCTTTGTTGCTTATTTTCCAAACATCTAGTTTTCCACACTTAAGCTATCTTCTATCCTAATCTATTAGGATCATTTGTTTTGTGGAAAAAGAGAAAAGAAAAGAGAGATTGTTTGTGGTTGAAAGAAACCACTTGTTGTACACCCTTGTTCTTTTTGTATCCCTCTTAGGTAGAGGTGATCGGGTGATTGGTTTGCTCCCTCTTGTGAGAGGTGGAGTTGGTTTGTAAACCCTCTTCGGTAGAGGTGTTGGTTGTTGTTGTTGTTTGGCTACGAGCCTACCCCTCGGTTGTGAGGTGGTTGTTTGAGAGAGGAGTTCGGTACTCCATTGTTGTACAAATCCTTCTCGGTGAAGGTTCCCTCGGTGGACGGTATAGTGGATTGGAAATCCTACACGGTGGTGTAGGCGGGGATGTAGAGCTAGGGGCTCGAACCTCGAAACATATCCGTGTGTTTGCGTTTAATCCAATATCTCTCAACTCTCTCTCTCATTTATTTGTGCAAAGCATCATACTTCATTCATATCATATTTGCTTGTGTTGAGCATAATTCATATTGTCATATCATATCTATTTGCTTGTGTTGTGCCTTGCACAATTCACATTGCTATATCTTGTATATGCTTGGTTGTTTGTGTGTGCCTCACTTGTACTTAATCAACAAGAGCTTCACATAGTACCTCAACCCATTCAAGGGGAATCAAGAGGAGTTAGTCCAGAGCCCTTCACGGGGAATTCGGCTACACTTGTTGATTGTATTAAGTGTGTTGCAATTATTTACATTAGCTTCCGCACTTAGTTTTGCATTTAGTTCTAGATTAGCACTTACACCTATTCACCCCCCCTCTAGGTGTTTTTCAATTGGTATCAGAGCTAGTGCTCCTGATATTAGGCTTAACATCCTAGGAGTGAGATCCATTTGATTGCTAATCTATTGTTTGTATTTGCTTGTTTGCACACTCATATAGTTTACCATGGACTTCATGACCCCACCTAGCTTTGACCCTTCTAACATTGTTGTTTGGAAGTATAGGATGTCCATGTACCTAAAGACCCTAGGTTTGCATGTCTTTCTTGCGGCCACCAAGAAATGCTATCTTGGAGATCGCAATCATATAGGGGCCAATGCACAAGCCCTTGAGGCTATTAGAAGCACATTACCTAAAGATTATCTTATGTGTGTTTCTAACTTTGATTCCGCCTTTACAGTGTGGAACAAATTGACAACAACCACCACCTCCGAGCTTCAAGTACAAATCCAAGAGGAGGAATCTAGTGGAGAATCCGATTCTCAATGCGTCATGGTCCAAGGGAATGACTCCCTTGAGGTACAATCGGAAACTCAACTAGATAGTGATGATTGTGCTAGTTCTTCAAATGACTTTGTTGATCCCCATGCTTTAAATGAAGAACTATCAATTGTTTGTGAAAAATTAATAGAAAAATATAATTTGTTGAAAAAGAAGACTTTTGCATTAACTATAGAAAATGAAAAATTGTCTTCTAAACTTGATTGTGTTTTGCAAGAGAAGGCTGAGGTCTATAATGAAAGGGATTCATTGAGATCTCAATTAGAACTTGCACTAAAAGAAAATGAATTTTTAAAATCTAAAAATGATTGCCATGCTATTTTGAAGAAGAATGAAAACTTGTCTTCTAAAGTAGATTTTGTTTTAAAAGAGAATGTTACTTTGAAAAATAAAATTATTTCTATTTCTAATGATTTAGATGTGTGTTTAAAGAAAAATATTGTTTTGCAAATAATATAGATGCACATGTTTGTCATGCTAGTGTAGCTTCTTCATCTAGTCTACCCAATGCATGTACCTCTTCTTCTAAGATTAATGATGATATTTGTATGTTAAGAAGAGAGTAGATTGTTTGGGCTCCACTATGAGCCAATGTGCCATGAACCACACACGCTTGGAATCCTTGGTTCGAAAGAAACAAGTTCCAACTTTTATGCATGCACACCCTCCACGGCATACACATGCTTCTCACGGACACACCCATCACCATATGTATGCTCATGTGTACACTTGTACACATTGTGGACGTAAGGGCCACCTTACTAAATTTTGCTATGATAAATTACATACTTCTAATTTAGTAAAGAATTTGTTTGGGTTAGAAATGAGACTAACCCCCATGGACCCAAAAGAGTATGGGTACCAAAGACCACCCCTCCTTTGTTTGATGTAGGTGTGGGCTCTCACATGACGTGAGAGTAGCGGCACCTTGGAGTGGATGCGTTCCGAGAATAAAGATTACTATTTGGATGCATCACTTTCAAGGGAAGATTTGGTGGAGAGGACCACCATATTTTGGAGACAAGGAGAGTTGCTTCTTCGGTTTTGGTAACAATCCTTTACTCTCATTTATTGTTTACATGCTTTTCATTTCATTGTTTATAGCATGTTTTTGATGTCTATGGATTAGTATGTAAATACCATGATTATTAGATCCTTGACATACATGTATAGTATTTGAGACACACATGCTTATATGAACCCATACTTAGTGTTCTCACTTTTGTTTAAGCTATAATGTACATCATGAATCTAATACATGTGAATTTACATTGTAATCATGTTTTAGTTTTATCATGATGATTTTTTGTTTTGATGCTTCATGATAAGATTACTTGTTTAAATGTTAGTTTTATTAAAACTAGGTATATACTTGTACATATAGTGGGCCACAAATAAATCTATATATGTTTGGGCTTGATTGCTTATTTGAACCCATTAGGTGTGCTAGTATTGTCTAGTTTTGATGATTCATACATTTTAAACTTATTTTCCTATTTTTGGACTTGTTTTATGATTGTGAGTTTTCACTTCATGTATATGTGTATTATTGACAAACCCTAAGATATACATGTATACCTCTTGAGTCACTTGCCTTTCATGCAAATCTATATATGGACTCAATTGTGTTTAGGGATATGTATGTATACTTATTGTGTTGACAATTCATACATATACCATGAAATGAAATTTGTTTTGGTGAAGATTTAGTTTGATTTTGTGTTTAATTGTTTAACTTCATGTATATGTCTATCTTGTCCAAACTATTAGATATACATGTTTATCCTTTTTGAGCCACGTGCCTTAATGCATATATTTTGTGGACTCGTTGTGTTTTGGATATGTATGTATATTTTAATTTGTACTTGACATACATATGCCATGAAGATTAAATAAGTTTTGATGATTTTCGTGTTTTCAATGTTTAAGGGATAATTGAGCTTAATTGGATGTTTTCATGATTATGATATTCACACTTTATTTGTACACTCACATTTATTGCTTGCTCATGTTTTGTATTCATGAGTCATATTTATACCTAATTGAATTAGAGTGTTGATTATCATGTGGATTTCATGTTCTATGAAAATTATTTTTAGTTTATTCCTTACTTGAAGGATTTTGCACTAGTTAACAAGTTCTTCATTTTGACTAGTTCGTATTCTTCAATTTGGTAGTGATTTTCAAACAAAACTACATTTTTAAATCTATTTTTGAAAACCCCTACCATCCACGGGAGGTTGGATGGGAGTCCATGCCTTGTATGTTTATATTGAAAATCATTTTAAACTTGTGCATGAGATGGGTGGATTAGTTATATGAGTTATACCATACCTTTATTATGTCAATTGGTATCATTGAACTCTTTCAATTGGTATCAATTTGATTCTTTTGTATACTCATATGTGTTTGTGTATGTATATTTTAAATTGGTATCATCTATTGGTGATTGGTACTCTTTCTATTTCATACACATATACTTGTTTTATTTGTGCTTAAGATACAAATTTTTCACACAAATTTTGTTTATGCTAGAGCTTGAGCTTCAACTTCATTTCAATTGATTTAGTTTTCAATTGGTATCTTATTTCAAGCCTACGCATTATTTTTGTTGGTATTTCATAAAGGGGGAGAAAATTCGTTTTTTATATTTCAATTGGTATTTAGTTTTCCACTCCCTTGCTTTATGATAAAAAAAATAGTCATTTCAATTGTTTATATGACTTAAAAATACTATCTTTTGATATCAAGATGTTTGAGTTTTAAAATTGGTATCTAAAAATTTTGTTTAAAGAAAAATATTCAAAAGTTTTGATTTATATTGACTATATGCAAGGAGAGCTTAACATCTCTTCTACATATAGATTCATGATGAGTGTATCTTGTATTGAAGAGCTTAACATCTCTTCTTTATGTGGTACACGTGTGTAGGGGGAGCTTCACATCTCCTCTTATGCATTACATAATGTGTGTTATGTGAATTAGGGCTTAACATCCCTCCTTCATGTAATGCATATGTGTAGGGAAGCTAACTTAGCGTCTTCCTCTTCATGAATGTATATAGCATATAACATTTATTGATCTTTGTTTATTTTCTATTGATATCAAGATGCTTCATTGACATATTTTTCTATTGATATCATGTTGTTTATTGTCACCCCTTATTGACCTTGTTTTTGTTTTAGACAAAAAGGGGGAGAACATTGTTTTTATTGTTTTGATTGACATAAAGGGGGAAAAAGATTTTTACCCCTCATTTATTGTTTTGATTGTTTACCCCTTTGTTGATGAGTGACAAAAAAGGGGAGAATAATTTGAGTTTTATATATGCATATTTATGTTTTTGCATATATTAAGTTTTATTGGTATCTAGAGCATCTAGTGTTTTGTTAATGTTTTATTAATTTAATTGGTATCTAGAGCTTCTAGAATATGTTTTATGCATGTTGATGCATACATGTTTATGTACATTCATTGCATATCTTTTATCTATTTGTTTATGCATGAGTTAAGGGGAGCTTCTTTGAAGCTTAACTTTAATCCATGCATATATAACTCCATGAGTTTTGTCATCATCAAAAAGGGGGAGATTGTTGGCCCAAAGGCCTTCCACCCTAGTTTTGATGATGATTAACTCATGTAGTTATGTTTACTAATAATCTTGTGTTGTTTAAGTTTCAGATCTTTAACCAAGATATTAGTTGGTGATTAGCTTCAACAAGGAGTTTAGAAGCTTTTCATGATGATTCCAGGGCCAAAGCTTCAAGATCATACCTTGCCTAGCTCATGGATCACGGTGTTTGTGGATCGAGTCGCCTTGAAGATGAAGATCGTCAAGAAGACTTAGGTATCCATAGTTTAGAGTGTGTTTTAGATCCATTTGTAAAGCTTAGTATAGTTGATATGCTCAAGTGCACAACACACAAAAGATTTATGTTTTGGATTTGGTTTTCATGAATAGTAGATCAAAACAAGTTTAAATGGTTTTTATGTATATTAGATGTGTTCAATATACATACATGCTTACACTTCCTATACAAACTTATTTTGTCCATCCTATTCATGTTTTGGAAAAATCAAGTTTGATAAAAATACAAGTTTTGTTTTTGATAAAATTTGCAAGACTTAAAAATTGAATTGATATGATTGATATATGTCTTGAAATTTTTATCACATGTTTGTGTTTCAATACAAAATGTTAAAACAAGTTTTGTGGATTTTTAGAAGTGTTAAAAGATTTTTTAAAATATTTTTAAACTGTTTTTCTGACCCAGTTTCTGTTCTAGGCTTCAATCAGTCGACTAAGTCAACTGACCTAGTCGACTTGGGTGAAGTCGGTCGACCGGGCCGGTCGACCGACGTGCACAAATCTGTGCACGTTTGGAGTCACTGGGACGGTCGACCGTCCGGGTCGACTGGGCTGAGAGCAGTGCTATCTGTTTGTTTGGGTCGACCGGGCCGGTCGACCGTGGTTGCCCAACGGTCACATTTCTGACCGTTGGCCGTCGACCGGGCCGGTCGACCGTCAGCCTGTCAGGCTGCCACATCAGCCTAACGGCTAGTTTTCTGATGGAGGTATAAATACCCCCATCTCTGGGCTGTTTTGACAAGACTTTTGACAAGAAAAATTTCAGAGTTTGTTTAGTATTTAAACAAGTTTTCAAAAGAGTTTTTGAGCCAAAAAGATTCCATCTTTATTTGTTTTAGGTTTTTGGAAAAATCAAAGAAAAGAGTATTTTGGGAGATTTGTCTTGGTTTTCATTCTATATCTTTTGCAAGAATTTTTCCAAGTGTTTTTCTTTGTTGCTTGTTTTCCAAACACCTAGTTTTTCACACTTGAGCTATCTTCTATCCTAATCTATTAGGATCATTTGTTTTGTGGAAAAAGAGAAAAGAAAAGAGAGATTGTTTGTGGTTGAAAGAAACCACTTGTTGTACACCATTGTTCTTTTGTATCCCTCTTAGGTAGATGTGATCGGGTGATTGGTTTGCTCCCTCTTGTGAGAGGTGGAGTTGGTTTGTAAACCCTCTTCGGTAGAGGTGTTGGTTGTTGTTGTTGTTTGGCTACGGGCCTACCCCTCGGTTGTGAGGTGGTTGCTTGAGAGAGGAGTTCGGTACTCCATTGTTGTACAAATCCTTCTCGGTGAAGGTTCCCTCGGTGGGAGTCCTCGGTGGACGGTATAGTGGATTGGAAATCCTACACGGTGGTGTAGGCGGGGATGTAGAGCTAGGGGCTCGAACCTCGAAACATATCTGTGTGTTTGCGTTTGATCCAATATCTCTCAACTCTCTCTCTCATTTATTTGTGCAAAGCATCATACTTCATTCATATCATATTTGCTTGTGTTGAGCATAATTCATATTGTCATATCATATCTATTTGCTTGTGTTGTGCCTTGCACAATTCACATTGCTATATCTTGTATATGCTTGGTTGTTTGTGTGTGCCTCACTTGTACTTAATCAACAAGAGCTTCACATAGCACCTCAACCCATTCAAGGGGAATCAAGAGGAGTTAGTCCAGAGCCCTTCACGGGGAATTCGGCTACACTTGTTGATTGTATTAAGTGTGTTGCAATTATTTGCATTAGCTTCCGCACTTAGTTTTGCATTTAGTTCTAGATTAGTACTTACACCTATTCACCCCCCCCTCTAGGTGTTTTTCAAAGTTTGTGATCCTTTTAGTGATCACTTGGCTACTTGTTTCTTCTTCTTGTTCTTGTGGAGACACTTCTTCGGTAGAGGTTATTGTAAGTGGTGGAGCTCGGTGCTCGGGTCTTTGGTAGACCGTTGTAATCGTCCTCGGTGGATAGTGGAAACCCTTCACGGAGGTGAAGGCGGGGAGTAGAGCGGTGGCTCGAACCTCGAAACGAACATCTTGTGTTTGCGATTGCTTTGTGTCCATTTTGCTTTAATTTTTCTTGCACTCTGTTGCTTTCAATTACTTGCTTGAGATCTAGTTTTCTTCCTTGTGTTATTGCTTCTAGTTTGTGATACTTGTGATATATCTTGTGTGCATTTCATCATTGCATATTATTCATTCTTTGTTCGATCAATTCTCATACAACAAAATTGCATTGCGCACCTCTAACCCATTCAAGGGGAATCAGAAGGAAGGAGTTCAGAACCTCTCACGGGGTATTCGGCTCTTAGTCTTGTTTTGAGAGATCGTTGCATCATTCATCCATCTTAGTTTTAAAAAGATTGTTAGATTAGCAATTACACCTATTCACCCCCCTCTAAGTGTTTTTCACGACCTCCTCCTCCTCCTCAGCTCATCCATACCGTTGAGACAGTTAAGACGGTCGGGCTCGTTATCTCCAAGGTTCTCCTCATCATCAGGGGCGACTCAATCTCTAGGGAGGCCTTAGGTAAAAATTTCAAATGGCGCCCATTTAAAATATACTTTAAAAAAAAATTAATATTAACTAAAATTTTATTTAATCAATATTTTATTGAGAAACAATTCTTTTAGCTTTTTGAGAAGCAAAATTTTTAATCAAGCTTTTGTATTCAAGTTTTGCTAATATATCTTTTTATATAGATAATATGACTAATGTATTTAATCTTTTTTGTTGGGCATCAAGAAGAGTCAGAGTGCATCAAGATGTAATATTCTCCTATAGAATGTAATGTTAGCAACTATGATCATCAATAGACAGAAGTAACTAAAGAAGAAAGAGAAAGATGCTAAATCTATTCAAATCCCATTCTTATTTAATTTCACGTACTCTTTTTATATCAAATGTCAACTTTCATTATCTTGGCTTTTAAAGCCCTCATTTGCTTAGCATTAACCATTTGACATCCCTGGATTAATATTAGCAACTATAAATCTCTGATAAGCTCTAATACATAAAGGTTATACCAAAATCACGAGCCTCCAAACTCATAACGAGCCTCGATGTCAAAAGCAATGATAGAGTAAGGCAGTATGAAATGTACAATTTTTATTAAGATTAATTAGGTAAAATTGAAAGAAGTCTGAATTAGTTAACTATTTTCCTGAGAAAAAGGACAATTGTTTAATATAGAATTAATTTAAGTAAAATTAATTAGGTGATTACTTAGCCAACTGAAATATGTGATCCAATTCAATAGATTTTTCCCTAAACCTGAACTAATCTATAGACATGCACTCCTGAAAAGAGCAAAAAAGAATTAGTCTATATATGAATGACAAAAGAGGCTTTTAAGCAAATTGGTGTCGCTATCTATTTTATATGCAAGTAATTAATCTAAAATCCATTCAATTTATAAGTGCAAGAGCAGTTTCAATGAGTTTTGCCTGTTGTTAGTATCCAAAATCTTATCTAATAACAAAGAATTTCTGAATGATCTTGTTGAGTGAGCGATTCTCAAATGCAAGAGAATGAAAATTTGAAGTGGCATCAACATTCAAAACTTAATGAATAATAATAATCATAATAACACCTGTGAAGTTCAGAGAGTATGTCCTCACAGAGGGTGGGGAAGGAATTGACGAAGCGAGCAGTGTTTTCGATAAAGATGTTGACCCGATCAATAAGATAAATCCAAAAAATCAAAAAGGGTTTAGGTTTATATCTAGGGTTTAATAAGAAATTAAAAAGCAAAATTTGGGCGAAATTATGAACGGACGAGATAAAGAGGGCGCTGGTATGGGATGGAGAGAGTTACAGCTTCTTCATCGTCTTGTTCTTGTTCTCTTTATTGTTGTTGAATTGGATGGAAAGGAGAAAAGACATAGCTGCTGCCCTCCACTGGGGGAGAGAGAGAGAGAGAGAGAGAGAGAGAGAGAGAGAGAGAGAGAGGGAGTTTTGAGGGGGAGATCCTAATTATAATTAATTCACGGGAAGTGGAAGAGACTCTATCCTAATTATAATTAATTAGCCAAGAAAAGTGGAAGAGACTCTATTAAGACTATTTCACAAGAGAACTCACTTTATTGAAAAAAATGGATTCAATAATTACATTAGAATCAACAGAGAGTAAAATATTTATTAATTTTTAGTTTTAAAAAAGATGAAATGTCGGTCAATTATTAAATAGAGAGTCAAAAATCAGAAAAGAAGGAAAATTTGGAAAAAAAATTATAAATTTTTTTTCCATCCACAGCCTGATTCGAACCTACACGAGAGTAGCACAGCAAATTTCAAGTTTGTCTCCTTAACCACTCAAACATATTGGCATTACATAAATATAGCTGATCTATTTAATATGACTAATCAATTTTGAGGGCCCCATTATATTTGTGGCTCTAGGCGACCGCCTCGTTCGCTTATGAGTTGAGTCTGCTCATGCTCATCACCTCGACGTCGTGTGCGTCATCCATCAACGGGCTTAGAAGGTCTCTGCTTGCTCTGCTCATCGATAAGCTGAGAATGTCCCGGCTCGTACTGCATCGATGAATGTCGCTCATGTCGGATATAAACAATTGCTGAATTAGCACACGGGATGGGCGTGCGAATCAAGAGTATCCAGACCTTTTCGAGCCGGGTCCGGCAAAGCCTCAGCTAGCAGGCTTCCCCTTCAGAATCTCGTCTCGTTCCGAGTATAGTTCTACAACCGTAACAATTTGTATCAGAGAGAGAGAGTCACGTTTGTGTTTTCTTTTTTATCATTATTTTTTACAGAGGGTCACGCTCACACACACACCCGCACAAAAGGAAGAAAGAAAAATGGAAAAATAAAGACTGATGTGATGCGGCTCAGCTAATATGCGTATTGAAATGGGGCACACAGCAAACGAACGCCATTGCCGACGTTGATTCAGTCTCAGTTGCTCGAGGAAATGGTCTCCGATCTCCTTCTTCTTCTCTTTCTTCTCTCTCTTCTGTCTCCGGCAATCTCCCAAGTTCCCCCATCTCGAGGTAATTCCGCCCCCCAAAACCCTAATTTTTCTCTATTATCTCCAGCTCTCAATCATTTATTTCGTGTTCTTCAACTGTAATCTTTGTTAATTGGGACAGTTGCTAGCGCTTTAGGTCAATTATCCGAGGTTTCTTGTCAGAATCAGGAATAGATCGATAATTTGTTCATTGATGGAAATTCTAGTGATAAATTATCTGGAAATTGAATCTCAGGTAATTGCCAAAGACCTGAATGCAAATCCCAAGGGAAAAAAAAAACAATAACTGATTAGTATGGAAGATACCCGTGAAATCGATGAACAACTTCATCATACATATTCTTATTCACATCGATAGAAATGTTTCTTTCCAAAAACCCAAGCACATATCTCCCTATGGACACTGCGCTAGTTTTTTTTCAAATCAATGAGCAATATTTGTATCTTTTTCCTTCTCTCTATATCTTCCGTCATCATCCTAGCCGGCAGATACTTTCATGGTCGACCTCCTTGGCATAGAAACCAATTTCATTATTTGACTCTTAAGCTTTATTCCGACATTGCATTTTAAAGAAATGAAGATGGAAAAACCATATGTTGATTTCACCATCTTGGTTTTATAGACTAGAAAATGTCCAAAATTCTAGCCATATAAAGTAGAGGTGAAAGCTTATCAAAACAAGATCTTTTATTAAAATAAAGTGGAAAATTAGCTCATCCATGCTTAGAGAAGGCTACTGAAGACGGTTGGGTTAACTGTAAGGCGGTCGAATAAACATATTGGTGATGATGGTATGTTGAGGGGAAGAACATTTCTTTATTAAAAATGAACCTCAAACCTTCTACACTGTCTTCATAACAATCAACAGACAAAGGCTCCCATCTCTGTATTACGATAACATACTAGTAAAGACAACTTTTCAGTTATGTTCAATAGCAGAAACATCTTAGATGATTATGCTGCCATTTGATTTATTAAACTGATATCTTTAAGGCCCTGTTTGGCTGGCAAGTTTTCTAAATTGAAGTTTATTTTAAGTTGCAGTTAGAGGTTTGCAAGTTGTAGTTTATTAGCCAAATGAATTTTAGGTTAAAGAAAAAATCCACTCTTAATGGATTTTTCTAAACTACACTTAATGCCAACTTTTGAAAATATCCAACTATAGTTTAGTAAACTTTGAATATTAGCCAAACGGACATCAGGTTAGTTTTTTTTTGAGTTTCAAGGTCCTCTAGACTAATCCCCAATATGTTCCACAAAGTGTTTGAACTGGCGACCACTGGGGAGCAGACTCAACATCTTACCGATCGTCCACTCGCGCGGACTTATATATATTGTTAGATATAAGTTATTGAGTTATCAGGTAGGTTATTGGACTATTGGATTGGTACCTAATAGCCTATACCCATCACTTGTATTGTATATACCCATTTGCTCTAATGAATCATCTATCAACTATCAAGGGTTCCTTCTAACATGGTATCAAAGCAATAACCTTAACCTAACCCTAGTCGACCCCTACATCTCATGATCAATCACCACCACATCTCTTCAACCCTGTCGTCATCTCTTTTCTCTATCTTCATCAGATCTGAATTGTCGCAACTCTCCAGCAACTCCTGTCATCTCTCCAATAAGCCATCATCTAAACCCTAACTGAGACCTGTTCTCTTCAGATCAACCACCGACCCATGTTTCTCACTGCAGATCAACTGCCGACCACATCTACATCACCATCTGTCCTGTCGGCCACCTTTACATCATCATCCACAACATTCAGCTACGTCGTATCATCACCATCATCACCGCCACACCCTACTGCTTTGCCGTGACCCCAAACCCATCATCAACATCTTCTGCTGCATCAATCTGCTGCTCTGTTTTCTACTGCAGATCAAATCAGAGATCTGTTCATCCTCTGTTCTCTAGTACAGATTTCATCAGAGATTTGTTTTTAACTGCAGATGAAATCACTGCCTTACTACTGTCATACTTTATGAATTTATGCTTGTTTTTCGGCCATCTCTGCAGATTATGTTGACGAGTTTCCACTACTGTTGCTGCTACCTGATCTGATCTGGCTATATATGTCTGCTGCTGATATTTACATTAATTATAATCTGATTAGTTGTTGTGCCTGGCTGTTTATTAAGTTCTAACTGGCTGCGTTGTCGGTGTTACAAGTACTTCGTCCTCTCTTGCTTCTCCATCTAGGCTATCTGGTGACACTGCTACTATTACCTCAGCTATTTCGTTTGATCCTTTTGATACCACGACTGTTCAGATATCATAAGATGAGTATGATAGACTGGTCAACCTGAGTTCTCTCAGACACATCATTCATCAACTCATACATCCTCTTCAGGTATGGATGCTTATATTGTCTCTCCTCATAGACCCTGGATATTATCTTCAGGAGCCTCATCTCACATGACAGGTATTAAAAATAAATTCATCTCTTTACATCTTTCTAATCAATTTCCTTCTGTTAACATTGCTGATGTTGCACAGTCTCCTGTATTTGACAATGGGGTAGTTCTGGTTACTCCATTTTTCAATGTAACAAATGTGTTATATGTTCTGAAATTTTTTGTTAGTTTGTTATCCATCAGTCAGTTTATCAAACAAAATAACTATAGTGTAACCTTTTTTCCTTCTTGCTATGTCTTTCAGGACCTGATAACTGGGAGGAGGGTTGGTTCGGGCTATGAGAGAGGAGACATGTATTATTTAGACGACGGAGTGACCCTGCTGGCTTAATTGCAGGTTAGCCTGATCCTATTATACTCTGGTACTGGCGTCTAAGTCATCCATCATTGCAGAAGTTTCGGTCAGTAATCTCTGTTGAGTCATCTTTCTTTACTCTAGGTTGTGCGTCTTGTGAGTTAGGCAAGCATCGTCGTGCCTCTTTTTCGAATAGTGTCAATAATCGTAGTAGTTTTGTATTTGAGTTAGTTCATTCTGATGTCTGGAGTCCTACTCGTGTGTCTTTAGTTAAAAGTTTCAAATATTTTCTCATTTTTGTTGATTTCTCTTGTATGACTTGACTTTATTTGCTAAAAGAGAGTTTTGAAGTTTTGGGTGTCATCGAACTTTTTATACTGAAATAAAAAATCAGTTTTTCACCTCTATTCGTGTGCTTCATACTGATAATGCCTTAGAATATATGAAAAATAATATATCCCTCTTTTGTTCTAAGAATGAGATTATTCATCAAACCTCATGTTCTCACACGTCCGAACAGAATGGTGTTGCTGAACGCAAACATAGACACATCTTAGATGTTGCTAGAACCATGATGATTCATATGCATGTTCCGAAGTATTTGGGGCTAATGATGTGTTAAATGCGTGCCATTTGATTAATATGATGCCTTTTTCTATTCTTCATAGTATAATTTTTTTCATGTCTATATCCTAACAAAAGTGTTTTCTTCATTGCTCGTGTTTTTGGTTGTACATGTTTTGTTCAGGATTTGTCTCTAGGTCTGGATAAATTATATCTTAAGTCTATCAAATGTGTCTTTGTTAGGCATTGTCGAACTCAAAAGGATATCGTGCTATAGTCTATCTATCAGAAAGTATTTTGTGTCTGCTGATGTCACATTCTTTGAATTAGTTTTATACTTCTCTCCAGAAGGTCCAGTTACTGCATCAGAGTCTGTTCCTCTTTCACCATTTGTTGCTTGCACCTGCTCTTGTTCATGTCTCTTCACCAGTGTCACTAGAAGACACTACAACGCCACCTGCAGCAAAGCCTGTTTGGGATTTCAGATTCGCTACACTTAGCGGCAAAAAATTCCTGCCTCTGAACCAGTTTCGACTGACTCCTCTTCAGTGAAAGGTCCACCTCCTCAACCATCAGCACCTCCATCTGATCTTGATGTCCTAATTGCCCTTCGCAAATGTAAACGATCTTGCACTGATCATCTTATCTCTTATTTTATTTCCAATGATCGTCTTAATTCCTCTTTTCATCAGTTTGCCTTGTTCTTGTCTTTCTGTTTCTATACTCAGGTCCTATGAGGAGACTATATTGGTACCTTCCTGGAAGCAGGCTATGAATGAAGAATGTATGCTCTTGTTTCTCGAGGAACTTGGGAGTTGATCTCTGCACCCACAGGTACTGTTGTTGTAGGTTGTCGCTGGGCTATACTTTGAAGTATCGCCCAAATGGTTCGGTGGATTGGTATAAGACTAGACTTGTTGCCAAAGGTTATACTCAGACCTATAACATAGATTACTCTGAGACCATTTCACCAATTGCTCGGCTGAATTTCATTCAGATTCTTTTTTTCTATTGCAGTTAATATGGAGTGGCCCTTATTCCAGCTGGATGTCAAGAATGTCTCTCTATAGAGAAGACTTAAAGGAGGAAGTTTATATGAAGCAACCTCTCGGGTATGTTGCTCAGGGGGAGAATACTGTCTGCTGACTCAGGAAGGCAATCTATAGACTCAAACAGAGTCTAAGAGCATGGTTTTAGAAGTTCAGTATGGTTATTTCTGGTATTGGATTTTTTCGCTGTCATTCAGATCACTCAATGTTTGTTCATCATACTAAGTTTGGCTTAATAATTCTGACAGTGTATGTTGATGATATTTTACTGACTGAGAGTGACTATGTGGCCTTAAGAGAAACAAAGGAGTATCTCAAGCATGACGAAGGATATGGGGAAGCCAAGATATTTCCTTGGGATTGAAGTTGCTTATCAAAAGCATGGATTACTTATGTCTCAGAGGAAGTATACACTTGATCTCCTCAAGGAAACTGGCTTACTAGGGTGCAAACATGCTAACACTCTAATGGAAGTCAATGTGAATTTATTGTGTGATAGTAGTAATCTTCTTGACGACCCTGGACAGTATAGGAGGTTGATTGGGAAGTTGATCTACTTGACAGTAGTAGGCATGATATAACATTTGCAGTTGGAGTACTGAGTAGGTTTATGCATCAAACCTAAAGAGGTTCATTGGACAACTGCTCTGAGGATTCTTGCCTATGTCAAAAGCTATCTTGGAAAAAGTTTGTTGTATAAGAAGCATAGACATGTTCGCATTTTTGGCTATTCTGACTTAGGTTATGTTCGTGATTAGTGAGATAGAAAATTCACTACTGGCTATTCCACATTCGTTGGAGAAAATTTGGTGACATGGAGGAACAAGAAGCAAGATGTTTTTAGATCCAGCACAGAGGCTGAGTATAAAGCCATGACTCATACTGCTTGTGAGATGATGTGGTTGAAGAACCTGTTGTTGGAGCTTGATTTTAGACAGTCTGGACCAATGCCTATGTTTTGTGATAACCAGTCTGCTATCTATATCTCACAGAATCTAGTGTTCCATGAGAGAACTAAACATATAGATGTTGATTGTCATTTGGTCAGAGATGTATGGACCACGAAGGTGGTTTCTCCCGTTTACTCTACTTCAAAGCAGTAGGCGGATCTTCTGACCAAAGCTGCTTCACCAAATGTATTTTCTATTTTATGTAGCAAGCTGGGCATAATTGATATCTGAGTCCCAGCTTGAGGGGGAGTGTTAGATATAAGTTATTAAGTTATCGAGTTATTGGATTATTGGGTTAGTACCCAATAGCCTATACTCATCACTTGTATTATATATACCTGTTTGCTCTAATGAATCACCTATCAATGGTTTATTTGCTTCTAACGTGTGTGTGTGTCTGTGTGTGTAAGATGTTAATCAAATTTTGACAATCTTTTAAAAGTATACATTAGATGTTAATCAAATTTTGACAATCTTTAAAAGTATTTATTTTTTTATTAATAGTTTGAAAATTTGGCCAGCTTTTTTCTATTTATTAAAATCGACCAACTTTGGTCCATGTCAGATTTGGCACCAAAGTTGGTTTTGCCCCCCCCCCCCCTCCCCCCCCCCCCCCCCCCAAACAAAAAAAAACCATTTTTTGGAACAAGATTGCCAACCTTGGTTTGGGACGGTGCAAATTAACCCCAAAAAAGTTAAGTTTTAAGGCTAAATTTACAAAAAATATTCTTCCAAATAACTCTTTAAAGTTTCAAAATTCCAAAATAGTACCATGAATTTTGTCTTTTTTAACTCCCTAAATATCGTTAACACTTGTAAAATGATAATTTTGCCCTCTCTCTTACCAAAGGCTGACATGTGGGACCTATGAAACTGCTAGTGGACCCACATGTCACTCGTAGTATATGCTTAATTATTTTTAAAAAAAATCTACTCTTGGGGAGAAGGAATGACATGTGGGCTCCACATGTTTGCCCTTTTTACTGAAAATAAGAAAACGACATGTGGTCCCCACATATCATCCCTCTCCTCTTTCCTCTTCAACCTCAACTGTAGTTCCCATAAAAAAAACATCTCATCTGTACCTCCATCTCCCCACCGCCGCCATTGACCACCACTACATCTCATTTGCTACCACCTCCTTCTCATCTCCCTCTCCATTGTAAAAAGTCCGCTAAAGTCCCGCTTAGGCTCCCGCTTTCGCTATGTCTCCTTTGGGACGCTTAAGTTCCCTGCTTTCACTTTGGATTTAGAAGATTTTAACTTTGTATGTATCATCTTCATATGTTGGTAGTCATTGTTATCATTAAGATTTAGTGCTACTTCGTTATTTTGTTTATTACTTATTAACTTTCTTAATTTTAATGTTTTCTCTTATTTTTTATTTTTATTTTTTATTTTTCAAAGAATTGTGGACACTTTTTGCCACTAAAGCCTAAGCCTTGCTTGCCACTTTGCTCTCTTTCACTTTCCACAGCATTGCACTCTCCATTCCTTTGTCCATGCCACCATTCACCGCCTCAACCCACCCAATCCTAATTCCAAAACCGCCCGCCTGCTCCAGCCTCGACAACCACCACCGCCCCTCCTTTTTCAATCTACATAACACCATTGCCCGCTTATCCTTCAATCTATGTCCTTTTCCCCTCCTTTTCCTCCTCTCTTGGTCTCGACAACTACCATCACCCCCTCCTCATTTGACCTCCACAATCCACAACTGTAGCCACCCTTTATGTTCCTCCTTTGTCGGCTGCATCACAAGATTTGGGTGAAACAAAGGAAAAAGAGAGGGGAAAAAAGAATATAACAAGGCATACCATAAAGGTCCTTTTTTTAAAAAAGAATAGTCATGTGGTATGCACGTGATTACCTCCAGACAACCATTAACAAATGGTTGTTTTTTGGGAAATTTGACGAATTTTTTGTCATAGTATTTTGGGATTTTGAAAGTTTCGAGGGTTATTTGGGAAAAATAAAACAGTGAAAGTTTATGGTAGATTTTATAAACTTAGCCAAGTTTTGAAAGAAAAACTAGGGTTTGGCAACCTCAGTCTATTTCTACGTGGCTTCCTTGCCAATCTTGGGTTCTAATTTTAGCTAAATTTGGAACCCCTGGGTTCCATATTTGGTGATAGGTAGCTCCCAAAATTGGCAATCCCTGTTCCTTAAATAACATAAAAAGGAAAAATGATCAACTTCAGCGTGAAAGCTGAAAAAAAAAATTGAAGTTGGTTGACGTTTATAAATAAAAAAGTGAGGCAAATTTTCAAAATATTATTAACAATAGATTTTTAAAATTATCCTTTTTTATTATTATTTAAGAAAAATACAATGAATCGAAGAACAAATATACATAAGAAAGTTAAGATAAAACTGATTCCTATCCATTATGTTAATTAATTGTGGTGTAATTTATCTAAGATAAATAAGGAAGCTTTGATAAAACTAGATGCTTATTTGAAAGAAAATTAAGGTCTAAGTTAAGATAAAACACGCAGTGTTTTAAATGTCGGCCGACATTTCCGAAATGGCGGCCGACATTTCGTTTCCAACCCTTCACCGCCACGACATCCCCACCCGTTTTGAAATGGCGTTTTAGAAAATGTCGGCCGACATTTCGGGAAAAATCCGATATGTCGGCCGACATTTTCCCGAAATGTCGGCCGACATTTTGGGAAAAACCCAATATGTTGATTGCTCCTGGAAGTTAGAGCAATTGAGAAATTTTAACAATGGATTAGTGAATATATGCAAAATGTTTAAGTTAATTATACATATCCTAAAAATATTTATGTAGTTTTGCATAAGTTGTGTATGTATTACCTTCATAAGAATTTTTAAATTACATTATTTACGACATCTAGGATACATATTTGTTATCCGTCATGATGTCCGAAATTTACTAGATGGCCCCGAAATATCTCCGAAATCCGAAATCTGACATCCGATTACGACATCCGACATTTCCCTGATATCCGACATTTAAAACACTGAAAACACGAAGGCTTAGAGACTCGTCAGGCAAATGTGCAGATGGCAAAAGCTTTTGAAAACTTATAATTTGTTTAGTTTCACAGAACTTCCAATAGATATTTTTACGATCATAAATGCTTATGTGAACTAATTGATGAATCAATAAAACTCTCTCTCTCTCTCTCTCGCGCGCGCTGCGCACCATGATGGCTGGTTTGCTTGCACAATTGCTTCTGTATACTTTCCACCGGGTACATGAAGTAATCTACCTTGCAAGTGCAAATGAGACTCAAATGTGTGAAGTTAAGAAGTCAGATTTTCCTACAAAACTGCAATTATGCCTGGTACACTTGCACAATTGTTCGTATATAGGTTCCACTAGACCATCGTTACATGAAGTGATCTAAACTTTCAACTGCAAGTGAGACTTGTCTAAAGGAACCTGTGAAGAATTGCAAGAGTTTTAATCCATCTATTAGCAGCCAGATCCAAACCCATCAACCAAATAAGAGCTAAGCAACTTAACCAAGTTTGAAATGCCTTTAGAGATTTTTTCCCCACCTATCAGAGGGTTATCGTAACAGTTGTGTAAACATTATTTTGTCTATTTGGAGTGATATAAAATTATGTGAATTTATGTTCCAAAAAGAAAAAGAATTTATTGATTTTTTCCCTTTTGGCCACCATGCCTCTCTTATTCCTCTCTATGAGCAAGGTTTACAAGTTCTCCCTCATTTGTCATTCAGCTCCATCTTCCAGTTATCTCAGTGGACTGCCTGTTGAATTCCTTTTGCTTGATGATGACCTGACTGTCACCATAACCCAGGTTTTGAACTTTCTGCAGATTACATGCATTCATGGTCATAAGACTCGTAACCCTAATGAGAGGCCCCCCCACTGCCACCTAACCAGCAGCCTCTTCCATCTCAACCCCCTCAGGCTTTCCTCTTTCCTCTTCCTCCCCTATCCTCTTGCCTTCACCCCCACCCCCTCCAAATCCGACGCCCCGCTGCACCCCGCGCCCTCTTCTCCATCATCTCCGCCTCCTGCCGCCGCCATTTCCACCTCATCGGCGTCACACCTTTGTCCTCCGCTTTGTCCACTGGAGCTTGATCCACTCCTCGTGGTTGCCTCGAGATCCGGTCCAGAGCATCGGTCACATGTGACTCACCTGCGTCCCCGTCTGGCGAGCAACACGTCGCTCGCTTCTGCTACCATGCCGCCGGGAGACCGCTGACAACTCAGGCATGCCCTCTCTCCCCTTTTTGCTTCTGAATCGATGTATGTAGAGGCTTCTCGTTGGGGATTTTGATACCCTAACCCTATCCCTAATTTGTATGATGTTGCGTTGCACCCCTTTCGGTCGGGCCCAATTGAGCCCTCCTCAGTTCTGCATGGGTCGGGCGAACCCCTTTTTATCCGGACCTCTTCTCCCCTCACTTCAGCCCAACCCACTTCCCCTATAAAACAACCAGCTACCTTTCCATTTATTTTCCCGCCTCAGCCCAACCCACTTTGACCCAACATCTGCACTTCAACCCAACCCATCTCCTTTTATTAAACGGCGCGTTCCTTTAGCTCAACTCGTCTTCCTGCCTCCTCCTTCAACCGTCACCACCGCCTTCTCCGGCTGCTCGCAACGCCCCTTCATCTCCTTCTTTGCCTGCTGATCTTCACCTAACTCCACCCTCGCAATCCCCTTCGTATGTCCCCTCCTCCTTCCCTTCACAGGCTATCTCCTCAACCCCATCCCCCCCTGTTGTCGACGTCGGGGCTACTGAAGGGGATGAGGACCCCCTCCTCTCCTCCCCCATCAACCTTGCATACGACCCCCCCCGCGTGGGGATCCTCTCCCCGCTGTCTCAGCCCTCTGTTTTATCCCCCCCAACCTCATCTGTAGCCCCCGCTTCCCCTCAGCGTAGGAGATCCCTCCCTCTGTTCTTCAGCCCTCTCCACCATCACCTCCCTCTAGACCTCGTTGTTTTGATACTGCACCTCCACCATTCATCAGACGAAGTTGTAGGCTTTGTACTGATTCTTCCTCCACAGAGTAGAGAGCCCAGAGAGCAGCCCAACGCAGGGCACTAGAGCGTACTGATGCAAGCTCAACTCACTCGCTTGTGGCTGATGTGCCCTTTGGCACTATAGTTCTCCCTAATGGCCTGACTTTATCAGTCTTCTCGGATGATGATGAAATCTCATGGATGAACACTCAAAATGGGTTTATTCTCCCTGATAACCAACAAGATGCCATCAGTCATCTCCGAGCTCTAGAGATAAGCTGTTTGTCGCATTGATGAGTGAGATGTTGGTGTGGCTCTACAAAATTCTCATGATTATTTCGAATTGGAATATAAGGGGCCTTGGGACCTTGACAAGAGAGCAAATGGCCGAGACTTTATCTACCTTTATAGTTTTGTTATGATAGCTGTTCAAGAAACAAAGCTCATCTCCCCTTCCTTTCATCTTCTCCGTTCTATTTGGAGAGCCCGAATCAATGAATGGGTGGTACTAGACTCAATAGGTGCTTCGAGAGGATAACTTATTGGATGGAATGAAAAACTCTTTGAGGAAATTAGTCAATTCTCAACAAGGTTCTCAATTTCGGTGAAGCTCAAAGAACAAGCAACCAACTCACACTTTGTTCACTTCCATGTATGGGCCCAATGATAGATCTCTAAAGCCTTCTTTTCTCTGAAATCTTCATGCTACACATGCTTGGTGCTCGACGACACCTTGGGCTTTGATTGGGGACTTTAATATGAGATTCATGGAGGAGCGCCAAGGTTGTGTAGGTAATTTGAATAATATGGACTCCTTTAATTAATGACTTCATTTGGGGGCTTGCTCTAATTGATATTCCACTTGGGGGAGGTCATTCACTTGGTCCAATAAGCGAGAAATGCCCGCCTTTGCAAAACTAGACTGGTACCTTATTTCGAAAACTTGGGAGGATTACTTTCCCCTATCCATTTGTAAAACCCTCCCCAACACCCTTTCGGATCATATATCTGTCTCCCTCCACACTTCCACCCATCAATGTGTGTTTAGATTTCACTTTGAAACTATGTGGTCAAAACACCGTGATCTCCTGTATATTGTAGCTAGAGCTTGGTCTTCCATCTCCCATGCCAATGTCGCTACTTCTCTAGCTCTTAAGCTCTGAATCACAAGGAAAGCTCTCACGGTGAGGAGTAGAACCCAATGTGGAATGTTAAAAGGCAAAAACTACTCCCTCTCGATGTTCTTAACCAGCTTGATTCCATTCTTGAATCAAGGCCGCTCTCCTCCAACGAGTCCTCTCTCCAAGTGTCCTCTCTTGAATTAGAAATAATTCAACAACTTGAAGAAATTATGTGGCGCCAAAGGGCTTGTTCTCTTTGGCTCACCGAAGAAGACCACAATTCCAAAAATTTTCACAGTGTCGCCAATGCAAGAAACCGTTATAATCTCATCCAACTCTCCACTACAATGAGTATGTTCTTTCTACGTATTTAGATATTTCTAATGCTTTCACTTCTTACTTTTCCCATATTTTGGAGCTTCTCATTGTCCTCTTATGCATGGTAATTGGGATATGCTTTATCTTAATTGTGAGTGGTCCTCTCGGGACATTGAGGCTGCTTTCAATGAGGAGGAAATTTGAGTTCCAGTGTTTGATCTTGGCGCCGAAAAGTATCGGGCCCGGATGGATTCCCTGTTATATTTTTTCAAAGATTTTGGGATCTTGTCAAGCCGGATATTCTCTCATTGTTCAATAAATTACAATGGCACCGTGGATCTCCATTGTCTAAACTATGCTTTGGTGGCTCTTATTCCGAAGAAAAAGGGTGCTTCTATGGTTGAGTTTTGACCTATTAGTCTTCTCAATGCCATCTTCAATATCATCTCCAAAGTCCTTGCTAACCGGCTTCGCCCTCACATCCATCTCCTTGTGGATCAAGTACAATCGATCTTCACTAAAAATAGATATATTCTTGATAGTGTTGCTTGTGCTTAAGAGATTCTTGCGGCTTCATATAGTTTCAATATTGAGGCAATTTTCCTTAAGCTTAACTTTCAAAAGGCTTTTGAGTCCGTAAGTTGAGATTTCCTCTTTCAATTATTGGAGGCAAGAGGGTTTGGGCATCATTGGACTAGATGGATCAAAGCTTGTTTGCTCTCTGGGACTTCATCTATCCTTGTTAATGGGAAGCCGGTGATTTACATTCAATGCCGAAAGGGTCTTAGACAAGGAGATCCACTCTCCCTATCTATTCATTCTTGCCACCGACACTCTCACGAGAATTTTTTCAATAGTTGGTGGTAGTGATAGCAACCAAAACATGGTTAGTCGCGGTCTCGTCCACCGACTCGGCAGGCACTGAGACGCATCGCTCGCGGCGTCGCAGAACGGACTTGGGCGATACGCACAAAACTCTACATAGAAAGCTCAAAAAATTCTAAAAAAATCACGACAAATCTTAAAATAATATAGACATCAATATTTATGTATAACATGTCCAAAATATATCACCTAGCACGCTCAACATAAAGAGAGAAAGAGTGAAACTCAATCTGTGTCATGTAAGTCTCTCTTTCTCCCTCTCTCACTTGCTCTCTGTCTCACTCTTTCTGTCTTTCTTTCTCTCACCCGCTCACTCTCTTTTTCTTCTCAATCTCACCTACTCTCTGTCTCTCTCTCTCCTCTCTCTTTTTGGAGGCGGGCGAGGACGACGGGCGATGAAGCCGCTGCGAAATCGGAGGGAGCGAGAGATCGAAGAAAGAGATTAGAGGGAGAGGGAAGGAGTTACCTCGTTGGCGGCAGCAGTGGGCGGCAAAGCTAACCACGAAAGCAGAGCAAACGACCACGGTGAAATTGAAGACAATGATGCCCTATATCAAAGCCGTTGTAAAAATTTTCATTTTTTTTGCTTTTAAACTTCTCAGGTCTTGACTTGGGGCCGACTCGGCATTTACTCGGCCGAGTCAACCCGAGTCATCTCGCGACTCGGCTGAGTCAAGGCCGAGTTAGGGGTGCGAATGGGCCCAGGTCACCCAGGCGTAGTCCCGGTCGGGGCCCGTCCCCATACACGGGGCGTGCCTGGGTTTGGGAAAGCAGGTCCATGGCGGGCCGGGACAAAACCGTCCAACAACTATTTTTATTGGCGCTAGGCGGTTCTCGGGAGGTTTGCAGTTTTTTTTAAAAAAACCCCCCAACGGTTATAATTGCCCAAGATTATAGCTGTTGGGGTTTTTTTGTAATTTTTTTTACAAATACCCTCCAACGGCTATTTTTTAATCTTTATACTTCATTTGTATTTATATCAATTTATCCATATTATCACGCCCCGCTTCTCAAAATACATAAAAAAGGAGTCAGACCTTCTAATGAGTGTAAAATAAAGGGGAAGGTGTACGTGCATATAATGTGTGAGCATACAATGATACTATCATGAAGATATACTGGATAAGGAAATGACATGAATAAAAGAGTAACAAGGAGTATGGTGCAATGAATATCCATCAATATAGTACAAGTATCATGATAACCTGTAATACCTAACTTTAAAAGTAAAGTGGATCAGTCTGGTATACAATCAGGTGTCAGGTGCCTATCATATCATGCATATATCATATGTCTATCGAATCATATGTATAAACATGACAAGTGAACACAATCAGTCATAATATGCATTTAAAGTTTATCATTATTAATTATGTTAGCGAACACGAATTGCCACCTGTAATAGGCGCATCTCATACTATGCCTATCACACGTGTCAATTAAGATCTTAAGTTATTAAAACTGATTGGTTGGAGACATTGTCTGTGTTTTAAGTGGGTCTCGTACATACTTGGGACCACGGCCCAGACTTCTGATGCTGAACCAGGCCCTACCGCAAGATAGTCAGGTAACATGTATAACAGGACATGTAACATGTGTAACATGTATAACAGGAACAGGAATAGGAATAATTTGGGGTATCAGTCACCCCACAGGAACCCTGTGATCCTCTTTTGGCTGTGCATCCTATATCCTAGGTTCACCCAAAATGCAGACGTCTCTAACAATTTTCCCAATCCCGATGTAAGTTGTTTAATATCATGTTATTAGTTTATCAAGATTAGTTAATGCACATGTTACCTAGATCACCGGGATAACTCGGTAATAATCACGATAACAACGTCAACATGTGTGATCATGATACCAGTATAACAGGATATATAACAAGTATAACAGGAGGGTGTTGTTACCGTATAACAATATTTTCCTAGCAACTATGGTAACATGGACAATATAGTTATCTGGTAGATGTCATGTATAATCAATCAAGTTTTTCAAATGGTATCATGATATTCAGGATGAGTAATAACATGCAAACATGAACAGAATGATCCAGGGCAAAATGTTCAATTAACTCTGATCCTCAAAGTCATCGACATATCCACCTTCTAAGTCACTGGTGTATTTAAGTTTCAACAACCTGAAATAAATGTACTCTACCACTTCAACCGATCATCACTATCCAATCCAATTAAGATCATAACTAAGAGTGTAACATCCTCGGTCAATATGAAATTTAGATTATCTCTACATCTAGTAGTCAATATCAACAATGTCATCAATATTCAATTAATGTAATCAGGGTAAATCCAGAAATCCTAGCTTCAATAATCCAAAACCAAGATCATACTACACATCGATATCAGAGGTAAAATATACGCACAACACCTGATGATAATCTAACAAAATCAATCTCATTTATATACTGATCAAGATCCAATATAAAGATATAAATTTTAGGTCTACTCCAATTCTAACTAAGTCCATATAAGTCCAAGTATCAAGAAGATCATGTAGGTCACCTAGAGGGGGTGAATAGGTGACTAGCTAATCTAATGATGAGTAATGCGAATTAAAACTATTTAAGCAAACTAAAGACTATTAAGCTAAACACACCAAGCATAACACAAGAGTATAGCCGAATTCCTGGTGAAGGGCTCTGGACTATCTCCTCAGGATTCCTCTAGATTAAGAGTTAAGGTGCCACTATGGCTCTCTAGGTTGAATATAAGTGTGAACAAATAATTCCAAGCATATATCAATTGAGCACAAATATATCAAGCATATAAAGATATAAGCAATATAAGCATGCAAGATAAAAACAAGTGAGAGATAAAGAGCAATCGCAAACACGGGAGATTTGTTTCGGGGTTCGAGCACGCTTGCTTTACGTCCCCGCCTTCAACACTATGAAGGATTTCCACTAAAACCGATCCCACCGGATCACTCGGTGCTGCAACACCTACAAGGAGTTCACACTAGAACTCTTGGACTCACTAGTCCCTCTTGTTCCCGCAAGAACAACACACGCAAGCACACTAGCTTGCCGAGGCCGCACCTCTACACCGAGCTCCCATAAGAACTTGAAATAACACGAACCCGCAAGTTCGCCTCCTCAAATACAAGAATGAACACTTTGGTGATGATCTCAATACTTTGACCACCTAGAAACACTCTCACAACAAATCTCCTATAGGATTGATATAGCAATGGATAGCTCAAGTATGTGTAAGAAAACAAGATAGAGTAGTGGAGGAAAAACTCAAGAAATCTCTTTTGCAAAACACTCTTGAAAACTCTTCTTTTGATATGAAAGTATTTGCTCTAAAACAAATGGAGAAAACCTCTAAAATAGATAAGAAAAACTAGCTTGAAAACTCACACAAAATCTTGTGTAAAATAGTACAAACCAGCCCCAATTATAGGCCTCCAAAAACTAGCCGTTGCAGGCCAACTCAGCAAAAGGTCTGTTGTCAGTCGACCGGCCGGTCAACCGGCCAACGGTCAAATTTCTGACCGTTGCAACCTCCCGGTCGACCGTTCCTGGGCTTTGACCTATCGGTCAACCGCCCGGTCGACCGGGGCCAGATCCAGTGAGCAGAGCTCTCTGGACGGTCGACCGGCCCACTAGCCAGTTGGCCATGCACATTTTGTGCACATCGGTCGACCGCCCGGTTGACCGACTTCTGGCCCGGTCGACCAGCAGAAGGCCAGGTCTGAAATATTTTGGGATTAAAACTTGGTCTTTTTAACTTTAATAAAATCTCATAAAATCATATAAAATCTACAAAAATAGGTTCATTGAAATACTTTGATGTACAAACATGTGTGATCAAAATTCAACACATATTGCAAACAATTTGAACCATTTTTGTAATATAGAATTTTTGCCTTAAATAAAATCTATATTTTTCAAAAATAATCTCCAAATTGAAAAATGATTTTTTCAAAACTTCTCCAAATACAAAAATAAGATATTTTAAACACTTTTGAAGCTTAGTATGTGAATATGATCCACTACACATATGGGGTGAAATATCTATGTTTTTTACAGTAAGCTCTAAAATAAGTTTTGATAAATTCAAACTCAAAACTATTTTGTGAAAGCACATATAAATTTTGTGTGTATAAACTTGAACAATCCACAACTAATCTATCATTTACATTTTATCTAAAAATAAATCTTAACACTTACAAACATGACACAAGACTTGAAAAATTTTCTTGAAAATCTTCTTCTACTTCTTGACTTGGTCCAAACCTTAATCCAAAGAGTTAGACTCCTCTTGAGTACTTAATGCGATCTTGATGCGCGAGCTCTTGAATCAACACGTGCTAGCTTCAAAACTTGACTTCAAATCTTTTGTTGAAACTAAACACCTACTAAGATCTTGATCAAATATCTGAAACTAAATAAGCACAAGATCATTAATACAATAACTACATGAGTTAATCATCATCAAAACTAGAGCGATTGACCTTTGGGCCAACAATCTCCCCCTTTTTGATGATGACAACTCATCAAGTTATATATGCATGGATTAAAGTTAAGCTTCATAGAAGCTCCCCCTTAACTCATGCATAGTAATAAACATATAGATATTCAATAGTGCATAAACTAAACAAAACATATATGCATAAACTCACCAATTCTTCTCCCCTTTTTACTTAAACAAGAAAAAATAAACATGCATGTATAACTCTCAAAATTCTTCTCCCCCTTTTTGTTAATTCATCAACAAAGGGGCGAAAATAAATCAAACAATAAAGATGTATATGCGATATACATTCATGAAGAAGAGAGACGTAAAGTTAGCTCCCCCTGCATACATAAATTACATGAAGAAGGGATGACAAGACCCTAACCCACATAAAACATAATATACAATGTATAAGCGGAGATGTTAAGCTCCCCCTACACACGTGTATCACATAAAGAAGAGATGTCAAGCTCCTCAAAGTGAGATACACTCAACATGAATCTATATATAAGAAGATGTTAAGCTCCTCTTGCATATATGCAATAAATATCAACAAATTTTTAAAAAATCACTTTTAAAACAAAATTTGAAATTTCTTAAGTCAAGAAAATAAATTTTGATACCAATTAAAAGTCAATTGAAATACCAATTGAACACAATGCATAAGCTTATTAAGCATATAAATTTGAGTCAAGCTTAACATCTACATAATTTGTGCTTTAAACATGTAAGGATATTTTAAAATAAGCACAATCAAATCATATACATGTATGAAAAAGAAAATACCAATTGAAATTGATATTATTTGAAATTTGAAGCATACATATATATAGAAAACAAATATGAGTATACAAAAATAGAATTTCATGAAGATTATGTGTATTACTCATAAATATTCACCCTATTTATGCACATGTTTAAATAGATTTTCATTAAGGCACACAAGGCATGGTCGCCCAACCATCCTCCCTTTAAGGGTAGAAGTTTTTCAAAAATAAGATTTGAAAATAATTGTAAATTGAAAACACTACCAAATGAAGAATAATAGCTAGTTAAAGTAATTTTTGAAAAAAAAACTAGTTAAAGATTCTTCAAATATGAAATCAAATCATATGTATCTCATGAAACATTACAAAGTACACAAAAATTGACATCGAAATCTATAAAGCTCAAAATGTGCTCATGAATAAGGTCATGAGTAAATAAAAATAATGTGAGTGCACATGAATCATGTGAATAGCACATTCATGAAAATAATCAATAAAGCTCAAAATAAACATGAAATTATTTTATCAAAAACATGAAAATTATCAAAATTTATTTTTCATCAAATTTAAACAAACTTCAAGGTATATGTATCTTTTATCAAAACTAAAAATATACATGCATATCCCAACACAAAAGAGTCCATAATAGAATTTGCATGAAGGCAAGTGACTCAAGAGCATACATGTATATTTATTAGTTTTAGAAAAAATAACATATACATGAAGCAAAACATGTATAAAAATAGGGAAAACAAATATAAATAAAAGAATCATCAAAACTAGATTATACATGTACAAATGAGCAATGAGGCACAAACATATAAGAATCAAATGTTGTTCACTACTTGTACAAGTATATACACAAGTTTTAATGAAAAGTTCACCTAAACAAGTATTCACCACATGAAGCATAAAACATGATCATTTAATATAATAAGCATTGAAACTAAAACATGCTAAAAACGTTAAAACATGTAAAAAAATGGGAGTTAGAGATAACTATCAAAACCAATAGGGCTCATCTCTAGATCTCCAAACCATGGCGGTCCTCCCACCAATTTCCTTGATAGCGATGCATCAATAGGGTATGTCCATCTAGCTCCATATGCATCCACCACCAAGGCACTATACCTCTCACGTCATGTGAGAGCTCACATCTACATCAAATACAAGAGGTGGGATTTTGGTATCCATTTTTTTGGGTCCTCGGGGGTTAGTTTTATAAGGACCCAAACATTATTATTTGCAAAATTTATATGATTTATCTTATCAAATAAAACTTTGCTAAATGGCTTTTGCGGGGCCACAATGTGTACATTTATACACTCTAGCATACATATGATTGTGATGTGCATGAGTATGGTGTGTATGAGTATGCCGTGTAGGATGTGTATGCATGTGTGGAATTTGTTTCTTGCGAAACAGATTCCAATTTATTGTGTTTAAATGCACAATTGTTCAAATTTGAGCTTAAACAATCAATTCTCTTTTTCAAAACATGAATTTTATTTTTATCAAAAGTAGCATGAGGAGCATGGTAAGAATGAGAATCAACAATCTTTTTCCTTTTAGAAATGTTTTCTTTTTCTTTTGAAACAAATTTTCTTTTCAAAGAGTTGTTTTATTCCAAAACAATTTCTTTTTTTTCAACAAATTAATTTTATTTTTCAAAGAATTATTTTCTTCACAAAGATCATTTAATTTTGAAGATAAGGAAATATTCTCTTTTTTTAAAGAATCATTTTCTTTAGAAACATATTCAAATTTATTTTTAAAAGAATCCTTTTCTTTCTTTAACAATTCATATTTTTCAAGAAGCTTTTGACAAAAAGATGCAAGCTCATCATAAGACATGTCAATTTCTTCTTCTACCTCGGATTCGGAATTTACTTCAAGGGGGTTATCCCCTTGGACCATGTAGCATATGTTGGAAGCCTCACTTCCATCATCCGAGTCGCTCCCCATATAATATTGCTTTTGTACACCGAGGGATATAAGTGTGTTCCATACTACAAAAGCCGAATCAAAGATAGAAACCCTATATAAATAATCATCATTTAGGGTTGACTTTAAAGTATTGATGGATTTTGAGTTAGCCTCTAGATGTTTGCCATTTAAATAATATGAATCTTTAATTGTGGCAAGATAAACATGAATCCCTAGGGCTTTGAGGTACATGGACATCTTAACTTTCCAAGTTTGGATGTTAAGAATGTCAAACATGGGAGGTGTTATGAAATTCATATGTGTGTGTAAACAAATATTGTGATTAGTTATAATGAGGATCTTTAACTCAAGGTTGTTAGACCCAAATCAAGAGTACCAAGCTCTGATACCACTTGTAGGTCATCTAGAGGGGGGGTGAATAGGTGACTAGCTAATCTAATGATGAGTAATGCTGAATTAAAACTATTTAAGCAAAGTAAAAACTATTAAGCTAAACACACCAAGTATAACACAAGAGTGTAGCCGAATTCTCGGTGAAGGGCTCTGGACTATCTCCTCAGGATTCCTCTAGATTAAGAGTTGAGGTGCCACTATGGCTCTCTTGGTTGAATACAAGTGTGAACAAACAATCCCAAGCATATATCAATTGAGCACAAAATCATATAAAGATATAAGCAATGTAAGCATGCAGATATAAATACAAGTGAGAGATAGAGAGAGCAATCGCAAAGACGGGAGATTTGTTTCGAGGTTCGAGCACCCTTGCTCTACGTCCTCGCCTTCAACACTATGAGGATTTCCGCTAAAACCGATCTCACCGGATCACTCGGTGCCGCAACACCTACAAGGAGTTCACACTAGAACTTTTAGACTCACTAGTCCCTCTCTTGTTCGCGCAAGAACAACACACGCAAGCACACTAGCTTGTCGAGGTTGCACCTCTACACCGAGCTCCCACAAGAACTTGAAACAACACGAACTCGCAAGTTCGCCTCCTCAAATACAAGAATGAACACTTTGGTGATCTCAACACTTTGATCTCCTAGAAACACTCTAACAATAAATCTCCTATAGGATTGATATAGTAATGGATAGCTCAAGTATGTATGAGAAAACAAGATAGAGTAGTGGAGGAAAAACTCAAGAAATCTCTTTTGCAAAACTCTTGAAAACTCTCCTTTTGATATGAAAGTATTTGCTCTAAAACAAGTGGAGAAAACCTCTGAAATAGATGGGAAAACTAGCTTGAAAACCCACACAAAATCTTGTGTAAAATAGCCCAAACCAGCCCCAATTTATAGCCTCCAAAAACTAACCGTTGCAGGCCAACTCAGCAGAAAAGTCTGCTGTCGGTTGACTGGCCAGTCGACCGGCCAACGGTCAAATTTCTGACCGTTGCAGCCTGCCGGATGACCGCCCGATCGACCGTTCTTGGGCTTTGACCTACCGGTCGACCAGGGCCAGATCCAGAGAGCAGAGCTCTCTGGACGGTCGACCACCTAATCGACCGGCCCACTAGCCAGTTGGCCGTGCACGTTTTGTGCACATCGGTCGACCACGCCGTCGACCGGCAGAAGGCCAGGTCTGAAATATTTTGGGATTAAAACTTGGTCTTTTTAACTTTAATAAAATCCCATAAAATCATATAAAATCTGCAAAAATAGTTCATTGAAATACTTTGATGTACAATATATGTGATCAAAATTCAACACATATTGCAAACATTTTGAACCATTTTTGTAATATAGAATTTTTGCCTTAATAAAATCCTTTAACTCTGCCAGTGCATCGTCCACTGCCTGTCCCAAGTCAGAATAAAGGAGGAGGGTTGTGGTAGGTCTGTGACAGCCAATGTAAAACATTGTCACATACTATGAACATGAGCCAAGAACTAAATTTCGTTGGAGCGTTTCTTACTGAGCGACGCGCTACAACGAAGCCCGGGTGTAGTGAAAAGTGGGCAAGGGTTGCTAGGTCGTCGTTCAGAAATAACGCGCCACATCGGAGCCCGGATGTGGTGTCAAATGAGCAAGGGTTCCCACACTTTTATGAGCGAGTGAGGGTTAAGAAGTTAGCTCATGAATATAGGATTAGGTTAGCATCATGGAACGTAGGTTCTCTTACAGGTAGATTAGCAGAGTTAGTTGATGCTATGGTTAGACGGAATGTTAGTATTTTGTGTGTGCAGAAAACTAAGTTGGTAGGTGAAAAAGTTAGAATTATAGAGCCTTCGGATTATAAACTTTGGTATACTGGTAGAGATAGAAATCGTAATAGGGTGGGTGTGATCATAGATAAATAATTGCTTAAGGATGAAGCAGAGGTTAGGAGAAAGGGTGATAGGATTTTACTAGTTAAACTTATTTAGGGTAGGGAGATTTTTAATATTATTAGTGTCTATGCACCACAAGTAGGACTTGATGAGTCAAGTAAGCGTCAATTTTGGGAGGATTTTTGATGAGATTGTGCAAGGCATACCCATTAGAGAAAAGCTTTTCATAGGCGGTGACCTCAATGGGCATGTAGGAACTAGTCGTTATGGGTTTGATAGTGTACATGGAGGATTTAGTTTTAGGGTGAGAAATGAACCAGGTATCTCGATTCTAGATTTTGCTTTGTCATATGATTTGATCTTAGCGAATACTTGGTTTAGGAAGAGAGAGTCTCACTTGATCACTTTTAAAAGTGGATCAAGTGTGAGCCAAATAGATTTCTTTTTAACTAGAAAAGTAGATAGAGATTGTTGTATGGATTGTAAGGTAATACCGGGTGAGAGTATAGTAACCCAACATAGACTCTTAATTTTAGATGTCCGGATTAGAAGGAGATTTAGAATGATTAAACGTAAATTAGATCTTAAGATTAAGTGGTGGTGGCTAAAAGAAGGTAACCAAGGAGTTTTTGTAGATCGAGTAGTACATGAAGCAGATTGGATAACCCAGATGATCCCAATACAACATGGACAAAATTGCTACCTGCATTAAAAGAGTAGCTAAAGATGTACTTGGCGAGTCACGGGTGGTGCTTCACCATGTAAGGACACATCATGGTGGAATGAAGAGGTAAAAGCTGCCATTAAGATTAAACGAGACTCTTATAGAGATTTGAAGAAAAATTATGATGGAGTGAGTTTTGAGACGAATAAGCTAGCCAAGAAGGAGGCTAAGACAGCTGTTCAGAATGCAAGAGCTAAAGTGTACAAAGAAGTGTATGAGAAGTTGGACACCAAAGAGGTTGAAAAGGACATATATAGAATTGCTCGAATAAGAGAGAAAAAGACTAGAGACTATGTACTGTGACGTGTGTCAGAGATGAGGATCAGAAGGTTTTAGTTCGAGATGAAGAAATCAAAAAAAGATGGAGAGAGTATTTTGACAAATTGCTTAATGGTAGTTCTACTCAAGACTTGGATGACCTTAACATTCAGTGTCAGGATATGAATCATAATTATATGCGCAGAATTAGTGAATCTGAAGTTAAAGAGGCCTCGAAGAGGATGAAGTCAAGAAAAACTGTTGGCCCGGATGAAATTCCTATTAAGTATGAAGATACTTAGGAGAGATATGCGTGAGATGACTGACAAACTTTTTTAACAAGATCTGGCTAACTAAAAAGATGCCAAATGAGTGGAGGAAGAGTACCTTAGTACCTCTATAAGAATAAGGGTGATATCCAGAGTTGTTCAAACTATCGTGAAATAAAACTCATGTGTCACACCATGAAGCTTTGGGAAAGGGTAATTGAACACAGGTTAAGGCAGAATGTTACAATATCAGAGAACCAGTTTGGGTTTATACCGGGGCGATCGACGACAGAGGCTATTTATTTGCTTCGTCAACTTATAGAGCGATTTCGAGAGAGGAAGAGAAATTTGCATATGGTCTTTATTGATTTAGAAAAAAGCTTATGATAAGGTGCCAAGAGAGGTATTATGGTGGACATTGATGAAAAGGGAGTCCCCATAAAGTATATTGACATAATCAAGGATATATACGATGGAGTAGTGGCAAATGTCAAAACGTGTGGAGGCATAACAAGTGATTTTTCTATCACAATTGGATTGCATCAAGGATCTGCATTGAGTCCATTCTTATTTGCCATAGTGATGGATGAGCTTACTAGAGCTATTCAGGATGAGATACCCTGGTATATGCTATTTGCTGATGATATTGTCCTAGTCGATGAGACGAGAGCTGGGGTAAATGCCAAATTGGAGTTATGGAGGCAAACTCTAGAATCTCAAGGTTTTAGATTAAGTAGGGCCAAAACAGAGTATATGGAGTGTAAATTCAGTAAATAGGGAATCTGAGATTATAGTATTGTGAGACTATATGGATAAGAAATACCGATGATCAATCATTTTAAGTACTTGGGTTCTATTATCTAAAAGGATGAAGAGATCGATAGTGATGTCAACCATAGGATCCAAGCTGGCTGGTTGAAATGGAGGAGCGCAATAGGAGTTTTATGTGATCGTAACATTCCGTTATGGCTGAAGGGAAAGTTTTATCGGACTGCTATTAGGCCAACTTTATTATATGGCACAGAATGTTGGGCTATAAAGAGACATCATGCCCAAAGATGAGTGTAGCATAGATGCGCATGCTTCGTTGGATGTATGGTAACACGCGGAGAGATAATGTGAGAAATGAGGATATTCGTACTAAGATAGGTGTAGCTTTTATAGAAAAGAAGATGAGAGAAAATCGCCTACGATGGTTTGGTCATGTGCGACGTAGATATACAGATGCACCAGTCTGACGAGTAGAGCGTATCAATTTAGGGCAAGTTAAAAGAGCGCAGGGGAGACCGAAGAAAATATGGATGGAGGTAATATGACAAGATATGGAGGCTAAAGGTCTTAGTGAAGGCATATTGCTCGATAGGAATGCATGGAGAAAGCTGATCCATGTGTTCGATCCGGCGTAATTCTCTTTTGGTTCATGTAGCCTACCCCAAATACTTGGGACAAATGGCTTAGTTGTTGTTGTTGTAGAATTTTTACCTTAAACAAAAATCTGTATTTTTCAAAAACAATCTCCAAATTGAAAAACGATTTTTTCAAAACTTCTCCAAATACAAAAACAAGATATTTTAAACACTTTTGAAGCTTAGTGTGTATGGATATGATCCACTACACATATGAGATGAAATATCTATATTTTTGATAGTAAGCTCTAAAATAAGTTTTGATAAATCCAAACTCAAAACTATTTTGTGAAAACACATATAAATTTTGTGTGTATATGAACTTGAGCAATCCACAACTAATCTATCATTTACATTTTATTAAAAAACAAATCTTAACACTTACAAACATAACACAAGTCTTGAAAACTTTTTCTTGAAAATCTTCTTCTCCTTCTTGACTTGGTCCAAACCCTTGATCTAAAGAGCTAGACTCCTCTTGAGTACTTGATGCGATCTTGATGCGTGAGCTCTTGAACCAACACGTGCTAGCTTCAAAACTTGACTTCAAATCTTTTGTTGAAGCTAAACACCTACTAAGATCTTGATCAAATATCTGAAACTAAATAAGCACAAGATCATTAGTACAATAACTACATGAGTTAATCATCATCAAAACTAAAGCGATGGGCCTTTGGGCTAACTGATTTGTCATCTTAATAAAGTAACATTATATTTATGCCACCCTCAATATCCAAATAAATTCCCGTCTAAATAATTTCCAAATAAATGTCCGATAAATACCTCAATACATATACTATTTATCCACTAACATAAACCAGGTTAACCTCAAGATCAATCCAATTCACAGTCTAAAGTATACTACAACTGGTCTTGAATCAAAAGTGGTAATCCTCTACACATGAAATGATGCTGATAAACACTCATATCAACTAAATAAATAAAATGAATACTCACTGATGACTCATGAAGTAATACGCATAATCACACTGGTAAAATATATCAGACGATCACATGAAATAATACGAGTAACATATATATGCCTACTGACCACAGTAAATAAGGAAATAACACAAGAACAGACACTCACATGAAATAGTGTGGTTTTGAATCTGAATTGCCGTCTGGTCTTCATTGCACGAACAGGTACGGATCTCCGGGTCATCCCATGGATCAGTCTTTGAATCGCCAGTGTATCGGGTGCATAACGGGTACAAATCCGAATCTCCTGTAACGGGTCTGGATCTCACCAAATGGGTCCGTATCGCTGCACCGCACAACCATACACATAAAATATATACTCATACACACTTGTACATACACATACATGTACTCATGCATACACTCAAGCGTACACAATACATACACGTACACGTATATAATACTCTAATTCATGCACACTTATAATACATATATACATTTATACATACATACACAAACATGTAAACATATTTACACGCACCCGCATGCAAAAACACATGCATACACACCACATACATGTACACACACATGCACCAAATACACGTATATACACACTTACACATGAAAATACATATACACATTAATTAACACACATATGCACTGGCAACACAAACACAGAGAGATAACATGCGCCTACGCACGCAAGCACACACCCACACACGTAAGCACACACACCCACACACCCCTTCATATATAATTACACACTAAATTAAAACACAATTATTAAAAAAACACTCATACATTCATGCATACATATATATTTACACACAAACACTCATGCATGCTAAATGAACAGAGAAAAAAGAGATGGAGGTGAAGAGGGAAGAATCACTCACGCAGAGGGAGGAAGACATGCATGGCGGAGCTCCGGTGGATCTCGCGGAGGAGAAGAACAGGTTCACCGGCAATGGAGAGCGGAGATCGGGCTCCGGAAGGTCGTTGATGGTGCCTACGGCTCGCCGGGGAGAGAGAGGAGGCTGCGGGGCTTGGCCTTGTGCTGTTGCGTGAGTTCATAGAGAGGAGAGGAAGGGCTCGGCCAAGGAGGTGGAGGGCGGCAAGGGGGAAGCTCGGGGGATTTGCTGCTGAGGCTTGCCGGCGGAGAGTGGAGGATGGCAGCAAGGGGGCTGCGCAGGAGGGTGTGTGCGCTCCAGGCTTGGAGATGGAGCTCAGGTGTAAAGGAGGAAGGGGATCCGACCATGGGAGGATGCGCAGGGGGAGTGTTGTCGTGGTGTTCCGGGGGTTGGAGGATGCTCGGGCTATGCACACGACCATGGGGGAGAAGTGTTGTGGCACACGCGCTCCGGCGATGGCCAAGATTGCTCGTGGGTGAGAACAATGGGTGAAGGAGCCGGGGCTGGTGGGGGCTTGGGTGGCTTGCTGGTGCTGGTCCGGGTGGTTGCCGCGAAGAGCGGATCTCGCCGGAGAGAAGGGGATGACTCTGGGCTGAAGTTGAGGCTGGGCCAAGGCCAGGGATGGTGGAGCCGGGGGAAGATGATGGGCGGTGTGTGGCCGGGCCATGTGGGAGGTTGTCACGGCCTGGTCATGGCTAGGTAATAGAGAGACCCGCCATGAGAGGGAAGGTTGCCGGAGGTGATGGTACTCGGCCAAGGGCTTGATGGAGATCTGCAGGTAAAAGGGGGTCACGACAGTGGGGAGATGGAGTAGGTTGGCTGTAAGGGGGATGGAGGAGAAAATTATGATGGGATTAGGTTTTGATCAGCTAGGATTAAAATCTAATTAGTTAGGATTTGGATTATGATTAGTTGATATTATAATATATAAGATTGATAATGGGTTTGGGTTTTACTAATGGATTGGTTTGGATGGTATACACATGCAAATAAGGAGATTGGGTTGGGCCTTGACTTGGGCATAGTTTGGGCCAAGGAAAATATAAAAGAAATTGAAATGAGGGAGGAAAGGAAATGGGCTTGGGTTTGGTTTAAGGGCTAGGAAAAAGAAGATCAAATCGGAATAATACCAACAATATAATAATAATAGTAATAGTAATGGTATTAATAATGTATAAAATATAATACATACATATATTTGTATAAATGCAAATCAAGAAAATATACACATTATATGTATATACCTGTATTTGTACACATGTATAAAATAGATTAATTAATAACATCTATGATAAGTAAATCCAAAAAATTATTAAATTAGAAATATAGTATTATCAGTTAGAGATATTACAATCCATATTATTGGATTGTTAATAAACAAATGTATATTTGCATTTCACATTTGTAGATTGTGGATTTTTTTGATTTTTTGGGATTTTAAACATTTTTAAAAAATACTTTAAAAATCCTTTTTTTGGATTTTAAAAAAAATATTAGTCCGGGTTGGCCCAACTCGGGTTTGGCCCGACCGGATCAGCGGGCTGTGCCTGAGTCCCCCAAAGGGTGCCGGGGTCGGGCCGCTCGTTATTTGCGGGCGGGTCCGAGCTTGGCCCGGCCCTTGACTTGCCCAGACAGGAACCTTGACCCGTCGGGACCTGTTCGGGCCTGGCCAAACCCAGCCTATTTTGCACCCTTAGGCCAAGTCGGTCAAAACTCAGGGCCCAAGGAGTGTCGCGTTCTCGTCACGGAGCCCTCCAATCCTTAGATGACTCGGCCGAGTCAACTTCTACTCGCCCGAGTCTTTGGACCCTGATCCAAAAGGTTGGCTCTTACCTTGGCCGAATGATCTTATTAGTCTCCATTATACCGATGACACACTTTTACTTGTATCGGGAGATGTTAAATCCTTAATTACTCTCAAGCTACTTATATATTCATTTGAGATGATGACAAGGTTAAAATTAACATTCACAAGTCATGTGTTTACAACTTGAGTAGATGTGAAAGATGAGCATGAGAGTCGTGACCATTCTCAATTGCAATCTTGGTTCCTTACCATTTGCCTATCTTGGGTTACCAATCAAAGTGACCTCACTAACAAGGAGGGATTGATAACCTCTTATTGATAAAGTCAAGAAGAGGCTTCCTACTTGGAAGGGTAATGCTCTTTCTAGAGGAAGTAAACTCGTCCTTGTGAGCTCAGTTTTGTCTTCTTTGCCTATCTACTTTATGTCTTTCTATTACCTTCTGGAGTGGGTGATTCATGGTATCGATTATATCCGTCATGCATTCTTTTGGAAAGGCACCAAGGACATACATGGAGGGCTTTGCTTGATTAGTTGACAACTTTGCTCTCATCAAAATCAAAGAAGTGTTGGAGTTTGTAATCTCTGGGCCTTCAATCTTGCTCTTCTATCCAATTCGTCGTGGAGATCCAAGTGGTGGTGGAGACTCTGTGGGTGGCTCTTATCCTTCATAATTACTATAGAAAAAGAAGGCCTTATGATTTGCACCGTACTCTTTCCAGGTATGCCTCCCCCTTTTGGAGAGGAGTCCTCATGGCTTCCGTGGCTTTTGCCTTCCGCATCAAAGTTAAAGTGGGGGACGGTTGCATGACAAGATTTTGGCTTGACCATTGGGTGGGTGATGCTACACTTGCTTCTTTATTCTCCGATTTATTCTTACTTGCCATGGATCCATCATCAACAGTGAACACTCAAACTTGCCTTTTTGAAGGAAGAATTATATGGGCTCTCATTTTAGAAGATGGCCATATCGACATCTCAGCAACAATCTCCTTGCACATCTCCAACTGGTAACCCTCTCCACCTCTACTACGGATGTTCGCCAATGGAGCTCATGGTCTTTTCATCGTCAACTCACTCTATAGAAGCCTTACCGGTTTCCGAAATGAGACTAATTATTTCCGTGGCTTTGGACTAACACTAAGCCCCATTAAAAACCAAGGTGCACATGTGACCCTCATATCATGATCGTGTCTTAACGGCGGGCAATCTTGCCAAGAGAGGTATCCATACATATTGCCGTGCATATTTTGTGGGTTAATCCGAAAACTAGCGCCCATATCTTTCTTCATTACCCCCTCACTCTGAAACTTTGGGCACGGGAACGTAACCATCATGCATTGTCCTCATGGACATCTTTTATTGTTTCTCCTTGGGGTGATTGGAGGCTTTTCAATATTCCACGCAATGAAGCTAACTGATGGAATTGTTTTGTCACCGCCACCATTAGGGTAGTTTGGCATGAGCAGAATCAAAGTATCTTTCAAGCAAAGTCTTCTTCTCTTATGGTGCTTGGGGGTCGGATCTCATCTTTAGTGGCACAATGACACTCTCACTTCCCAATCCATAAATGTCGAAAACCGCCATAGTTTGTTGTTCATTTGGGAATTTATTCAAAATTTGATATACTTTTTGTGACTTTGCAATTACCACCCCCCCCCCCCCCCCCCCCCCCAAAAAAAAAAAAAATAAAAATAAAAAAATAAAAAAATAAAAAAATTTCCTCCCTCTCCCTTGTAACTTCACATTCTTTATTATTTTAATAATATCCTAGGGGCTAAGGCCCCACTTTTCAAAAAAACCTAATGAGCAGACCTTAGTTTGTTATAGTTGCAGTTAGAAAACTGCTGCATTTAACCTTTTGTGGGTCCTGGATAGGAGCAGTGTTTTCTGAGGTTTTCTGTTAAGATTTTCATTCAGGTCTATCCACCTATATTTGACCCTTTAGGACATATGCTACTTTTATCTAAAATTTACTTGTGCATTCATACAGATAACACTACCGAAGTCTTCAGACTGCCACTTTTCCTTTCGAACTGTATAGTTTTTCAGTTGCATCAATGATGCGTGGCCATTTTGGAGCAGGCCTTTTACAGTGGTTTCCTATTGCATACAGCACCACCACCAACAACAATAACAACGAAGCCTTTTTTTCAAATCTCTGCTCTGCTCCTGTAAGAAGCCTCCGCTGTTAAATTAACAACTATGACATCCTTCTTTGCCACCTCATTACATGTTCATTTGGTCAACTACAATCCTATTATTCCTTGTAGATGTTCCTCCTAACCAGAACACTTGGTGGTCTCCTTTGTACATATGCCCAAACCATCTCAAGCTGTTCTTCCTCGCTTTTTCCCCAATTGAAGCTATAACTACTTAGAGATGCAGTCATTTTGATAGTAGGCTATTTAGAAATTTGCATATAATATCTCTCTCTCTCTCTCTCTCTCTCTCTCTCTCTCTCTCACACACACACACACACACACACACACACAGAGCTAGGAGTCAAGTCTAATTTAGAAACATGGTTATATACCTAGGTCTGAAGAAGATAGGATTACTAGTCCTGGGGTTTTCTATCAATTTGACAAAAAAAGGTAATATGGTAATATGGAGGCATCTAGCATTTGGGTGGGTCAACACATGATTAAAATAACAATGGAGCTTCTGATCATGTTATTGAAAGCCAGCATATCTATTTCTTGACTGCAGCATCTAACGAAAGCAACCAACCCTGGTTTGGTAATTGGTACTACGGACTCCAGGTAAAATGGTGCGATGCTTAAGTATTATGTGGACAATGTATTAGATAAATATGGTGAACAAAGGCATGTGTGGTTTATATTCATAATGTGCATTTATTGCTTTTGGAACCCGCTCTGTTTGTACTTCAAGGGAACCTTGAGTAGAGTGAGGTAGATCAGATTTTGAAAATCTAGACAGATGGAGACAATAAATAAGTGGATCCTCGGTTGGGATCCAGGGAATGGAAACAGGAAGCTTATGGAATTAATGAATTTTAGGCTTCAAGTATGAAGCATCTTTAGTTACAATTACATGCTGGAAATGACTGGTGGTATTTTTTACTGATATCTAGCAGATCAGTTCCAGGACATGAAATACTGATTAACTCCCTTAAGTTATTGGGCAGATCCAGGTTACTGGAAACCGTTAGCAGCCTCTTCTGCTTTGAATACTAGGCATTCACTTTGTTTTTGCACTTCACTGGAGGGAGGTAATACTAACAGCCTTAACGAGTCCATTTTGCTGTGCGTTTGTGTGGTTCCATCTGTTAGCTCTTCCGATTTTTGCTATCCAGGATAAACTTAGCGAGGTCAACCACCTGGGTGGCAATAATCAAATAGGCTTAGGTGGAGCATGTGAGAGGCTTCACCTTCAGGGAAAGACATGGGGCATTTGTTAACTTGTTGCCTCGTAAAGCATATATGCTTGTGTTTTCGTTACGGTGCTTTTTGTTTCAAGTTGGTACACAATTCTCTAGTACACAATGTATACTATATTGTACGGCAGCCTGCCAGACAAGAGCCTTGTAATCTGGAAAGCTGTACAGACTTGAGCATCACTGAGGAGAGCGAAAGCGAGGCACATGGGATGTCTGGATGGTTGATTATGTTCCTGGTTCTTTCGGGCTAGTGACAGTTGGAGGGCTAGCATTTGCTGGTTACACATATTATAAGAGGTGTGTATAACCCCTACCCTTGGTTTGTGCTGAATGGTCCGATAGTTGAACATCATCCTCTTATCTTAATATGATTAGATACTTGAAACCCTGCCATTGGAATCAGAGAGAGTCACATGATATATAGTTAAGAAAATTAATCCAGGAAATGAAAGAGTAGCTATGATTTTTGTCAGCCACTTAAAAGGGAAAACTGCTCTCTGTAGCAATCACAACTCAGTTTAAGCATCTGCTTATTGAACTGCCGTTTGAGAGTGGCATCTGCGCCTAGTTGATGTACCTTCAACAAAATTCCGTCCAAATGATTTATTATCTCATTGGTTGCAAATCAAGCCATTCATGTTTATTTATCAGTTCGCCAGCTGAAGTTTCTACTGTAGTAGTCCTTTAAGCTTCATTTGGGGTTGGCAACAGTTGCACTATAAATAAAGAACCCTAATTCTCTGATTGTTCTTTATTATACAATAACAGTAGAATAATCCGAAGTATAGCTCAGATTCACTATCTACTTCTTCTTTTTCCGATTTTTCTTCCTCGTGTTTCTGCACGCGTAGATCAGCCCCTACAGGATTTGTTTATATCATGCTGGAAGGATTTTCTTGAGCAAGCTCAGTGATTCTTTTTTTTTTTGCTTCTCCTTTTTCTTTTTGGAAAAACATTAAAATTTATTGATTGTTTGTGCTCTTCTATTTGTCGAAGTGCCGTGTCTTTTACTGTATATTATTTGGAAAGATACACACAACCCTCATGAGAGTTTTTCTAGTTTTTTTTGTTATTTTCAAACTGCCTGCTTCAGTGACAGATTTATACATGCATTCTTCCTTATTTTGGATTCGATGATCTTTTGTCTCAATGCAAAAAAGTAGTTGGTTCTCTCCCTTTATGGAGCAATGCAAGAAGTTAAAACTGTCAACAAACAGAGTAGTTGCTTTAGCTCTCACTATCTGCCCCCATTTTTCTCAATTAATTCATTCTAATTTCTTGTATTTGCATGTGAGACGCAGGCTATTCCAAGGTCCACTGATCTGGCAGAAGACTCTGCAGTGCAGTCAACAGGTTGTAGTTATCTTTCCCCTTCACTTTTTTAGATTCATGCCTAATTTTTTTAGATTCATGCCTAATTTTGCTCTGAGAAATCCTTTTGGTCCATGAATTGTGAACAAGGACACATTGTTCTTTGACTCCAAGCCCTTCACTAAAAGCAGTCTCCATAACTCCCTCAAGGTATCAAATATCTCATTGCAAGCAGATTCGAGTCCTCCTAAAAGCCATGCATAGACCTCACAACAACTTCCAGTTCCTCTCCTTCCTCCTCTTCCTGCTCGTCCTGCTTCGGGCTAGGGCTGATGTCGGCACCGCTGCGGTTTACGGCCCTCCCTACCTTCGTAAGTGTCACCGCTAGTGTCTTCTTTTGTTGCATTTTGTTTTCATTGAGTACCACCTCTCTGTTTTATTAAAAAGAAAATAATGAAACGTGCAGCTACTGCTTGTTTTGGGGTGACTCGAGCCAGTTCACCCCGAACAACCTGTTCGCGGCGGCGGGGGAGGGGATCTGGGACAACGGGGCGTCGTGCGGGAGAGAGTACCTAGTGAGGTGCCTCAGCTCTGCGGTGCCGGGGGCTTGCACTGACGGCGACCCGACGATCCAGGTCACGGTGGTCGATCAGGCGGACGGGCTGGTCAATTCATTGCCATCAGCCTTCGGGACAACGCTCGTGCTCTCGAGAACCGCGTTCGCAATGATTGCCAATTTGTCTTCTTCAGAGATCAACATCGAGTTCACAGAGTACTTCTCAACCTTTCCATTTGCTTCTCCATCTTTTTACTTCGTTGTCGTAGTAGTATTGTCAGATTGGCTTCCAAGATTCTTGGGCAGAATCTGCAACTAAGTACATGTGGCCACTAGCTGGTGGTGTTAGGTTCTTTTTCGGCGTGCAAGTCTAGTTAGAATTCTGCTTGTTTATAAATATAAATTCGAGCAAGCTAAAATCGAGTAAAATACCAAATCAAACGCGAAACGGTAGCGAGCAAGCTGTTTGTTTGGCAGCCCTAATGAGCTGATTTCTTCAAGTGTACAAGATCGGGGTTGGGTCTATCTCTTGATTAAGAAAGGACTAGTCAAAAACTCTAATCTCTCAGTTGTCACTGTCACTGCATCAAAACTTTAAACTCGCGGTTAGAGTTATGAACGTAATTTATGCTCTAATAAAGTGCATCCGAATGAGTTGAGCTTCTTTTTCTGTGGACTGAAACCTAGACCTATATTATAACCATGCGTTTGGTTACCTGTGATCCCTTTTTAAGATAAGTTTCTTTTCTTTTTAAGCTAGCATTTGCTTTAGAGAATATTTTATTTCGTTCTCTTGTGTTTTGATATTTTGTTAGCAGCTATTTTACTCAAAAGTTTAAGCTATTAGATATTATGCTCTCGCTTTATTATTGAAAACCTCGACCAGTCATTTTCATGTATTGGAGAGCACGGGACAAAGGGGGCAAGGCCCTAGTTGTGTGTGTGTGTGTGATGTCAATCAAAGAGACCTGTAGCTTGTGGAAAAATATCTTTCTGCTCACAGACTTTGACTTGGGGCCTGTTTGGGGGAGAAAATATTTTCGAAAAAACTGCAGTCGGGCCCACTCGTTCAGATTTCTCGATGAAAGCTAAGTGGTGGGGCCCACCCGCTCAATTTTCTCATATTTTTTTGGAAACGGGACCACATAGGAAAAACATGGGCCCTCTTGTAAACATTTCATTTTTTTTTTTTTTCTTTATTCTTTTAACGGGTAACCAAACTCGTTTTGAGGGGAAAAAAAGATGACGTGGCATAAGTGTGAGGCTCTTCGGGCTGATATTTCAGCAAACAAACATGCCCTTTATATTCTCTCTCTCTCAAATACTGTAAAATTTCTACTAGTTTTCGATACTTTATTATTATTTCGTAGAGACCGTCGCTCTGTCTTAAACTCCAATCTCATCTTCTTACCGTTTAGTGAAGCCTCAGTTGTAATTACATCTAATGAATCAGAGAACTCTCCCAAGTATTTTTTTTTCCCCTTTTCTAAAGAGAGTCATTAGAGCTACAACCTGTTGTTGATCTCTCTTCAATCTTCATTATTTTGTGCAGGGTCTGAAGATGGCATGAAGAATATGGAAAATGGTACATGCAGCAGCATATCTTCTCTCTGCCTATGGAGTATTCAACCAGCATTTGATTGATTTGTCTGAGAATGTAGTACTCTTGCATATATATATATATTATATATATATATATATATATATATATATATATATATATATATATAAAGAAATGATGAAGATATCATTTTCATGTAATCCTTCAATTTCATTTGAATTGTCCATGATCTTTAGTGTCATTTATGCATTCCATGCTGTGCAAAATGCCTCCTCACTTCCCAATCCACTATAACAAAAAAGAAATCCCCTGAAAAAAAAAAAACCAAAGAGAGAGTCGTGCTCTTCGGATTAATATACGCGCAAATGGACTCATAATAAACTCGTTAATCTTCAGGGGCAGATTCAGATACAGTCCAATGTGAGCGGACACATACACTGAATAGGTACATGTAGTTTGTAATTTTTTTTTATATATAATTGTTTTTTTAAATTATTTTTACTAGCATAGCATAAAAATGTTTTTGAGCTCTATCTCAATTTGTAACGTATGAATCTGAGTTACAAGTTTTACTGAGTGCAACATTATTTTTTTACTTTTTTCTCTCTTATCATGTTAAATTTACGTTCATACAGAAATTCTTATTACATTTATGTTTATAGTGGAAAAACATCCTGCGCCTGCCACTATCAAATCTCTTTTTGTTCAGTTTACTTGGTCTAAAAAATCAAGAGAGTTTAATGTGAGATCCTATCTCAAAACAAAAAGATTGTGCCGGCGAAAAATCTCAAGTTATGAGCTCCTCTTAGAAATTCAAAGTCTTCAAATCTTTAATTTCCTTTTCAATCAAGATCAAGTCATTAACTCACCAAAGAAAAAAGACATGGAAAAAGCAGCAAGTATCCCTCAGAAAATAATATTGAAAAAATAAAATAAAATAAAATAAAAGACTTATATTTATTTCCCCCAAAAATAAGTCCTACGAGAGACATTGAAATTTAGAGTTACACGGCGGGCTGTTTGGTTGCAAGGAAGTGGGCGGAAGTAAGGAAATAGGAAAGTATAATTGCTCATTTCCCTATCTATCCAAACACCGGAAAAGGAAAAATAAGAAAACCCCTTTTCCTTTTCTCTTTTCTCTTTTACACAATTATTTCCTCACTTCCAGAGTGCTACAGTTAATTTTGTGGTCATGTAAATCTCATTTGTAATAAGTTGTAACACAAAACAGTTAATTTTTTGATCATGTGAATCTCACTTGCATTCTAATTACAGTCCATTTTTTATTTTTCTTAATTATTTTTATTTTAATATTATTTTACGGTCAACTTTTCCACTTCCACTTTCACATTACCATCCAAACACCGGAAAGACAAAACATTTTCCAAATCACACTTCTCAACAACATCCAAACACCGAAAAACTTACTAACCAATTATCAAGTTTCAAAGGGAATTATTACCACTTTCTCAATTTCTCACTTTCTCACTTCCACCCTTAACCAAACAGGCCCGGAGAGTCGATGATATGGGGAAAAGCTCTCTCTGCCTTTCTCTCTCTCTGACTATTGATACGCGTGACTTTCTTTCTCTCTGACTAATATGTACCATTATTTATTTGCATTTCAACAACCCTTGACAAGCAGTTTCTGTGTTATTTTTACTGTATGTGGATGAAAATGCATGTACCATTATTATCACTGTATGCGGAGTCAAAAAAAACATTGTGTTCTCTTTCTCTTAACTAGAACTAAAGGAAATCTATTGCCACCTGACAAGTTTTAACATTCTGTCTTCTGTGCTATGAGGTGTGTATTTCTCTGTTGATGCGACTCATGTGTTGGTTTGCAAATTAGTTGCTACATGCAAGCATTGTTTTAAATATCGACCGATATACCGGTATATCGGTCGAGATATCAGTATTTTATTTAAAACGATACATCAAGTGCAAAAATTTACAAGATATCGTTTTGTACCGATATGAGCCGATATATCGCCACGTGGCTGATATATCAGCCGATATCTGAGATGAATATTCGATAGCGATCTCTCAAATAAAAAATAATTATTATTATCAAAACAAGTAACTATATCGACCGATATAGTTACTTATTTTGATACTAATTATTATTTTTTATTTGAGAGATCGTTTTATTTTATTTTATGTTCATTATGGTATTTCAATGATGTTTTTATATGCTATTTGAATAGTAGCTTATTTATTTGAATAATGTCTTATATGTATTTACTATTGATATATCTACCGGTATTTAGTACCATATCGCGATATATCACCCGGTATCCGGCATATAATTTTGCCGACCGATATATCACCGATCTCCGATATTTAAAACACTGCATGCAAGCCATTGGAGTATCAATATGTTTGCTGTGATATGTTATTGTGGGTTTTTCTCGTTTTTTTGTCCTCTTCATGCTATCTAATATATGCGTGCAAAACAATTGCACCTCGTAAACAGCTCATGGTTCAAGAGGTCTATGTAGAACATATGGAGGGATAGATGCACTTTGTATGTGCAGAATGATTCATATGGTCACACTCATTCTCCTTTACAGCACAAACAGACTCCATGTTTCATCGACTTCCCAAGCTCTAACTCTGATTCTGCCGAGGAATGTTTTGCTGGGGTACTCGTCCTTCTCATCGTCATTGTAATCGTGTTTTCAGTCATTGGCATCTTTTCTATGGTATTTTTGCAGGATCCACTGCCCTCCAAAGGATCTGGCAGAGGAACTATCATATTCTAAGAGAGCTCACTTTACCGCATACAACAACAACAACAACTAAGCCATTTGTCCCAAGTATTTGGCGTAGGCTACATGAAACAAAGAGAATTACACCAGATCGAGCACATGGATCAGCTTTCTCCACTCATTCCTATCGAGCAATATGTCTTCACTAAGACCTTGAGCATCTATATCTTGTCGTATTACCTCCATTCATGTTTTCTTCGGTCTCTCCTGCGCTCTTTTAACTTGTCCTAAATTGATATGCTCTACTCGCCGGACTGGTGTATCTGTACGTCTACGTCGCACATGACCAAATCATCGTAAGCGGTTTTCTCTCATCTTCTCTTTTATAGAGACTACACCTATCTTAGTATGAATATCCTCATTTCTCACCTTATCTCTTCGCGTGTTACCACACATCCAACGAAGCATGCACATCTCTACTACACTCATCTTCTGGGCATGATGTTTCTTTATATCCCAACATTCTGTGCCATATAACAAAGCTGGCCTAATAGCAGTCCGATAAAACTTTCCCTTCAGTCATAACGGAATGTTACGATCACATAAAACTCCTGTTGCGTTCCTCCATTTCGACCAGCCAGCTTGGATCTTATGGTTGACATCACTATCGATCTCCCTATTCTTTTAGATAATAGAACTCAGGTACTTAAAATTAAAATTGCTGCTCATTTGTATTTTTTTTGTCCATCTAGTCTCACAATACTATAATTTCAGATTCCCTGTTTACTGAATTTACACTCTGCTTTGGCCTTACTTAATCTAAAACCTCAAGATTCTAGAGTTTGCCTCCATAACTCCAATTTGACATTTACCCTAGCTCTCGTCTCATCGACTAGGACAATATCATCAGCAAATAGCACGCACCACGGTATCTCATCCTGAATAGCTCTAGTAAGCTCATCCATTACCACGGTAACTCACTTTACCGCATGCCAGTTCTTGACTTTACCGCATGCCAGTTCTTGTTTCTCATTGCAAAAAATTTTGAGTAATTGATTGCTTCCTGCAGGATTATGTAGTAGAGGACCCCCATGGCCATTACACCATCCAAGCTGGATCAAGAACATGCGAAACTTTTGAGAATGCTCAAACTTCTGTAAAGATTATCGTGCAAAATAATTTTCTCCACGGCACACCCCAGCAACTGAGATCATGCTATGAAATCTTGTGGGATCGGTGCTGACACGATTGGAGAAAAGGATACGTACAGCTCCCTAACAAGAACGAGTGCTGAATGAGAGAGCCTTAATTCAGCTTATCTGAGCTTACTTAGTATTTACGTAGCTTGTTGCCGTTGTTGGTTCATCACATCCACCAAATTTTGGCAAAAAAGCATGCAGGGTGATGAGAACATTCGTTCACAGAAGTGCAAGGCCAGCCCGGCTTTGATGGGAAAAGGATATGAAAGTGGTTATAGATTAACTAGTAAACATGTGAATATTCGCAGCATGAGAAACATGTTTCTTTATATAAAACCATGCAAGATCAAATCTATGAGAACTGTAGATACTCTCCAGATGCTATTTCTATAATAAAGCCGATCCGTAGAGAGTTGGACACGGGTAACAATCTAATTTGGCGAATGATGAAAAAAGAGAATAATTACATTAATATTCAAGGCTTATAACAAGTACGCAAGTTGAGTTCTCTCTCCTTCCAGCTGAAAAGGAAAACATACTGGAAAAAAATAGATCACTTCCATAGCTTTCTGAGGGACATGTTCTTCTCAGTCTCCTTCTTCATGACCTTGGCCACGGCCATCTCAAAATCCTCTTGGGTCACATGGACTCTCCTCTCCCTGAGCGCAAACATTCCAGCTTCTGTGCACACCGCCTACAAGAAAGAAAAGACTAAATGTGAATCCAAAGTTTAAACAGATCTATGGATCTTTTTCGATGACTGTATGGACAGAGATGCATCAGGTTTCAAGTCTCTCTAACCATGATATAACTCAAGAGAGATTTTGGTAACATCAAATATTAATTACAAGTGAACAATGATTACGGTCTCTTCCTGGAATCATTGATCAAATTCCATGAAAAGTGTCCCTAGAATTTTCGAGTCCAGGAAGACGGTTATAACATTGTGAGTGTGGTTTTCCTTGCTTTCAGAATAGTATGCCATGATTTTTTTCAACAAATACCTTTTGCCAGAAACAACATGTATACACTTTTAGTGACAAATAAGAAACCACCCAAAGCAGATTTATAGAGATAGGATTCATAGAGGATAGGAAACCGTACCTTGAGTTCTGCACCAGAGGCACCATTCATTTTTTCTGCAATCTTCTTCAGATCAATTCCACGCATCAAGTTCATCTTCCTCGAGTGAATCTTCAAGATATCAAAACGGGACTGAACAGAAAAATAGTCCAGTCAAATTATCAAGATGTTGACAGGATAATGGTAACTTTATAGAGAATAAAACCATATAATGTGGAAGAATGAGATAGCATCGCGTAAAGGCGACAGATACTATACCTCTTCATTGGGGTTGGGGACTCGATTTTTCTGTCAATACGACCGGGCCTGAGAAGGGCTTGATCTAAAATATCAATCCTATTTGTAGCCATCAAAACCTATAAACACCATTTCACTTTTTCAGTAAAACAGCTTTTGGATCAAACTAGGCTAAATTAACCTAACAAGTATAATAGTAATTATAAAGTAAGCAGAAAAATTAAAACTCTGATCCAAGAAAGAAGTAATAATAGTACTTTGATTTTGTTTGATGCTTCAAATCCATCAAGCTGATTCAAAAGCTCGAGCATGGTTCTCTGGACTTCACTGTCACCATTACCAGTCCCAGATTCCATTCTGGCAGACCCAATACTGTCAATTTCATCCATGAAGATGATTGATGGGGAATGTTCCCTGAAAGAACCAAGATAGCCACACATAAATTGTTATAGGAACAGTGCCAGAAAGTACTAACTAAGCATTTAACAACCCTTAATGATGCATCTGGCATCTAGCAACTATAAATAAAGAGGATAGCATCAGTTCTGAAAGCTCATTTTAAGTTTTTTGGGTTCAGACTGCCGGCTTGGTTTATGCTTAGGCTGCTCATTCAAGGTTTCAATTTGAGTAGCTTCAACGGTTTCAGAAGTTCATGACAAGGTTTCAAATTATACAAGAAATATAAAGATAATATATCCTTCTCAGTCTCCTCCTCAGTACATGTGAGGTCGCTGAGTAATTCTGTATTCTACCAGTAAGCTGCTAGGTTCTGACACATACTTTCATGTACAAAATACGATCTCAAGGGTTATATACACTCATTAACTAAAAGTACAGCAATAAGTGATTTATCTTATATGAAATTAACAGCTATATTTTGGATTTTCAATTTTTGTTTTATTCTCAAACGGTTACACATGAATGAATATTTAGTATTTGTACCTTGTGTATATGCATATGTGTTTGTAATAGTTGATATCAAATTTGAATTTTACTTGAATATTTTGTGTATAGTTGATATCAAATAAATCTTAATTGAATATATATCTGTGTTTTTAGTGTGTGCATAATTTCAGGAAGAGTTTTGTTAAAACTTCACTTAAATTAGGCATATATTGTCATCACCAAAAAGGGGGAGATTGTTGACTCAAAAGTTCAATCACTCGTGTTTTTGATGATTTTCAACTCATATAGTTAAGAAACTAATGATTCTGAAGTTGTTCTAAAAGAATACAAGTTATTTATCAAGATACAGATTATTCAAGATCAAACAATGAAGCTCAAATCTAACTAATACAAATTGAACTCACTTTGTGAATTGAAGCTCAAGAAGTCAGATTCAAATCTACATCTACACAAAGACTTCAGTGTTTCCAGAGAAATAAATTTAAGTTTGTAAGTTTAGAAATGTGTTAAAGCTTTAGATTGTAGAATTATTAGTTCAAGCCTGATGACAGCTTATGGGTAAAGAGTTTTTCAAAAGTGATTTACATATATGCAGTGGATAATTCCTGGGGAATTAGTCCACGTACCAAAATTGAGATTGATAAACGAATCTGAGATCAAACCAGCACAAACACAAAGATTTACATGGAAACCCTAAAGGGGAAAACTGCAAAGAGGGAGAGAGAAGATTCCACTATATTCCAGAAAAATTATAATGGTGATTGCCCTGTCTCATGCACTAAGGTTTTAGGGCTTTGTTGATCGTCCCCCTTCCTGTTAGAAGGGATCTACTATTTATATATGTGGTTGTTTTTTAGATAAGATAACAGAGTCCGATTATATTTGAATACCTGTCATATCTCAACTGCTTATCTTGGAGGTTGGAGCTGAACATCCAGATTTAAATTGGCAGGGCACACATTTGTTTTCATCTAGGGATCTTCATCAAGTTGTTGATATGATCAATCCACTCCGGAGCTGTAACCGTTAGGTTCATATGTAGTTGGCTTGGCGATAAGGTACTTGCAACCGACCCTATCTCCAACCTTCCAACTGCTTGAACTGCTCAGAGCTTGAATAGGAAAGAGACTCTCCTTTAAAAGTTTTGGAATCGTTCACGTGTCACACGATCGTCGAAGAGCGGAATGGGCACGTGTCACGATCTCGAGGGGGTCGACAACCGATCACTACAAATGCCCCCTCTGCTTTTCTCTTTAACAGGAGTCGGGAACTTCCCCCTGGGGAGTTATGTGCTCCCGAGGACTCCGAAAGAAAAGGGAGTAGACCCTTTGAGCCTGGACTCGTCGTATGTGTCGCTTTAGTTTTTGTCTTCTTGTGCGTGCCACCACAGGCTGGCAAAGCCTTAAATGCACGTCTTATCCGCTGTTACATTGATCAGGTAGCTGTCGCTTTTTGAAGAGGCGCGTCGCTCGAGGCTGATGTGGTGAATCAAGCGCGACGATTCGGATCTGGTCCTTAAGGACACGTGTAGGCTTTTGATCGAGGGGATGCACAAGTTTTGAGGGTTTAAAAGGCGCTTCACACTCAAGCCCTGAACATTATTCCAACTTCAGAGTTTCTTCAATCTTCCCGCCTTCTGCATCTCCTTGCCTCCTCCAGATCTCTTTAAATCACCCAATTTCATTAGTGATGACGAAGGAAAGCAAATCTAGCGCCGTCAGCGGTGCGGGCAAGGGAAAAGCCACAGCAGAGAAAAAAAGAGGTCCCAGTTCCGCACCAGGATCGGCATGGCTTTCGACCCAAGGACAACAAAGCTTCACAGCCAGGAGGTGGATGAGTACCTGGCACGTCTGCTTGAGCCCTGGGATCAAGGTCGAGTTTTGTCCCCATGGTGCTAACATTGCTCTGGCTCTGCCCAATGGCGGCGCATATATGCATCCCCCTGTTATGGCGTTGGGATTGAGGCTATCGTTGACGAAGTTCGTCCGCAGCGTTCTGGCTTTTTACAGAGTTGCCTCCTCTCAGTTGCAGGGAGTTGACCGGCGCACGGTACTCCGATTCGAGGCCCTCTGCGCGTCCCGGAGGTATGCCATCGTGAAGTCTTCAGCGCCACCTATAGGCTAAGGAAGACTAGCGAGGACACGCGTTACTTCGTGCCACAGAGTGGGGTTGAAAAAATTATCATCAACAAGGTTGTAGCGACCACGATATGCGGGATACCATGGTCCGAGTGACTAGCCCGTGGGAGGCCAAATCGAAGGATGAGCAAGGAGCCATCCCGGTCACCTAGAACTTGAGCCCACGCTTTTTTCGCTCTCCGTCGACATCGATACAAAGTTGTAAAAGCTGACGGCCATCAACTATGACCACCGCAACTGGAGCTAGCTATTGGATCATAATCGTCCTGTTAGAAGGGATCTACTATTTATATATGTGGTTGTTTTTTAGATAAGATAACAGAGTCTGATCGTATTTGAATACCTGTCATATCTCAACTGCTTATCTTGGAGGCGGTTGGAGCTGAACATCCAGATTTAAATTGGCAGGGCACACATTTGTTTTCATCTAGGGATCTTCGTCAAGTTGTTGATATGATCAATCCACTCCGGAGCTATAACCGTTAGGTTCAAATGTAAATTTGGCTTGGCGATAGGGTACTTGCAACCGACCCTATCTCCAACCTTCCAACTGCTTGAACTGCTCAGAGCTTGAATGGGAAGAGACTCTCCTCTAAAAGTTTTGGAATCGTTCACGTGTCACACGATCGTCGAAGAGCGGAATGGGCACGTGTCACGATCTCGAGGGGGTCGGCAACCGACCACTACAGATGCCCCCCTCTGCTTTTCTCTTTAGCAGGAGGTCGGGAACTTGCCCCTGGGGAGTTATGTGCTCCCGGGGACTCCGAAAGAAAAGGGAGCAGACCCCTTGAGCCTGGACTCGAGTCGTATGTGTCGCTTTAGTTTTTGTCTTCTTGTGGCGTGCCACCACAGGCTGGCAAAGCCTTAAATGCACGTCTTATCCGCTGTTACATTGATCAGGTAGCCGTCGCTTTTTGAAGGGGCGCGTGCTCGAGGCTGATGTGGTGAATCAAGCGCGACGATTTGGATCTGGTCCTTAAGGACACGTGTAGGATTTTGATCGAGGGGATGCACAAGTTTTGAGGGTTTAAAAGGCGCTTCACACTCAAGCCCTGAACATTATTCCAACTTCAGAGTTTCTTCAATCTTCCCGCCTTCTGCATCTCCTTGCCTCCTCCAGATCTCTTTAAATCACCCAATTTCTTTAGTGATGACGAAGGAAAGCAAATCTAGCGCCGTCAGCGGTGCGGGCAAGGGAAAGCCACAGCAGAGAAAAAAAGAGGTCCCAGTTCCGCACCAGGATCGGCATGGCTTTCGACCCAAGGACAACAAAGCTTCACAGCCAGGAGGTGGATGAGTACCTGGCACGTCTGCTTGAGCCCTGGGATCAAGGTCGAGTTTTGTCCCCATGGTGCTAACATTGCTCTGGCTCTGCCCAATGGCGGCGTATATATGCATCCCCCTGTTATGGCGTTGGGGTTGAGGTTGTCGTTGACGAAGTTCGTCCGCAGCGTTCTGGCTTTTTACAGAGTTGCCTCCTCTCAGTTGCCAGGAGTTGACCGGCGCATGGTACTCCGGTTCGAGGCCCTCTGCGCGTCCCGGAGGCGTGCCATCGTGAAGTCTTCAGCGCCACCTACAGGCTAAGGAAGACTAGCTAGGACACGCGTTACTTCGTACCACAGAGTGGGGTTGAAAAAATTATCATCAACAAGGTTATCACGACCACGATATGTGGGATACCATGGTCCGAGTGACTAGCCCGTGGGAGGCCAAGTCAGAGGATGAGCAAGGAGCCATCCCGGTCACCTGGAACTTGAGCCCCACGCTTTTTTCGCTCTCTGTCGACATCGATACGAAGTTGTAAAAGCTGACGGCCATCAACTATGACCACTGCAACTGGAGCTAGCTATTGGATCCTAATCGTCCTCCCGTGCCATGTTTGCCCAATGGGAACGACTTTGGATAAAAGCCCAGTCCTGGCTAAGAGCCAGCCGACCGTCGAACCGGGGAAGCCCAACGTCCCGGGGGGTGGTCCTCGTCAAGAGGAATAGGGTCCTAGCACAACCCTCGCAACCTCAACTCCCCGAAGAGGTAAACTTTTAACATGTTTAGATCTGTGTAATTTGTCCTTTCGGTACTTACATTTTTTTTCCTTTGTAGAAGAGAAGTAGGCTTGGCTTTGATGAGTCTGACGAGGAGATGCTTGACTTGTTGTCAGCTGCTCCCGCATACTCTAACGCTGCTGGTGGGTATTCCCTGGTGCCTGGAGACGCTCGTGTCGGATCCTCCGAGCCCAGGGCTTCTGGAGCTCAGGAAGATTCGTCGGCTGACGAGGCTCCCGAGGAAAGCATGGACGCACCCCTCTGGCAGGTGGGAAGGGAGGCTGAGGTGCCAGAAAGCACCCCTTGCTATTGATCTGCTATACGAGGACGTGGGGATCTCGAGTGGGCCTGAGCCCTTGCCGCTCGAGGAGGCGAGAACTACAAACGCTGCGCTTGCGGAGGATGGTGCGAGAGCCATCGGTCCCGTGGCTGCTTCGGGGTATGCTGCTCAGGCTCAGCCCCCGGCGCTGCTCCAGAGGGCCCGCTGCAAGCCCCTATTCAGGTTGTTCCTTCAAAGGGGCGATCAAGAGGCGGCCCTAAGATACAAAGATTTCTTAGGAGGGTCTGGAGAAATTCAAAGCCCTGGCCCTGAAGGACCGGAGGTGACAATTGAAGAATGAGGTCTTCAAGGTAAGCCTCATGACGATTATGCCTGGACTTGTACTTGTTCATCAACTAATTTTTGCTTTAATTTGAGAACGCCGTCTTTACCTTCGAGCCCCTGTTTTAAATATCGGCCGAGTCGGCCGAGATATCGTCTGATGTCTCCTTTTTGTCTGCTGCCGATACGATATGGGAAAATCGTTGGCCATATCGTTTGCAGCAAAAAACGGCCGATATTTGAAATACCGCCGATAAATCGCCCGATATATCACCCATTATATAGTGTCTGATATGAACGCCCGATATGCGCGCGTATCCCCGATATCTCCTCCGATATCCGATATGAAACCCCCCATCCGATACGATCTCGATATTTATAACCTTGCTTCGAGCTGCTGGATGCTCATCAGGACACCCTGAAGGAGGAGAGCACAATTGCCGAGCTACTCCGGAGGGTGGAGTAACTCAGTGATGCAGGTGAGGCGGCGTCCGCCAAAGTCGCCCGGCTCCATGCAGACTTGGACCACGAAGTTGTGATCCAGAAAAGTCGAGAGGAGATGGAGCGGCTTCGAGGGAGCCGGAGAGGGACTCGGGGTTACAAAAGGCAGGCGCAAAATTGCGCCGCAAGGAATCCAAGTTGCAAAAAAGGAGACGGAGCTGCAAGCGACCTGGCAGGAACTGGGAAAGGCGCGCGAGCGTGCTAAGATCACAGAGACCACCTTGGGCCGAAGAGGACTGCCTCGTGGAAGCGGAGTCTCTCGAGGCCGACCTGGGCCAGACTGCCAAAGACGCGACAGAGGCAAGCGTTAAGACAGTGGTAGATCAGTGCCAATAAGAGATGAAGGTATTTAAGTTCAAGAAATACAAAGATGAATACGAGGACGGGAAGCAAAGAGCGACCCCGAGATATCCACTTGAAGTTGATGCCTTCTTCGAGAGCCAAGGCCTGAAACGTCCGGCAGAGCGTGGTGCTTCAGCCGTGGAGGCGAGGACCTCTCCGAGTGCTCCATCTGATAGCGCTGCCCCTCGGCGACGAGTCTCTCTGCTTCCACCGCGAAGACGGGAGCTTCCCCAAGTGTTCCGGCCCCGGTGCTGCTCCCCCAACGACGGGTTTCCCCTTGGGTGCTCCCACTGCTAGAACCTCGACTTGTGATGCCTCCAGAGGTGTGGATCGTCCGTCCGACTACACCATCCAAGGCCTCTCGTAAAGACAAATTGAGTGTTTGAGAGTTTTTTCCTTGTAATTTGATCCATGTAACTTTTTGAATGAATAAATAAAAATTTCGACTCTGTTGAACTTGTTCTATTTTTTTATAGTTGCAAGGCCATTGTGGATGCAGGCTCGGTGGATTCTTTAGGTCTAGCTCTGACTTGGAAGCCTCCATGGGCTTGGGAGGTCAAATTTTGGGAGGAGTCCTTCAACAGCCACGAGTATCCTACGCATGCTTAGACTCCAATAGAGCTGGTCCCTCAGGTGTGAGGTTCCTCGATGAAGCAGGAGCGAAGCCTGAGCGTTCCGACCCCGAGGACGGCGATGAGGGGTGGAGATAGATCCGGATGATGAGCCTGGATCGTTGCTAGACTTCCTGAACGCCAAACAAAGAGTCACCAAGAGTTTGTACCAGACGCTACCTGGGCTTTCCCACCGCATAGAGCTCGAGCTGCTTGACTTCCTTACCTTCCAGCTGCACCACGAACTCATCTCTCACAATGTGATAGTGAGTGATCTTGAATTCTAGAAATCGCATGACATGCTGGGGGCGATAGATAAATTGAGGCGGGAGAAGGATGAGTAAGCTCGAGGAGCTGAAGAATGCGTTGGATGAGATATGTGCTTCAGGCATTATTTTAAATACCGGCTGATGTACCGGTATATCGGCGAGATACCGGCGATACAGTAAGTGCAAAATTTTACAAATATCGTTTGGACCGATATAAGCTGATATATCGCCACGTGGCGGATATCCGAGATGAAATATCCGATATCTCAACCGATATAGTTACTTATTTAGATAATTATTTTTTTGCTTATTTTTTGCTTAAGAGATCATTTTTATTTTATTTTATGTTCATTATGGTATTTCAATGATATTTTTATATGATGTTTGGATAACAACTTATTTCTTTTAATAATGTCTTATATGTATTGACTATTGATATATCAACCGGTATTTAATACATATAGCGATATATTACCCGGTATCCAGTATCCGGAATATAATTTTACTCACCGATATATCACTGATATCTGATATTTAAAACATAGGCTTCAGGAGAGGACCGCCTCAGCCCAGTCGGAGATCTCTTCGCTTTGGAAGCAAGTCAATCGGACGTACCGAGAAACTAGAGCTTAAGCACAAAGTTTGGTGTTTGGAGAAGGATCTAGAACACCATGAAGGTGACGTTGAAAAGTTGAAGGCCGATGTTGAGTGCCAATGTGATCGTTATAATGAACTCTGGAAAGCCCATGACGAACTACTTATGGAGGCGCAGGGGTTACGCTCTCAAGTTTCGATCTTAAGCTCTGGCGATCGAGCAACAGGTGCGAGCGGTTGGTTCAGGGGCACAAGTGGTCAGGCCGAAGGAACGAGCGATCAGTGCGAGGGCGCGAGCGGTTGGGCCGGAGGTACGAGCCGTTAGCCTGAGGGGCCGAGCGATCGGACTGGAAGCTGTGCCCTTTTGTATTCTCTTTTTTTTGGCAACAAGCACTAGCGTAACAAGGAATTATATCACTCTTCTGCCATCAATAAAAGTGATTACCCATTTTTTGTCTCTTGTTCTTGGTGTGCTTGTGCAGGTGCTATGGCGTGAGCCCTGCCTAGTTATATGCTGCTTAGTAGCTTATGGAGGCATGACGTCCCTTGTCGGGATTGCAAACGTTTAGGTAGCCGTCCAACAAGAGCGTGGTATAGGCTTTTGACTCGCTCGGGCAGCCACCAGGATGAAGTCCCGATATAGGGTGAGAACCTAATGTACGCTAAGCTCCGAGCAGTCATTATGGGCGAGCCTCCATCTTTCAGGAGACTTCTCTAGGGGTAGCCGTCAGTGTAGGACCTGATATAGGCTGTTAACTGGCTCAGGTAGCCAGGGCGAGGACACGATCTAAGCTGAGCTCCGAGCAGTCATTGTGGGCGGACCTCCATCTTTAAGGAGACTCCCCGATGGATAGTCGTCAGTGTAGGGCCCAATATAGGTTGTTGACTGACTCGGGTAGCCATCAAGGTGGGGACTCGATGTAGGTTGAGCTCCGAACGATCATTGGGGACTGGCTCGGTTAGCCATCAGAGTGAGGACCCGATGTAGACTGAGCTCCAAGCGGTCATTGTGGGTGAGCCTCCATCTTTAAGGAGACTCCTGGGGGGGTAGCCATCAGAGAAGGACCCGATATAAGCTGTTCAGTTGCTCGGGTAGCCATCAGGGTGAGGACCTGATGTAGGGTAATCTCTAAGCGGTCATTATGGGCGAGCCTCCATCTTTCAGGAGACTCCCCATGGGGTAGCCGTCAGGGTAGGACCTGTTGTTCACTGACTCGGGTAGCCATCAGGGAGAGGACCCAATATAGGTTGAGAGCTCCGAGCGGTCATTATGGGTGATCTTCCATCTTTAAAGAGACTCTCCGAGGGGTAGCCGTCAGGGTAGGACCCGATATAGGCTGTTCGAAGAACCCTCATCTTTCAGGAGACTCCCCGGGGTGTAGTTATCATACTCGGAGAAGGTGCAGAGCATCAAAAATAACAGAACTTGCATAATCTTTTCATTGGATATTACATGATTACACATAGTATGATTTCAAGTGAAAAGAGTTAATTCTTCTTGAGGATCTTCCTATCCTGGGTTGTGCTGATGAGTAAGCGCCTTAGTGATAGACTTGGCTGGGGTACCTCCGACCTTCAGATCTTCCTCCTGGTCGAGGATAAACTCTTTGAGGTATCCACGATGAACCAGGTCCTCTATGTTCCTTTTGGGGGCCCAGTAATACAGGATGGCGTGCCCCCGACTGTCATGGAAAGAACAGTGTCCTACTTCCAGGAGATATGAGTCGTGATTTGCTTGGCTAAGAGAGTCTCACCAAGGGTTGATGCTTGATGTAAAGGACATGATCAATCAGTAACTTCAGAGGAGTGAAGCTGAGTCGTTCTTGGTCTTTGTTGCTATCAGGGAAATGTTTTCCTTCCTCTTGATGTTGCGGTGTGACGCCCCCTCTTGATGTTGCGGTGTGACGCCCCCTCGTCCACTTCCGTGTGGGACCGGCTCTGTAGCTCTCTGGATCCTCGTGTGGTGAGGATGTTCGGGGGTGAGGATGTTCGAGGGCGCATCTGGGTTAACTTGAAACGTAAGTCGGTTGGAGCTGAGAGATGTTGATGGACTTCGAAGGACGAGTTCACTTGGGCTTCCCTTGCGCTCAACTCAATGACTCATTGAATGGCCTTTATCTGCGTGAGTAACTGACCGTTAATCTGCATTACCGCTTCTCGCTCGGCTGTGTTGCGATGAATGACGACCAATTCTCGCTCGCAATCTCGCAGTCTGCCTGGGCCCGCAGTTCAGCTCGCTAGAGGCGTTGACATCACGGTGGGTAATGCTCTTGGGCGCTATGGTTGTTGGAGACCTTTCTAAGGATGTTAAAGGGATGTGATTGGAAGGACTCCGAGTGTGGACTCAAAAATCTCAAAGAAAGAACCAACCAAATGCACTGGGTAATTTCTGGGGAATTTGTCCACGCACAAAAATTGGGGAAATTGATAAACGAATCTGAGATCAAACCAGCACAAGCACAAAGATTTACATAAAAACTCTAAAAGGAAAAAACCACAGAGAGGGAGAGAGAGAATTCGACTATAATTCAGGAAAAATTACAATAGTGATTGTCCTATCTCACGTGCTAGCTAGGTTTTGTTGATTGTCCCCCTTCCCGTTGGAAGAGGTCTACTATTTATACATGTGGATGTTTTTTAAATAAGATTACAGAGTCCGATTGTATTTAATATATGTCATATCCCAACTGCTTATCTTGGAAGCGGTTGAAGTTGAACATCCTAACTTGAATTGGCAGGACACGCGTTCGTCTTTATCCAGGGGTCTTCATCCAGTTGTAGATATGATCAATCCACTCCGGAGCTGTAACCATTATGTTCAAATGTAGATTTGGCTTAGAGATAGAGGTACTGGCAACCGACCCTGTTTCTAATCTTCCAACTGCTTAAACTGCTCATAACTTGAATGAGAATGGGACTCTCCTGCAAAGGTTTTGGATCGGTCACACGTGTCGTAATCTCGAGGGGGTCGAAAACTGACCACTAGAATATATATTTGAGTATTTCAAAACGAAGTTTCAAAATGTTTTGATTTTGATGAAAAATAAATTTTAATATAGATTAAATCTCAAAATGAGTTTTACCTTTTGAAATATATAGTAGAGTTTATCCATACATATTAGAGTTCAAAAATATTTAAAGAAACTTATTTTTATTTGATTTATGAAGTTAAAATTAATTTATAAGTTTTGTAAAAATCAAATTATACTGAACCATTTTTTATAGCCCAATATATTATTGTCGAAAACAAATACTCAATGTGCACGTATCTGTTTTTGAGCTGAAGAACTTTCAACCGCCTTTGTACACGCTTTTGATAGTGTTTTCCATATAGCTCCGAAAAGTTCACTCAACAGCTCAACTAGTGTTTTCACCAACTGTCGAAAAGAGCTTTTGACAGCTCAGATTTGACTTTCGACAGTATTTTCCAAAAGTAAAGTTGCTTCTAGAACTGTCTGATTTTCGACAGTTTCTCCTTTGAAAATCTTTCCATGTCGTAAGTGCTTTTGACAGCCAGTGTTAAACTTTCGAAAATATATTTGTATTTTAAAAAATATAGTCATTTGTGACTGTTGATTGTCAAAGTATTGACCCATTTTCGACAGCTAGTTGACTTTTTCCACTGAATTTTTAAGCAAATGTTTTCCAATTGATTTGCTATATATTTTAATCGTTTTAGCCAAAATTTAATAAACAACAGCTTACAGAGAGTTTCGCAGTGCTAAATTCACTCACTATCAAATTTCTAGAGTTTTCTCTACAAAATTTTCAAACTCTCTTTCATCTTTCTCAATTTCACACTCACAAGCTTGATCTTTCAAATCTCATTTTATAGATATAAGGCTTGTAATTTGTGAGAGTTTCTCAGTGATGACAGTGTGATCAGTGTTTTAAATGTCGGATATCAGAGAAATGTCGGATGTCGTAATCGGATGTCGGATTTCGAAGATATTTCGAGCCATTTAGTAAATTTCGGACGTCATGATAGATAACAATATATATCCTAGATGTCTTAAATAATGTAATTCAAAATTTCTTATCAAGATAATATATACACAACTTATGCAAAACTAAATAAATATGTTTAGGATATGTATAATTAACTTAAACATTTTGCATATATTCACTAATCCATTGTTAAAATTTCTCAATTGCTCCACTTCCAAAACCAATCAACATATTGGGTTTTTTCCCGAAATGTCGGCCGACATTTCGTTCCAAAATGCCATTTCAAATGCGGGTGGGAATGTCGTGGCGGTGAGGACTTGAAAACGAAATGTCGGCCAACATTTCAGAAATGTCGGACGACATTTAAAACACTGAGTGTGATCACATCTGTTCTTTGTTAAGTTGGTTGTAAACCCTTACTGAATAAGGTTATGAGAAGTCGATCTTGTAGGATCGCATTTTGTAAGAGTTGAGGCTCCAAGTTGATCTAAGAGGGATCGTGTTGCAAGAGTTGTGGCTCAAAGAGGTGATCTTGTGGGATCACGATTTTAAGCGTATTTCAATTTTGCGAACCAGTTATAATGCTTACATCTCCACAGGAGTTGGGGACAGAGATGTAGATCAATGGATTGAACCTCGAAAACAAAATCTTCGTGTTTGCAGAGTTTGCTCTTTCTTGACTCTATTTCTTTACTCTTTATCTATGCTTAATATTTGTTGTTTCTACTTATAATTGCACACTAATTGTGATTAAGTATGTTTATTGTTATTTGTTATAATTGCATACTTTTGAGATTGGGTATGTTGCAATAGATTTTTAATTTCTGCACAATCTGATTAGCATCGCCTATTTAACCCCCCTCTAGATGATTTTATCAGAGTTATGATCAGGTTTTTAAATTTTTTTTTCTATGGCAAGTGAAACATCTCTTCCAAGAATTTGAAAAAAAACTCTCATCTTCCAAAGAGGAAAGTTAAGACCATCAAACCTACTTGGGAACATAACATTGAAGTTGCCTCCGTGAGATGAAATGCGTGCGTAGTGACAAATAAGTGATTAGCAGTAAGGATCAACTCTTGAGTGGTTAAACCTTAAAATAAAGAGCACTGGCTCTGATACTAATTGATTTCTTTTGAGTAGCACTTCCCCTAGATTTTTAGATCATCCAAGGGAGGAAATAAAAGCACATGTTATTGCATGAATCTATCTATGACATTGGCATCAAACATCATGCCAACTTCTCAAAATGTAATCTTGGTTCCAGAAGTTAGATCACAAATTTAGATTAAAAAAATTAATGATGCAAAACAGGCTCATAAAGTGACAATTTCAGCCCTGATAGAAAATCACATCCAATTATACAAGTGCATGATTACCCAATGCACTTCAAGTGAAACAAGCAAATTTCACGGGAAAAAGGACAGAAAAAAAAAACAGTGAGGTTTCAGTTATTCTAAAATGCAACCATCATCATGATTGATTATCAATTTTTACTATCATACTATTTAACATTCTTAGAGCTTAGAAAAGAACAAATTAAAGAGTCAGAAGAGAACGAATGAGCTCCTAGGCAAGTGGAACTTATATCTTAAGGGAACAAAATTACTTGATCAGGTTTTAATAAAGTTTAAACTGTTGTTTTGATTTTGATATTAGAAAAAGGATAGGCTAGTCAAAGGAGGCTTGGAAGTTGTATCTGGGTATGTCATGTGCCAGACATTTTTATTTGGCTACAAACTTTCTCCATGCACATAAAAGAAATAAGATCCACGCTAACTTGTAATCAGCAAGTGTTTTCGCACTAAATGAGGACAGGCATATCACAACCTTAAATCAAGAAGGCCGAACCACCATAACTGATGTATTAAGTTGGAATGACTTAAAGTAACCAACCCGAAAAGATATCAAATTCCAACAGAAATATGTCTCGCTAGAGAACATATAGATAATTCAAACATATCATGACCGCATTCAGTTATTTTCCCCAAATAACTCCTTAAAGATTGTACATAGTAAATTGTCCAAATTTTTCTTTTTTTGGTGCTCCAGATTCATGCAATAAAATTAAACTTACTTTATGTAAAAGATTTCAAAGATAACCGATATCAATCCCCTGGTACATGAGACCAACTACATGAATCCAGGTTAAACGGATCCCATTGAGAAAAAGAACTGATGTGCTAAGCATCGATATTCTATATATAACTATAAAGTTGACAAATAGACTGTACAGAAAACATGTAATTTCACTCATAACCACCTAAACAAAATTTTCTCAGTTCAACATCATCACCATCTAAATGAAAATTGGATTTTCTCATCTAAATGAAGCAAAAATGGAGCCCAAGACTCCACAAAAAAGACTTGGGGAAAATTTTATGCCCGCCTCAACCTAAAGTCAACCATCCAAACTGGTGCTAAATTCCCAGCCAAGGAAATTATGGTCGAGGGGATTTCCATAAATTAAAGAAGTCTATTAGGCAAGTAGAAAAATCTACATTACAGATCTTGCTGTTTAAGCTTACACAACAAAGGAGCCAACCCTCAGAATTCTCCTCGACTAAGAAACTCCTACTCAAAGAAAAAATTTGTAAGAGACGGGAAAGACGAGAAATTTACTATAGGGAATTACATACTTTGTTTCAGTTCAGACACAATAAAAACAGAAAAATAGAAAATGTTCCCAAATTTGCTAAGGAAAGAGAAACTATGTCAGGGGAAGAACGAAAATAACTGAAACAAAGGAGCCAACCCTCAGAATTCTCCTCGACTAAGAAACTCCTACTCAAAGAAAAAATTTGTAAGAGACGGGAAAAGACGAGAAATTTACTATAGGGAATTACATACTTTGTTTCAGTTCAAGACACAAATAAAAACAGAAAAATAGAAAATGTTCCCAAATTTGCTAAGGAAAGAGAAACTATGTCAGGGGAAGAACGAAAATAACTGAAACAAAGGAGCCAACCCTCAGAATTCTCCTCGACTAAGAACTCCTACTCAAAGAAAAATTTGTAAGAGACGGGAAAAGACGAGAAATTTACTATAGGGAATTACATACTTTGTTTCAGTTCAAGACACAAATAAAAACAGAAAAATAGAATATGTTCCCAAATTTGCTAAGGAAAGAGAAACTATGTCAGGGGAAGAACGAAAATAACTCAAGAAAATAACTCTAAGAGCACATAAGAGCACATAAGATTCAAAATGCAGCCAAATCCGTTGAATCAATTCTTTTGTTAAAGCTGTTATGTCAAATATTAAACAGAAAAGAGCATAAAAACACCCACATACCTTGACCAAAACTTTTGATTTCCCCATAACTTTCACTACTTCACCAACATATGATCCGGGCTCTTGAAGCAGTTGTAGTTCCTCCCTCAACATTCTCACTGCATTTGCATCCACAATTAAAATAGCTTTAGAACAAAAATAAACCAAATCTTGCTCTTAGAAGAATACTCACTTTTACTGAAAACATACGGTAATCTGTGGTACATTCTCCATTAAAATACAATAAATTAAAGAAAGTTTGATAAAGCAACAAATCATACACCATAAACTCCTATATGGCAAAAACAAGGCCTGACATAAGCATAGAAAGCCCATAGATAGAAAACCTGTCTTATTGGTCATCCAGTTGACAGAATTGTTGTCATACTTCAATAGGGTTCTCAGGGAAGCAAACATTAGGGTTATGGGTGAAGAAAGCTTGATCCAGAACTTCCAAAAAATCAAAGACCAAAGTTTAGGGTTAAAATGAAGTTGTCAATTGCCCAGGATGGAATATGATTTGGGACTAGAAGTTTCTAGAAGATAAAAGTTTCAATGAACAAACTAGCACGGTGAAGGGAAGAGGCAACAAAGCGTAAGAAATTAGCAGAGGTATTGAGTGTAAATATCACAAAGAGAAAGATAAGAACAATGACATCCAAAAAAGAAATTACATAGAAAGAGGGAGATGCTAAGTGTCACCAAGAATCAATAACTTCTCATTCACAAAATCAAACTCTTGGGAACAGTCACCAACTAACCCAACTCCTGAGAATATACATGTACCCTTGCATAAGCCACAGTAAACCTAGGTTTGTCAAGAATATAAAAATACAGAATCAAATAAGATTTTAGAAGGAAAAAAGGCCCTTACATCAGTCGCAATATCCCATGGAAACTCAAAGTAAACTAGCTCGCTGACTCACCTGGTTCAACCAATGATGCCGCTCATCCAGACATCCCAAAACCATAATGAAAGACTAATTAATATTTGTAGAGATAAAAGTTATTAAACTCTCCATAACTATCATCCAAATTTGAAAAGAAACAATTAGGGGTTATAAACGACAGCCATAATTAAAACCTGGATTGAGTTGATATTGGACCCAACACCCAAACCCAACCTAGACTAACTGAATCACTAGGGTGAGCACTTGAGCTTAGGGAGCAAGAAGAAACCCAACCCAATTGTAATAGAAAAGGGGATGGCAAGGATGAGACAATGATGATTAAAGTTATAAATCAGTTACAACTCAATCATCCCATATGTTTCTCAGTTCTTACGTCGCACTTGACATTGCTTTGATAAGTCATATGATGAAGATGATTAGACTACATACCATATTTAGATGAAACTTACATTTCACATGCACGACTGAAGAAGGAAATTTTTGTACTTGACTTACCAATTGCTAGGATCACAACAATTAGGACAAAATGTCACTGTGAAATAATTGCCATAAACAATCCTCCAACTATAGCCTGTGAGAATAAAATAAGTACAAGTTGGTTTAATTATCCTACAACTGACAGCACAACAAAACAAGTATTATAACATCTAATTTGTTAATCTTATTGTGGAGAAAAAATTCTCGAGGAATTTCCCCACGTCACGAGTTGTGAGTTTGTAGGTGTGTGAACAAATGTAAACAATCGCACACAACATGGATTTATGTGAAAAAACCTGAAAGGGAAAAACTACGAGAGAGAAAATTCACTATAATGTCTGGGGATTATAATGAATTCAACAAAGAGATGATGTGATTACCAATTCTAGGAATCAGATGCAGACCACTAGAGTTTTCTGTGATGAGGTCTCAACCCCCTTTCTCGATGGAGAAAGATAGTATTTATACCCGCCTGAACTATCTTCGTGGGTGCCGATATTTTGGATCTACATAACTGCATGATTCACATGTTATGATCTCTTTGTAACCGCTCAGATCGCGCCACTTGATTGTAGGATTACCATGCAGAGATATTTGCCACTATCCATAACAGCCAGCATTCATATATGAGCATTATAAGTTTATAACGTTTAGAACGTGGGGGATGATCTGACAGCGTAGCGGAATCCGTGAATCGCGAGGATCGTGTCATCTGGCTGTAAGAAGCGCAGGAGTAGCATGTTCCAGAGGGTCTTCAAGTCGGAGCCTTGAGTGGCTCCAGGAAGGATCTCTGTACTGATAAGGAAAGGATCTTGTATTAATTGCTGGCTGGCATCTCGAAGAGCCGTGCAGCTCCGGTTGAGTGATGTCTGATCGGATGTGGGTTCAGGGCGAGGCCCGAGGCTTTCTTATTCGGCCTAGGTCAGCTTGTAAGTGAGTTGGAATTATTGGCAGAGAAGTGGAGCCTCTAGGTGTCCGGACACGTGTCATGATCTTGACGAAGATCAAAAATCTAACCACTACAAATGCCCCATCCGCCTCTTTCTCGGAGTCTTCGAGCGATAACGAGGAGAGCGGACTAATCTCATCTTCAAGCCTGATTCTTCGTTGAGTAGTCGGAGGAAAATTCATGTGCTTCATGAGAAACAGCTGGAGAGTGCTAGAGAGCAGTTGGGATGCCCTTTTGTACTCTCACATTTAATGCCATGCCTGTAAAGGTTGGCAAAAGTCACACCACATGTCCAATCCGCGTGTGCTCTGGACATATAGTCGTCGCTTGGAAGTCATCTGAGTGAGTCAGGATTCGTGCAGCTGTCGGGATTTAGAGCTAGCTAGCGTGCAAAAAGACGCTTAAGCCCCAAGCCATCATTGTGGTGACGTCAGCGTCTACTTTTAATTGGAGGGAAACTTGAAGGGTTGGACTTTTCACAAACCTTAGATTTCCCTCGAGTTTTTTGCCTCTTCCTTTCTCCTTTGCTTCTAATTTCTTTGAATCTCTCATCTTCGTTCTGCAAATTTATTGCCGCTGGCGATGAGGTAAGGAGCAAGAAGGGTGTTGAAGAGAGGAAAGATAGCACGCTTCCAAACGAGAGAAGCCATGAATTTCGATCCCAAGACGTCGGTCCTCCGTAGTCAGAAGGTCGATGCTTAATTGGCGAAGTACAGCGTTCGCCTGTCGTCGAACATTCAGGTGGAGTGGTGCCCTGCTGATATAGACTTCACGATGGCTTCTCTTGCAGGCAGCGTATACCTTCATCCTAAGATCTTGGTGCTGGGTTGAAGCTCCCTTTAACGAACTTCGACCGCGACATCCTGTCACTTTATGGTTCCCCCAGGCAGTTGTCAGCAAAGGCTTGGCACACTGTTCTTGGCTTCGAAGGCCTGTGTTTCTTTTGCCTCAACTCGTGCCGGCACAAGGACTTCTGTGCCATCTATTCCATAAGGAAGACCAACCAAAATGGTCGCTTCTTCATCGCTCGGAGCGGATGTGATAGGTTGATCGTCAATCTAGTAGACAGCGACCCTGGATGACGTGATACCGTCATCCGCGTCTTTGGGCCTTGAGAGGCAGCTGCTATACAAAAAGTCGAGGTGTCGTTTCAACCTCGTGGAGCAAGGGACCGATCTCGCAGGGGATTATGTCGATCTCAGAGGAGATCAAGGAGAGGGTGCGAAGGCTGTTCCAGATTGAATACGATCTTCACAATTAAAGTTGGTTGCTAGATCCAAACATGCTCTCTGTGCCTCTAGTCGTTCCGTGACTTTCGGTGTCAGCTCGGGATGACGCAGAGTCTGCCCCGATCACTGCACCCGTCGTTAAGAAGGGAGATGTTGGCTCGAGTGGCGTCTCGCCTAAGAGGGTGCAGCCTCTTACGCGGAGCACCAGTCTGGAGCTTGTGGCACGCAAAAGAAAGCGCCCAGCTCAGGCTGGCCCGAAAAGGAGGAATGTGTCGGAGTCTTCTCAGCCAGAGACCCTTGATGTATGATTTTGTTTTCGAATCCTCTTATATTCGCTTTGATCTTGACTCTCGTTTTGCAGAAGAGACATCAGGTCGACTATGGCTCTAACAAGGCCGGGTTGGAGAGAATGTTAGCAGAGTTGGATGGAGGCTCTGACCCAGCAGCGGGAAACAAATCTGAAAAAGCGACTTCATTCGCTGTGTCCGAGAGGTTAGAATCCTCCGACCAGATTGACTTCGTCGAACCAGTGGAGTCTCGACCTCCCTCTCTGACCTTCAAATATTGGACCCCACCTCCAAAGTCGAAGTTCTCGGAGAGGTGGTGCCTCCGAAGGGTACCTCTGAGTTTGTGCCTCCCACTGAGGATCCTGCATTCGAAGTGACGAAAGTGAGCGAGGTCGGCACCGCTGCTAGGACCTCAGGGTTGGCCTTTTCTCCCAGATAACAGCTCTGGAGCCTCAAGGAGCGAGCTCTGGGTTGAGCTTGCTTCTATGGAAGGAGAGATTGTGAGGTGGCTCTCAGACATGATGACTTCCTCTAAGGATTGGAGGAGTTAAAGGTGCTCCCGTCAAGGGAACAACGAAAGACGCTGGAGAATGAGATCTCTGGAGTAAGCTCAAATTGCGCTTTATCTTCTGGTAATCACGTAGCTCACCTCAAGTCTCTTCTTTTGCAGAACGTCGTGTTCACTGTTAGGCTCCTAGAGAGTCGGCAGATCGCCCTAAAGGAGACAAAGAGGGCTAATGTTGATTTGCTGAGAAGAGTCGATGCCTTGTCCGCCGAGAAGAGGAAGGCAGGTGATAGGCTCGCCAAGCTCCAGGCTGACTTGGACTAGGAGCATGCACTCAAAGTGATGAAAGTAGGTGAGGTCTGCAGTGCTGCGAGCCCTCAGGTTGGCCTCTCCCTCCCAGATGCTTGTTTCTGTGGAAGAGAGAGCACGGTGGCTCTCGGACATGGTGACTTCCTCTAAGAATTGAAAAAGTTCAAGGCGCCCACATTGAGGGCGCAGCGGAGGATGTTGAAGAATGAGATCTTCCGGGTAAGCTCAAATTGTATTGTTGTCTTCTGGTAATCATGTAACTTACCCCGAATCTCTTCTTTTGCAGAACATCGTGTTCAATATTGAGCTCCTAGCAGTCAGCAGATCGCCCTGAAGAAGAAAGAGAGGGTTAATGCTGACTTGATGAGAAGAGTCAATGCCTTGTCCGCTGAGAAGAGAAAAAGGTGGATAAGAAGCTCACCAAACTCCAGGCTCACTTGGACTGCAAACTAGTGGCCAAACGAAGCCGGGAGGGCGAATTGTATCAGCTCCAAAAAGAGTTCCAAGTGACGGAGTCGGTGCTCCGGCAAGAACTATCCCAGGCTCAGGAGGAGGTGGGAATAAAAGCTCGGACGTGGATAAGAGAGACTCTGAGCTTCAGACGATTTCCCAAGGGGTTGAAGCTACAAACCGGCTCGCCAAGGCGTCAACGCTAAGCTCGACCGCGAGAGGAATGTCTTCCAGAGCGAGAAGGATGGCCTCCGCGCGAGTTGGAGCAGGCGCTTGCTGATAAGGCGGAGGCCGAGAAGCATGCGGATAAGGACATTGCGAGGATGCAGGAGGTAAAGATCTTGAAGCTTATGAAGTACCGAGACGAGTACAATGATGAGGCGCAAGGCAACCACCGAGGTACTCTCTCGGGACTGGAAGCCTCCGCACTGACCAAGGGATAGTGGAAGTCTTGGCCTCATATGCTCCTTCAATGCTTGACGTCCCAGCCACGGCTACAATGGTTGGGGCTTCACGGATCCTCTAGCCAGTGCAGCGCCTACTGAGGGCTAGTCTGTTGAAGCATGTCGAGACTCCGAGACGGATCCTACTTCTAGAGCTGCTGAGGCACCTCACTCAGATATTGTGAGTATTTGAGTAAGCTGTTTTCTCTCATATTTTGTAACCTTCTCATCATTAATGGATAGAAAATTTCGCTTAATGTCTGAATTTCTCAGACTTTGCTTGCCTTATCATTTTGGTGTTGTTTATTGTAGGTCGATGAGGTTGCAAAAGGCATGGTTCCCGCCTCGCGAGGAATCTCTTCAGGCCTAGTCGGACCCACTCAGGGTGCTGATGAATTTAGGCCTTCAGGTCTTAAAAGTCGAATTGAAAGTAGATCCACGGGTATTAGACTTATTGAAGAGCCCGTGGCGAACTTGGATGACTCCGAATTCGACGACTTTGAAGACTCAGAGGAAGGCTCCGACTTAGGTCTTGAGGAGATTGGGTCTCCGCTTAACTACTTACATGCTAGACGCGAGAGAGTGACAAGGAGCCGCTTCTGATGAATGCATGGTCTACCTCTCCGCATGGAACTCACGCTTCATGATTTTCTTATCCATCAGTTGGATCGCGAGCTGAATTATCTTCGATCTAAGGCGAGCGACCTCTGGGACCAGCTGTCAAAATGGATGGATAAGTGGTCGGAGCAGGGTCGACAGCTAAAGGAGCTGAAGAAAGAGAAGCTCGAGCTATCCGAGGCTCTGAAGACGCTGAGGAAAGAAAAACTTCAACTCTCAGAGGCCCTTCTGGAAAAGTTGGAGGCGATGGATGATGCCTCGGTATTGCGCGATATCATTCTTAAGAGGCAGTTGATGATAGATTCGCTCCGATCACGGGTTGAAGAAAAGCGCGAGCTTAAAGGAAAGGTTCAGCAATTGGAGAACTTACAACGTCGCGAGCATTAGGCTGCGAATCTGCAAGCGAAGTGGTGCAATTGAATGATCGCTATCGCAAATCCTTCCAAGAGTTGCAGGATCTACGCTTTGAACTGAGTAGAGATCGCTTTTCGAGGCGCACCGGGTCAGGGTCAAGTGATAGGGCAGAGATAATAGCCAGCTGGTTGGCACTTTTGTAACAGTGTATTTGTAATAAACACATTAACCTTCAATTTAGAGTCATTATCTTTTCTGTGTTCTTGTGTGGCTTGTTGAATTTGTTTGATTGTGCCCGACCCGATAAGTTAGAAAGCGGAGTCGACAAATGTCGGAGTGAATTGACAGTTGGCGAAGAAGCTTGCCCCTAGGTGATTCATTTTAATGTCTTTGCAATGCCATTTAGTTGTCAGACCGGGAGTCTGATGTAGGTTGTAAGAGTTAACCGTTAGAGTGAGAACCCGATATAGGCTGTCAAAGTGACCGTCATGAGCGCTTCTGTCTTTCAGGAGAGCCTCCGTGTAGGTCTAACTGTCAGGTACCTGATATAGGCTATCGAACTGATATCGGGAGCGCTTTCATCTTTTAGGAGAACCTCCGTGTAAATCTAGCTGTCAGGGTGAGGACTCGATATAGGTTATCAGAATGACCATCAGGAGCGCTACCATCTTTCAGGAGAGCCTCCGTATAAGTATAGTAGTCAAGGTGATGACCCAATATAGGCTATCGGAGTGACCATCAGGAGCGCTTTCATCTTTTAGGAGAACCTCGGTGTAGGTCTAGCCGCCAGGTGAGGACCCAATATAAGCTGTTAGAGTGACCGTCAGGAGCACTTTCATCTTTCAGGAGAACCTCCGTGTAGGTTTAGTGGTCAGAGTAAGGACCCGATATAGGCTGTCAGAGTGACAGTAAGGAGCGCTTCTATCTTTCAGGAGAACCTCCGTGTAAGTCTAGGTGTCAAGGTGAAGACCCGATATAAGCTGCCGAAGTGAACGTCTGGAGTGCTTTCATCTTTGAACCTCCGTGTAGGTCTAACCGTCAGAGTGAAAACCATACAGGAGTGACTCCGTATAGGTAGCGACCATTAAGAGTGCCTCTGTCATTCAGAAGTGACTCCGTATAGGTCTGAACCATCAGGGTGATGACCCGATATAGGCTTTTGAGCGACCGTCAGGAGCACTTCTATCATTCAAGAGTGACTCAGTATAAGTAGCGACCATCAGGAGCGCTTCTGTCATTTAGAAGTGAATCCATATAGGTCTGAACCGTCAGGGTGAGGACCCGATATAGGCTTTCAGAGTGACCATCATTAGCGCTTTCATTTTTTAGGAGACTTTGTATAGGTCTGAGCTGTCAAGGTGAAGACTCGATATAAGCTGTCGGAGTGACCGTCAGAAGCGCTTTCGTCATTCAGGAGTGACCCCGTATAGATCTAAGCCGTTACGGTGAGGATCAGATATAAGCTGTTGGCGCGACCATCAGGAGCGCTTTCGTCATTCACGAGTGCTCCGTATAGGTCTGAGATATCAGGATGAGGCCCCGCTATAAACTGTCGGAGCGACCATCAGGAGCACTTCTGTCATTCAGGATTAACTCCATACAGGTCTACAGGAGCGCTTTCATCATTCAGGAGTGAGTCTGTATAAGTCTGAGCAGTCAGGGTAAGGACCCGCTATAGGCTGTCGGAGCAACCATCAGAAGCGCTTCCGTCATTCAAGATTGACTCGGTATAGGTCTGAGCCATCAGGATGATGACCCGATATAGGCCGTTGAGCAACCGTCGCTTCCGTCATTCAGGAGTGAGTCCATGTAGGACTAGCCGTCTTGATGAAGACCCATATAGGCTATTTGAACGACCATCAAGAGTGTTGTCATCATTTAGGAGAGACTCCGTGTAGGTCTAGCCGTCAGCGTGTGAACCTGATATAGGCTGTTTGACTGACCATCAAAAGCGCTTCCATCATTCAAGAGCGACTCGATTTACTAGCTCATGGTGTTGTCTCCGAGAGAGTGGTAATCACGATAAGGTGACCCATCCCGTCATGAAAATCGTAGTATTCTCGGGCCCCTGGCCGCTTTAGGTCAGGTGGAAGGGGCCTCGAGTGTCTCACCCAGTCTTGACCTTAATGGCGTTGAAGACATGGTCCACGGAGATTTTGAACGGACTGACATCGACTTCATCTTCGTAGGTCTTCGCGGGGATTCGAGAGGATTGTTTGTTGATTGCGCCGGAAGATCAATTCCGATTCTTCGGGAAGGCAGCAGGCGCCGTGAGTTTTCTCCCCCTTATCCTCCCCTTTGGAAAGCGTTCGACTGCAGGGTCGCATCCTCGATCTGGATGTACTTCTGGGCGCGAGAAGAATCTCTCATCTGGGTAACTTCATGCTTCACCAAGTGTCTGTATAAAGAGTGAGAGACTTGCAGCCCACTGATGAACCCAGCAGCAGCCGCATCGTCATTGTAGTTATACACCAGGCCATTTGGCTTTGAAAATAACTAACGTAATGTTTGAGGATCTCTCCGGCCTCATCTTGATCATGAGGAGGTGATTGTTGTTCTTCTGGAGCTCGAGAAGCATATTGGTGATAGAAAGCGTGCTTCACCTCTTTGAAACTCCAGAGTGAGTGCCTCGAGATAAAGAAAATAAGGCGGCGCCTGTAAGACTGGATGGAAACACGCGACACAAGAAGAGGTCATCGTGAGAGTGAACCGCCATCTTATTTTGGTACTGTCGGAGGTACTAGATAGGATCGATCGCCCCAGAGTAGTACTCGAAGCTTAGCATCACGAAACTTTTTAGAGAAGCGGTAAGAAGTGATTTCCTTCGAGAGAGGTGAGTCAAAAGATATCAAGCTGAGAGCCTCCGCCTCTTTTCAAAGTTGTTGACTTGCTTCCTCGATCCGCTTTCGCACAATCTCCTCAATGTCCTCAATGCGAGGGACCTTCGGAGCCTTGTGGGGCCAGAATTCTCAGAATGCTCGTCAGCACTCAAGAGGTTAGATCCGACGCACCTTCATTTGCTTTCTGTGTGGGGTGGTCCCCACGGTGAGGTGGTGACGGGGGAGCCCTAGACCCTCTGCCCCTAATTTCAGTGGACTATGACTTCCAAAAGATCTCGATCTAAGTGGCAAGTTGATTTTGAACGCGGGTGACCGCATCTCTCTAGAACAGCCTTCTCGCGTTCATGAGCCGCCTCCGCTCGTTGCTCATCCAAATGTCTTTGGAGGCTGATGAGCATTTGAAGGAGTTGACCTTCAGCGACGAGCCGATTTCGTGTCCGTTGGTCCCTGCCTCCGTGCAGTAGCTGAGGAAGAGTGCCTTTCTCTGACGTCTTTGTGTGAGCATCAATAGGCTCCGCGCTCCCAGCAGTTGTTGACTTGCCTTTTGAAGTGGTGACGGTGGCGGCCTGAGATGCGCTCTTCTTTCGTGGGGCCATTTCTATTTGGCGAGGCTTTTGAGGAAGGATTTGGGAAAGGGAGGAGATCTTAAGTGTGAATTCAAGCTCTCAATGAAAGCACAAAAATGTGGAGAAAAATTCTCAGGAATTTCTCCAGACCACAAGTTGTAAGTGAGTTTGTAAGTGAATGGACAGATGTAAGAAATCACAGACAACAAGGATTTACGTGAAAAACCTGAACGAGATACCACGGGAGAGAGAATTGACTATAATGTCTGGGGATTACAATGAATTCAACAGAGTGATATTGCGATTACCAATTCTAATATTTTCTATAATCAAATGCAAACCGCTAGAGTTTCTATGATAAGGTCTCAACCCCCTTTCTCAATGGAGAATGAGATGTTTTTATACCCGCCTAAGCTGTCTTCGTGGGTGCTAATATTTCGGATCTACATAAATGCATGATTCACACGTTATCATCTCCTTATAACCGCTAGATCGCGCACTTGATTATAGGATCGCTATGCAGAGATATCTGTCACTATCCATAACAACTCACATTGATATAGGGGCGTTGTAATGTTTAGTACGTGAGGATGATCTGGCAGCGTAGCTGGATTAGCGAATCGCGGGGATCGTGTTATCCAGCTATAAGTAGCGCAAGAGTAGCAGGCTCCGTAGGGTCTTCGTGTCAGAACCTTAGTAGCTCCGGAAAGAATCTCTGTACAGATAGGAAATAATCTTGTATTAATTGTATTTGTTGGCGTCCCGGAGAGTCTGTATCTTCGGTTGAGTGATGTCTGATCAGATGTGGGCTCGGGCGAGGCCCGAGGCTTTATTCTTGAGCCCATGTCAGTCTTGTAAGAGAGATGGGCCCGCTGGCAGAGAAGTGGAGCCTCTATATGTCCGGACACATATCATAATCTTGACGAACGTCAAATTCTGACCACTACACTTGTATAATTCCTAGCCCAAAAGAATGTATGTAGATTGTAGCAATTATTATTCAGTGAGGAGGTCGACAAAGGTAATTCGTCTTTTCTGTTTCAAGAAATACTTAAAGCTATAAATTTTATGCAACCAAATATTGTGTAAACTAACCATAAACCCACTGCTAGCATGTTGAAGTAGGAACAGACGAATGAAACGAAAGATCAAGTCTTCTTCAAAGAGACGATTGTGTGTGTCGGCTCAATCTTGCCCATGTAAGCATCCTCGAAAATCTCCCTAAGTCCTAATTCTGATGCAGAAACCCTAATCCCTATGCAATTCCAGAAAAGCAAGTCAACATCGGAAATTAGGGTTTGAGGGATAAAGTTAGGGTTTGAGTTCAAATCGAATTTAGGGTTTTGAGTTCAGGTCATCCGTGACCATCGAATCAAAGTATCAAATGAATAATAACTTCCAGGCAACGCAAAATTACAATTAGGGTTTTCGCTTTCGACGTTCTCAATGAACAGACTTAGGATTAGGGTTTTATTTTCGGCTGACCTTTGGAGTTGAGATCGTTCCTCTGGGCCTCGAGACGGTTGAGATTGTGAGACTTCTGGCGGACCAGGAGCTGGAGCTCGTGGATGTGCTGCATGTAGTACTGCCTCAGCCCTTCTCCGCCGCTGCCTCCTCGTACTTTCACCGGAGTTGAGCACATCTCCCCGCCGTCGGCCACCAGCTGAATCTTCTCGATCGCCACTGATGCCATTGAATAACTGGCCGATGAGATTTTTCCCTTTTTCTTTTTTTTTCTTTTTTTAAAAAAAAAAAAAATCTGTTATGATGATCGCTCACCGCGCTCGTTTCGGTGCTTTGCCTGTAGCGATGGAGATCCCCAATTCTGAAGTCGATCCTCCTATCTAACTGTATTTATAGGGTAGCCCGATAGAAGCAACCTTTCGATTCACCCGAGTTCGAACCCTCTCACCCGAATTCGAACCCGCACCTAACTGCAAAAAGCAAAAGGATTCACCCGAACCCGACCCGAAAAGGAAAAGGCTATATAAAAAGGAGGGCCAGAGCTGAATCGAAACGCATTGGTTTAAATGTTTGTGGTCTTTTGAAAATCGAATGTTGTTTGTATACTAAATTTTATTCATACTATCTATTTCATCATTGTTTTTTTTTTAATCTTTTTATTATAGAGTAAAGTTTTATTGAAAGTCAGTATCCCACTAGAGAAGGAAAGGGATGGGGTTGGAGGCCCGCATCCACAGTATCTATGAGCTCTGGCAAGTCCGCAGCGACTGGTCGAGATGGACACTGGAGTGGGAGGAAGCGATTTATTGCACATGTAATTACAAGAGCAACAGACACTCGCCGACATCAGCGGTAACAGATGAACGGACAGCTCAGCGGAAGGACAGCTCAGCGGTAACAGATAAAAGGACAGCTCAGCGGTAACAGATGAAAGGACAGATAGAAGCAACCTTCGATTCACCCGAGTTCGAACCCTCTCGCCCGAATTCAAATCGGACCCGAATGCGAAAAGGAAAGGATTCACACGAACTGACTCGAAAAGGAGAAGGCTATATAAAAAGGAGGGCCAGAGCTGAATCGAAACGAGTATTGATCTAAAATTATTTCTGGTCTTTTGAATTCGACTGTTGTTTGAATACTAATTTTATTCATACTATCTATTTCATCGTTGTTTCTTTTTTTATTTTATCTTTTTATTATAGAGTAAAGTTTTATTGAAAGTCAGTATCCCACTAGAGAAGGAAAGGGTTAGGGTTGGAGGCCCGCATCCTCCGCATCCACAGTATCTATGAGCCCTGGAAAGTCCGCAGCGACTGGTCGAGATGGACACCTGGAGTGGGAGGAAGCGATTTATTACACATGTAATTGCAAAGAGCAACAGACACTCGCCGACATCAGCGGTAACAGATGAAAGAGCAGCTCAGCAGTAACAGATGAAAGGACGGATAGAAACAACTTTCAATTCACCCGAGTTCAAACCCTCTCGCCCGAATTCAAACTCGGACCCGAATGTGAAAAGAAAAGGATTCACACCCGAACCTGACTCGAAAAGGAGAAGGCTATATAAAAAGGAGGGCCAGAGTTGAATCGAAACGAGTATTGGTCTGGTCTTTTGAATTCGACGGTTGTTTGAATACTAAATTTTATTCATACTATCTATTTCATCATTGTTTCTTTTTTTTTATTTTATCTTTTTATTATAGAGTAAAGTTTTATTGAAAGTCAGTATCCCACTAGAGAAGGAAAGGGATGGGGTTGGAGGCCCGCATCCTCCGCATCCACAGTATATGAGCCCTGGCAAGCCGGCAGCGACTGGTCGAGATGGACACCTGGAGTGGGAGGAAGCGATTTATTGCGCATGTAATTGCAAAGAGCAACACACTCGTCGACATCAGCGGTAACAAATGACAGGAAAGCTCAGCGGTAACAGATGAAAGGACAGCGCAGCTCCAAGCAGTTGACTATGCATAGGCACAAACCTGCCGAGGTGTGAAGATCCAAAGCCGTTCACGCGCCAACGCAGGCACAATCATGGCAGTCCTAGATGTCCATGCCCGTAAATGATTTGCAAGATGTCTCTCTCTCTGTTTAAATACATAACGATACAAATTGAAAAAAGTTATCAAGACATGAAAAGTGTGTATCTCACTCTTGCATTGGATGTGTTTTTTCTCTAATAATCATGAGATGTTTATTCTCATTTTACCTGGTACTCATGGTTTTTATATGCCATCAAATATTTCATTTTCTCTACCAGATATTTTGTCCTTTATTCAAACATGACTAATAGAGATGGTGCAATTAAAAGTCAACAGGAAATATAATAACAAAAATATGGCATGACGTATTTGAACGATATCCATGTAAAGAATGATGAGTTCTTTTTGTAGTATTTTCTTTTTGATATGCATGAAATTTGATCTTTGCGGGAATACAAGTTCTGAAGGACTTAGATCAACAATTTACCGTCACAATCTTCTTGATGTAAGTTGATGCGTATATCATGGACCTGATACAGCCGCCAAAGTCCAAATCCAAAGAATAAACACTTATACCAAGGGAACTCAAGAGAACCTGGCTATTCGGTTCTATAAGAAAATTTTGTAATCAGAATAGTATTAGTAGGATTTCTATTTTATATATTGCAGTAGCAATCAGAGTTGTAGTAAGATTAGCAGTTTCCTTTTCATGTTTTTTTTCCTTTTTTTTAGATTTTCAATTTCTTTTAGAATTAGTATTTCTATTTCAATTATAATAGGAGAGTAACAATTGTAACTTATATAAAAGACCTCGTGTATTCTATTAGGGATATATAATTAATGAAAAGTTCCTTCACTCTCAATTAGTTTGATTATTGAATTCTCAATCTTAAATTCTGTTAATGATGGGATGCCCTAATCTGACTCAATTAGTAGTGGATGCCCTAATTGATTTATTGATTACTTTTTATTCTCTCTCTTCTTACTTTTATTCTCTCTCTTCCTCACGTATTAAATTTTTTTCTCTGTTGAATCTTCGTCGAGACCTCATCGTCGATGGCCCTTCACCGTCTCGCTCTTGCATGCTGTTTAAGAATTACTGAAGACAAAACCTCAAACGCGAGCTTTAACAACACGGACCTCGTCTCCTAGCGCGGGGTGTTTCAACTCCAATGCGAGCCTGTGTGCTCCGCATTTCAAGTCCAACCGCGAGCCTGTGAGCTTCGTGTTTCAACTCAAACGCGAGCCTATGAGTTTCGCGTTTCAACGCAAACATGAGCCCGTGACCTTCGCATCTCAGACAACAGAACGAAGTCGCGTCCAAGTCAGACTCGTGTTTCTGTAGTAATGTCAGCCATTACTGGGTTAATTAACACTCACAAGATGTGGGTGTTAATCCCCGTTATGGATGATTTATAGGAGACAATTATATCTCTGAAACTCCTATAAATAGCTATGAAAGATATGAAGAAGGGGTTCAGAGATTTGAGCTCTTTAAAAAATCAGTCAAAGAGAGAGGTTCAACGCCTGCGCATTGGAGTTCAGCTTTGAAGAGTTCAATGGAATAAAGTATTGTGTTCCTTGTAACTTGCTGAGATCAAGTTCTATCTCTTTGAGATTTGTAATACCCCTCTCCCGGAATACGTGCCTAGTTACGTATTCAGTCCTTTGACCGTATTTTCCGATGTACCTTCCGTATTTGACCGATTTTAATTTCAAATATCATTTTCCAATATTTTTAGATTTTATGTGATTTTCTGGAATTTTCTGGAACTAAAATGAATTTCTCCGAAACCGGTGTCGGCCAGTACCGCTGGCCGATTTCCGAATTTTTATCTTCCAAACTGTTAGGAATTTCTAGAAAGTCCTTTAGACTTTATTACTTAGAATCATATTTCTTACTTATACTCTTTTTCTGAGAATTTTATGAATTTATGAAAATTCTTTCGGAGTCGGTAAATAACTGATTCCGGGATTTTTAATTAAAATCTATACAGTATTTCTTCCAACGAATTTCACCATTGGTCTTCAAATTTATTCTTGATTTTTGGTAAATTTTCAGACCATTCCAAATACTTGAATTTCGGGCATTTTTCCAAAATTTGCAAAATTCCTTTTCCACTTCATTTCCACCTCATTTCCCACTCACACTTCACCTAACCCCACTCACTCTCTCCCTCTCCCACAGCCGGCCAAGTGGCCAAAGAGAGGACACTCACCTCACCCCTCCTTTTGCAAGAAAACCCCTCACTTCTATCCAATTTCCAACCCCTTTACAAAAATCCCAAACTATAAATTCCTATTCATTTGCAAATCACTCTTTTTCCTCTCATTTCTTCACAAGAGAAGAGAAACTCCACAATCTCCTTCTCCCTCTAGCAAAACCCTAGCTCCATGAACCCAATCTCTTCATCTCCACCTCAAGGCTTCAAGGACTTCCTCAAGGGCTTCATCTAGGGCTTCCTCAAGGACCTCAACTTCAACCATCATCCTCATCCTTGAATCAAGTCACAATTGAACCTATCCCAAGTGAGTATTTCACTCACCAAGACTTGTATTAGCCCTAGAATACTTATATCTACACTTCTTGTACACCTAGGTCACCAAAAACCACGAATTGAACCATCAAACAACACTTCAGAAATTCTGATCTGCTCACTGTTCTTCACAGTATTAGTCGACTCATCATAGGAACTAGTCGACTAGAACACTTAGCTGAAACTTAGTTTTCTGAAAAAACCCAGTATTAGTCGACTTGCCCTAAATATTAGTCGACTAACAAACTCTCTGGAAACCCATATTAGTCGACTCCTAAATTTACCTAGTCGACTAATCCTTCCTGGACCAGAAACCCAACTTTCTGTATCAGCAGACTTAGTCGACTAAGTGTCCATTAGTCGACTAGAACTCCCTATTAGTCGACTAACCTTCCTACCCTAGTCGACTAATTTTCCCTGAAACAGAATTCTAACTCTCTGTATCCCAGTATTAGTCGACTAACCCTTACCCCTAGTCGACTAATCCTGACTGTGTGTCATAGTTAATTTCTGTTCTGAATTTGATTTTTATACTTGTTACATATGTATTATATCTTGCTTGTTCATGCTTCAATACTGGCTCTACATGACCTATTACTGGGTGGATGTATCTCTTATTACCTCATGACTTATTATTGCATATACTCGTTCCATGACGTGTTAAACAATAATATCACCACTTATCATGCCATCCCTTAAAACTAAGCATGATACACTTGACTTTTACACAAAAAGCACCAACTTACACATGGGTCGGGGGAAATATGCGGAATATCGATATGTGTTCGTGTTTACAGTGGTATTAGGTTGTGCACTATATTTTCCGGTCTTACCTGCGGTACTCCAGGGGACCGAGGGGAGTGCTTCCTCCCTTTCCTGTTTACTGTCATGACAAGGGCATACATAAGACCCTCCTGTTAGCCTAGCGGCAGGTTCCGTCTTCAAGCAACGGAACAATACTGGGCCGTGGTCCCGGGCATGCACGGGACCCACTGTAAACATAGTTCGTCGATACAACCGCTGTTTCCAAAACAACCTGTTTCACTAGGATATGGATCTATGTGCTCTGGGACGCTGGTCACATAGCTAGATATCACAGTAAGACAAGTAATAATAATAAGACGTTAATTGTAGATTTGTTGCATATGATCTTACCTTATTGAGTTTACATCGCTTGTTATTCGTCGCTATTTATTGTAACTTCATTACCTTTATTCATGATCCTTATGTCACTTGACTATCCTTTATTTGTTATTATATGTCTTGACCCTTTGGATTTGCATATTCAGATTCTGAGGCTTGGGACGAAGTGGAGCCTTCCACGGAGGACCGGGCTTATCTTGTGAGCAGGCTGACCGGCTCTAGTCCTATCGTGCTCGACTCTTCCTTTTGGTTCACGGGATCTCCATCCTTTCGTGAGCGTTTTGTATTTTGGTTGTATATCGTTCATTTTGGACTTGGGTTGTGATAAAGGACACTTGTAAAGTGATTTTGCTTATCATAACTTGTATAGCTTTGTATTTATCTTTTGTAAGTTGGCATATGAATACCACGCTGTGTGTTGTACTCTGATACTTGTTGTACTTATGCTTAGCGCATATACGTGGGGGCACCATCTGACCTACGTATATGCGTTGCAGTGACGTTCCCGTATCTTTGGGATCGGGGCGTTACAGGTTGGTATCAGAGCCTAGGCTCTCAAACCTAAAAGTACAACCAAGTGGCAAATTCTAGTGATTTGCTAATGCCAACTACAATGTACAAAGTTATATAGTCCTTCTTGACTTCGTCCTTGATTCGATCCTCGTATCCTAAACTCCTTCCCTTTGTTTCCAATTCCAGATCTTATCCCTTTCGGTATGGAGAGACGTTCGGGTCGCAACAATGTCGGGCAAGTACCGAATGGACCCGTAGGAGGAGAGGGTGCTGATGTCCTGAGGATCATTCAGATTATGCTGGGAAACCAGCAACAGCAGATGGAGAATCAGCAGCAGCAGACTGAGCTCCTCAGGCAGGAGTTGGCAGCCCCGAAGGAGCAGAAGCCGGGGAACATCTCAGACTTCCGACGGCTACAGCCGGCCGTATTCACGGGAGTCGAGAGGCCATTGGAGGCTGAGCAGTGGTTGACAGACACCACCGATCTGCTGAACGCCGCCAGGGTGCCTAAGGAGAACCAGTGGAGGTTGCAAAGATCCAGCTGAAGGACATAGCCAGGACTTGGTGGCTTGCAGAGGAGGCTCGCTTGAAGAAGCCTATCTCTTGGGATACATTCTCCAAGAGCTTTTATAGCAGGTTCTTTCCCGCCACTGCTCAGAAGGACATGGAGGAGCAGTTCATCAGGCTTCAACAGGGGACAGATCCGTGGATGAGTATGCTGCAGAATTCCTCAGGCTGAGTCGCTTTGCCCCTTACATGGTGTCAGACGAAGAGAAGAGGGCAAGCAGGTTTCAGCAGGGTTTACAGATGGAGATCCAGATGTTTCTGGTGCCCCAGCAGCTGAAGACCTATGCTGAGGTTCTCACCATCGCTCGAGAGTGGAGCGTGGGTTTCAGAAGAAGCAAGAGAACCAGGCCATGAAGAGGCCGTTTGTGCCGGTGGGTAGAGGAGGACCATCCAGAGCAGCGAAGGTCCAGGCCAGGCAACCATTCAGGGCAGTTCCTTACCAGGTGGCTCGACCAGGTCTTATCTGCAATTTCTGCCAGAAACCAGGACACTCTCAGCAGGATTGCAGGAGGGCAAACGGATGGTGTTTGGTGTGTGGAGCACGAGACCATGCCGTGGAGACCTGTCCGCACAGGAGGATGGGGTTTGCTAATCAAACATTGCCGGCACCTCAAGGGCAGAATGGACAGAGGGCACTACCAGGGCCAGTTGGGCAGAGGCACCAGGGACCAGTGATGAGGAGAGCTCTTCCCCTTCCTCCACCGCATGTTGCTCGCCCAGTGCAGAGAGGAGCCCGGACGGCAGCGGGGCGTGGCAGAGGCCAGGCCTACAACCTGACAGCAGAGGAGGCTGAGGCTTCAGAGGAGGTGATTACAGGTAACATCAGAGTTCATTCTATACCTGTTCTCGCTCTCTTCGATTCGGGTGCATCCCACTGTTATATCTCCGACCATTTTGTGGCTGTTCATTCCATACCTGTTAAGGCTTTAGACCACAAGTGGGAGATAAGTACAGGAATGGGGTAGTTGTATCTTCTAGAGTTTGTGCTGACTGTCCAGTGGAGCTTTGTGGGAAGACCTTGGCCATAGATATGCTCGTACTAGACACCAAAGGGTACGACGTAATCTTAGGCATGACCTGGCTCAGTCAGTACTATGCAGTGATTGACTGTAGAGGAAGGAAGATCATTTCAGAATCCCGCATCAGCCGGAGTTCCAGTTCAGTGGAGAGGTGAAGCCTGCTAAGAAGGAGATTCAGATGACCACTTCGGAGGTTCTGAAGGGAGTGCCAGTGTGGGATGAATTTCCAGAAGTCTTTGCTGAGGTCTCAGGGCTTCCACCGGAGAGGATAGTGGAGTTCTCCATTGATACAGTTCCAGGGACAGCTCCTATATCCAAGGCTCCGTACAGGATGGCACCGACGGAGTTGGAGATCCTGAAGAAGCAGCTGCAGGAGTATTCGGACAAGGGATTGATTCGGCCGAGCACTTCACCATGGGAGCTCCAGTGCTCTTGGCGAATAAGAAGGATGGTGGTAAGAGGCTTTGTATTGATTATAGGGAGTTGAACAAGGTCACCATCAAGAACAAGTATCCCTTGCCCCGGATTGATGACTTGTTTGATCAGCTTCATGGAGCCCGTGTATTTTCTAAGTTAGATTTGCAGTCGGGTTACCATCAGCTGAGGGTGAAGAAGGAGGATGTTCCGAAGAACGGCATTCAGGACCCGTTATGGCCACTATGAATTTCTAGTTATGCCTTTCGGAGTCACCAATGCCCCTGCGGTTTTCATGGATTTGATGAATCGAGTGTTCTCCCCTTACCTAGATCAGTTTGTAGTTGTATTCATAGATGACATCCTGATCTATTCAAGGAATGAGAAGGAGCATGCAGAGCACTTGAGGATTGTGTTGCAGACCCTTCAGCAAGAGCAGCTTCATGCCAAGAGGAGCAAGTGTGAATTCTGGTTGGACAGCATAGCTTTCCTTGGACACATAGTTTCAGCAGAAGGAATTTCAGTTGATCCTAGTAAAGTCCAGGCAGTGAAGAATTGGCCAGTTCCGAAGACGGTGACTGAGATAAAGAGCTTTCTTGGACTAGCCGGATATTACAGGCGCTTTGTCCAGGATTTCTCTAGACTTGCAGCTCCGTTGACCAGGCTCACCAGAAAAGGGGAGAGATACATATGGACAGAAGATTGTGATGCAGCATTTGAGCAGTTGAAGCAGAGGCTTATCACAGCTCCAATCTTGAGGACTCCTTCAGGAAGAGGAGGGATGGTCATTTTCTGTGATGCATCAGGTAAAGGCCTGGGGTGTGTGCTTATGCAACATGATCATGTTATAGCATATGCATCTAGGCAGTTGAAGCCTCATGAGAGGAATTACCAACTCATGACTTGGAGTTGGCAGCTGTGATATTTGCTTTGAAGGTCTGGAGACACTACCTTCTGGGAGACAAAGTGTTGATATACACAGACCACAAGAGCCTCAAGTATATTTTCTCACAGAAAGAGTTAAATATGAGGCAGAGGAGGTGGTTGGAGCTTATGGCGGACTATGATATTGACTTGCAGTATCATCCAGGCAAAGTCAATACAGTTCCAGATGCACTGAGCAGGATGCCAGAGAACAGAGTGCTAGTCCACCTCACGCAGCAGAGGGAGTTGATTCAGGAATTCATCAGATTGGATTTGATGTTGGTGCAAGGAGGTGATAAGGCAGGGCAGCTTATGACTTTACAGATCCAGTCATCATTGATAGAGGAGATCAAGGAAGCTCAGAAAGAGGACCCCAGATTGCAGACATTCAGAGCTCAGGCGGAGGCTGGATTGAGGACTGATATCAGTATTCGTCCAGATGGTGCATTGTATTTTGGAGATAGACTTTGTGTTCCCCAGGGAGAAGTCAGACAGAAGATTTTGGAGGAAGCACACAGTTCAGCTTATTCTATACATCCAGGAGGAAACAAGATGTACCAGGATCTGAAGAAGCACTTTTGGTGGAATGCCATGAAGAGGGAGATAGCCCAGTTTGTTGCTAAGTGCTTGGTTTGCCAGCAGATAAAGATCGAGCATCAGAGATCAGCTGGACTTCTTCAACCTTTGCCGATACCCGAATGGAAGTGGGAGCATATCACCATGGACTTCGTGACGGCATTGCCTCGGAGTCCCAGGGTAATAATGCGGTGTGGGTGATAGTTGATCGCCTCACCAAGTCAGCTCACTTCATACCATTCAGGGTAGGCCAGTCGACAGAGGTTCTGGCAGATAAGTATATGAAGGAGGTGGTTCGTCTGCATGGAGTTCCAGTTAGTATTGTGTCAGATAGAGACACCAGATTCAGATCTCATTTCTGGGAGTCTCCAAGAAAGTCTGGGAACTCGTCTGAAATTCAGTACTTCTTATCATCCTCAGACGGACGGACAATCTGAGAGGACTATCCAGATCCTTGAAGATATGTTGAGGGCTTGCATGATTGACTTTGGGGGATCTTGGGAAGACCATCTTCACTTGGCTGAGTTTTCATATAACAACAGCTACCAGGCAAGTATTAAGATGGCACCCTTTGAGGCATTGTATGGTAGGAAGTGCCGATCACCGATTTGTTGGGATGAAGTCGGTGAGAGGAGTCTTTTGGGACCAGAGATTCTGATGCAGACTACAGAGAAAGTCAGGGTTATCAGGAATCATCTCAGAGCAGCTCAGAGTAGGCAGAAGAGTTGGGCAGACACTCGGAGAAGGCCATTGGAGTTCCAGGTTGGAGATCATGTATTCTTGAGGATATCACCTACCAAGGGACTGATCCGGTTCGGTGCTCGTGGGAAGCTTAGTCCAAGGTATATTGGCCCATTCGAGATCCTGGATCGTGTGGGAGATGTGTCCTATAGATTGGCATTACCGCCATCTTTGGACGGGGTGCATAATGTCTTCCACGTGTCTCAGTTGAGGAAGTATGTCAGGGATGACAGCCATATTCTGGATCATTCCGAGCTGGAGCTACAACCTGATTTATCATACCAAGAGCAGCCGTTGGCCATCCTGGATAGGAGTGTCAAGACACTGAAGAACAGAGCTATTCCATTGGTATTGGTGTCATGGACAGGCATGCGCCAGGAGAGGCCACTGGGAGCGTGAGGACGTTATCCGGGATCGTTATCCTCAACTTTTCACATCTTGATTGGGTAAGACTCTTTTCTTCTACTCTTCCTTGCCGTTATCTTTCCTTGTATCCATATCTATCCGTTGCTTTTCTGTTATCTTTCACCTTATGAAATTTCGAGGACGAAATTTTTGTAAGGTGGGTAGATTGTAATACCCCTCTCCCGAATACGTGCCTAGTTACGTATTCAGTCCTTTGACCGTATTTTCCGATGTACCTTCCGTATTTGACCGATTTTAATTTCAAATATCATTTTCCAATATTTTAGATTTTATGTGATTTTCTGGAATTTTCTGGAACTAAAATGAATTTCTCCGAAACCGGTGTCGGCCAGTACCGCTGGCCGATTTCCGAATTTTTATCTTCAAACTGTTAGGAATTTCTAGAAAGTCCTTTAGACTTTATTACTTAGAATCATATTTCTTACTTATACTCTTTTTCTGAGAATTTTATGAATTTATGAATTTAAAATTCTTTCGGAGTCGGTAAATAACTGATTCCGGGATTTTTAATTAAAAATCTATACAGTATTTCTTCCAACGAATTTCACCATTGGTCTTCAAATATTATTCTTGATTTTTGGTAAAATTTTCAGACCATTCCAAAATACTTGAATTTCGGGCATTTTTCCAAAATTTGCAAAATTCCTTTTCCACTTCATTTCCACCTCATTTCCCACTCACACTTCACCTAACCCCACTCACTCTCTCCCTCTCCCACAGCCGGCCAAGTGGCCAAAGAGAGGACACTCACCTCACCCTCCTTTTGCAAGAAACCCCTCACTTCTATCCATTTCCAACCCCTTTACAAAAATCCCAACTATAAATTCCTATTCATTTGCAAATCACTCTTTTTCCTCCTCATTTCTTCACAAGAGAAGAGAAACTCCACAATCTCCTTCTCCCTCTAGCAAAAACCCTAGCTCCATGAACCCAATCTCTTCATCTCCACCTCAAGGCTTCAAGGACTTCCTCAAGGGCTTCATCTAGGGCTTCCTCAAGGACCTCAACTTCAACCATCATCCTCATCCTTGAATCAAGTCACAATTGAACCTATCCCAAGTGAGTATTTCACTCACCAAGACTTGTATTAGCCCTAGAATACTTATATCTACACTTCTTGTACACCTAGGTCACCAAAAATCACGAATTGAACCATCAAACACACTTCCAGAAATTCTGATCTGCTCACTGTTCTTCACAGTATTAGTCGACTCATCATAGGAACTAGTCGACTAGAACACTTAGCTGAAACTTAGTTTTCTGGAAAAACCCAGTATTAGTCGACTTGCCCCAAATATTAGTCGACTAACAAACTCTCTGGAAACCCATATTAGTCGACTCCTAAATTTACCTAGTCGACTAATCCTTCCTGGACCAGAAACCCAACTTTCTGTATCAGCAGACTTAGTCGACTTAAGTGTCCATTAGTCGACTAGAACTCCCTATTAGTCGACTAACCTTCCTACCCTAGTCGACTAATTTTCCCTGAAACAGAATTCTAACTCTCTGTATCCCAGTATTAGTCGACTACCCTTACCCCTAGTCGACTAATCCTGACTGTGTGTCATAGTTAATTTCTGTTCTGAATTTGGTTTTTATACTTGTTACATATGTATTATATCTTGCTTGTTCATGCTTCAATACTGGCTCTACATGACCTATTACTGGGTGGATGTATCTCTTATTACCTCATGACTTATTATTGCATATACTCGTTCCATGACGTGTTAAACAATAATATCACCACTTATCATGCCATCCCTTAAAACTAAGCATGATACACTTGACTTTTACACAAAACACCAACTTACACATGGGTCGGGGAAATATGCGGATATCGATATGTGTTCGTGTTTACAGTGGTATTAGGTTGTGCACTATATTTTCCGGTCTTACCTGCGGTACTCCAGGGGACCGAGGGGAGTGCTTCCTCCCTTTCCTGTTTACTGTCATGACAAGGGCATACATAAGACCCTCCTGTTAGCCTAGCGGCAGGTTCCGTCTTCAAGCAACGGAACAATACTGGGCCGTGGTCCCGGGCATGCACGGGACCCACTGTAAACATAGTTCGTCGATACAACCGCTGTTTCCAATAACAACCTTGTTTCACTAGGATATGGATCTATGTGCTCTGGACGCTGGGTCACATAGCTAGATATCACAGTAAGACAAGTAATAATAATAAGACGTTAATTGTAGATTTGTTGCATATGATCTTACCTTATTGAGTTTACATCGCTTGTTATTCGTCGCTATTTATTGTAACTTCATTACCTTTATTCATGATCCTTATGTCACTTGACTATCCTTTATTTGTTATTATATGTCTTGACCCTTTGGATTTGCATATTCAGATTCTGAGGCTTGGGACGAAGTGGAGCCTTCCACGGAGGACCGGGCTTATCTTTGTGAGCAGGCTGACCGGCTCTAGTCCTATCGTGCTCGACTCTTCCTTTTGGTTCACGGATCTCCATCCATTTCGTGAGCGTTTTGTATTTTTGGTTGTATATCGTTCATTTTGGACTTGGGTTGTGATAAAGGACACTTGTAAAGTGATTTTGCTTATCATAACTTGTATAGCTTTGTATTTATCTTTTGTAAGTTGGCATATGAATACCACGCTGTGTGTTGTACTCTGATACTTGTTGTACTTATGCTTAGCGCATATACGTGGGGGCACCATCTGACCTACGTATATGCGTTACAGT
>JAVJIF010004661.1:0-177938 GCA_038442645.1 Agave tequilana | reverse complement strand
TGTTTTGTAAGGTGAGGCAATATTATATTATATTCTCTTCCCTTTATATATAACCACCCCAACCTTTCCTTCTTCCTCTCTCTTTCACTTTTCTTTTCTTCTTTCTTTTACAGCATGCAGCCAACTGAAGCTATGGTTCCCCTTAAGAGCTTTGCCTCTTCTTTGGCCAACCACTTTCACAACTTCACCACCATCCTCCACCAACTCCACCCCCATTCTCCCCTCCACATCCTCCTCCATTCCAACAACAACAACAACCATAACACCACCACCTCACCACCTTCTTCTCTCTCTTTCCACCAAACAACCCATTACCTCCATTAACTTCTCCACCATTTTCACCACCACCTACACCTCCTTGGCCACCACGAACCACGCCATCTTTCTCCTCCCGTCGTTGCTCTTTTCGACGAGCTATTGCTTCGCTCTCCGAAGCCTCGTTCCAAAACTCCAACCCTTCATTTATTAACTACACTTGCACCCCCATGGTTGCTTGGGCTTGGGCTTGAGCTACCGGATTCCGGCCAACTCCGGCCGTCGCCGGCTACCACCCCCATCATCTTCTCAAGGGCTGGCCACCTCCGTGGATTGGAGCCGAGCTCTTCTTCGCTGTAACATCTCCGATGATTATTCCAGTAATCGTTCACGATTATTCCGGTAATCATTACGGTGGACGATTACAACGACAACAACTAACATCACAACATCACCTTCATCATCACCTCCTTTACATTACTCCACCAAAATCCATCTTCTTCACCAAAGAAACACACCACCCCGAAATCACCTTTCCCTTCCTCTACTTCCTCTCTTATGATTGCTGACGCGGATCTTCACCCCGCGTCTAGACAATCCCTTAACGCGATCCTCGGTTCTTGTGTTTCACGACGCGAAGCTTATAAACCGCGTCTGTATTCTTCTCGTACCTAGCTTTAGCGCGAGTCTCAAATCCCGCGTTTGTGACATCTCCGCAACGCGTCTCCCGCGTCTGTGATTCCCGCGTCTGCTATTCTCGCGTCTGACTATTCCCGCGTCTCCATTTCTCTCTCCTCATTGGTCATTCTCTCTCCTCTTCTCATTCTCTTTCTCTCTCTGATTTTCTCCTCTCTCTATCACTTTCCCTTTAAACGCGTGGACGCGTTCATTCCTGGATTCCGGAGATCGGGGATTTCACTGTGTTTTCTAAAGATTTAGGCGAGTGTTCCGCTCTCTTTCTGATCTTTTGCTTCGTCATATTGACTAATATTATATTATTTTACTTGCACACTTGCATGTTATCATGCTATCACTTGACGCCCGCTTAACATCACATCTCAGGCATATGTCTCCTGATACTTGTTCCTTGTTATGACATGACTTATTACCTGTCACTGCCTGATCACTTGTCATTGGCAGGTTGAGACCTGATACCTATTATGATTAACTCTTACTCATGAATATCACATTACGGGGAATGTAGAACTTGATACATTGTTATGTACTCCAGTTATGCTTGTTACGAAACTCTCGTTTATGCTCGTTATGTATTCTTGTTATGACCAGGTTTGATTCTGCTCATTCCTGTAATCTGATAATTATGTTTAATAAGCCATAAAAAGGGATAACTGTACAGGGAATGGGAGGAAGTGATGGATGCCGGTATGGTGCCTTGCTTATAGTAAGGAATATCAAAAACTGACGATTCGTGTTAGGGGGATTTAGGCCTCAGAAGATGCGGTGTTAGGGAGATTTAAGGCCCCCAATGGCTGTGTCCCGGGCGGACGGGAACTACTATAAGTATGAGCTATCAGTTCTCCATCAGCTTCCTATAACCAATCTCGACTTGCTTATATATGGATGTATGTGTGTTGGGATGTACCCCAGGACACATACCTAGTATATGGGTCGGACGAGTAATAATATAATATGCCACGATGATAACTTGTTATGTTGCTCTGTAAACTTGGTTATACCACTTGTCTCGTTATATTGTTTTTCATCGGGTTTTACATCGGAATTCTTGGTTATGAGCATTACTATGTTATACTTGCTCACATCCTGTTTTACCACCTGTGTTCTATTCTATCAGTTTCCTGCTCTTATCGTATTATAAATATGTTTGCTTATCTATGCTCGCCACTGGCTTTCGTATCACCACTCGCCTGAGGAGTTCTGACTCCTCTGGATCCTCATGTCCAGGTCTCGGAGCTTGGACCAAAGGGGATTCTTCCTGTTGAGGACCAAGCTACTTTTGTGGAGCGGACAGACCAGCCGTAGATCCAGTCCCATCCTTGCTCCCCCTTGTTGGCTCGCGGCTTCTCCAGTTATCTCGTGAGCGCCCTTTTGTACTGTTCATATATGACATTCTCTTTGTATCCTCGCATTTGCGCCTAACAGGTGATGTAATATTATTGTAATATTTATCACCTCTGGTGATAACTTTGTAATTATACTCATATGTTGGAATGTATAATGCACCACATGCTTCCGTACTCTGATTTTGTCTGTACTGATGCTTAGCGTATACGTGAGGGTATTTCTGACCTACGTATATACGTCGCAGTGACGTCCCCGTACCCGCCGGGATCGGGGCGTTACACTTTAAATCTTCATTCAAAACATACATTTTTTGTGCACGGTTTTTTTCCCGATCAATTTTGGCGCCGTTGCCGGGGATGGGAACGGTTTAATTTCACAAGTTTGTTAACTTTCTTCTTTATTTTTTGGTGTACAGGTTAAATTTAGCATTGCAGAAGTCCACACTTGCTCAAGTGTGGTCGGGTAACTTCTTGTACATTCATGTACTCTGCTGTTAATTTTTGTTGTACACTGTAAATAATTTTAAGAAGTAAAATACAGAAATTGGATGCTTAAAACGTTTAGACATTTGCATCTAGGCACGTGTCAATTTTCATTCTAATATACTGTATTTTATTCTTGTGTTGTTGTGATACTTATAGGAGGTGTACATATTGCATTGCATATAGTTAGGACAAACATTTCAGTGATTTACTCGCTTTTTTGTGTTCATCTTATCTATATTGCACACTTGCACAAATTTAACTTAAGGGCAAAACCAATACAAGATAAGGTGGGGAAGTCATTACCCTCCCTTAGCCCAAAAATCACCTCCCCACTCACACAACCCCAAGCCTAAATAAAACTTACTAGACGTTGGCCCCTAGGGACATCTCGGACTCATTTAGGAGATTGACCTAAGAAGGAAGTTGTTAGAATTTGACTCTTGCTAAATCGGTGTTTGGAGATTGAGAGGCGAAACCTCGAAGAACAGTGGTTTGACATAATTAGACCCGTTGCTCCGGCACGGATACCTCCCACCAATTTTGCCCCTACCTAGCCGATTAACTCGTAGTCAGCTTCCGACAATAGACCCCCGTGGACAGTCTAACCAGTTAGGAGTCGTCTAGGTCTAAGTCAACCCTAGCATAGCCTGTTTCTTTTTCTTTATTTGTTTGTTTGTTGTTTGTTTTTTCTTTTTTTTTTAAATTGTAATATGAATTTTAACCACAACAATTCTTTCAATTATAATATGAATCCATATTTCATCCCGATCTCATTTGACTCGGATAACTCTGACCCGACAATGTACAATATGAACCAACCATATATGTCGGGTTGGGATTATCCGAATCAATATGAACCTATATCCTAACCATATGACCATAATTTTCAAAATAATTCAACTCTTCACAGAGTTCATGGGGATTCACCTACCCCGAGTCAAATTTTCAACCATCTTGTCCACAATTTCCACAATATTCATTCACCAATTTTGATCAATATACTCCTTTTCCTGAACCACCAATTGAAGAAAAATCATCATTGGAAAAGAGTATAGAAGAGTCCTTACAAACAAATGTAAAATTTGCTCAATTCACAATTCTTCCCACGTAAACTCCACATACTCCTTTTCTAGAGCATCCAATTAAAGAAGAATCTGAGCTAAGAAAAGCGTTTGGAAGTCTTTTGTGATAGAATGAAAAACAAGTTGGACTCCTCATATCAACTAAATTTTCAAGAGTCCTACTCATATTTTTCAGTCTCACCTATGCAAAATGAACAACCATCAATACTAGACTTGAGTATGGAACCTTGCGTGAGTCCGAGCAGCAATCGCAAAATCTAGTGACTCACAATTTCACCATAATTTCCAAAAATTGACGTCCATACTCATATTATCAAGAAGAATCAATTACCAAGAGTATGAAAGACATGATTCCAAATCCAAATTCTGTTACCCAACGTAACGCCCCGTTCCGCAGGTACGGGGACGTTATGGCGACGTACATACGCGAGGTGAAAACAGCCTCACGCGTACGTTAAGCTCAGTACAGGGAATCACCTCCTCGTTATAAGGGTTCCAGCCGAAAATAAGTACAAGAATACCTGCAGAAAAAGGTGAGTGATCATGACAGATAGGAAAAAACTGGGGCAAATAAGATAACAGAAATAAATCACCAAGATACCTATGAATAGTCCGGTGAGGAATCTCCTATGTGACTCCAAGGCACGCTCTGATACTATGGTACTCGGTCTCCTACCTGGGCAACGCAAACCCAGGGTCGTCAGAAAGCGACCTAGTGAGTGGTAAAATGAAGGAGGTAGTAAAAACATACGATAGTAATACAAGCACGATAATAATATATACTACATGATGTTGTGCTAGTGATACCATATAATAAGTATATAATAAGCAGTAAAAAAATCATGCCACTCTTTTAATACAATCATTGCCTAACATGTTATCATCGGGTCATGTCTAAAGTCAAATCCAGTTTATATAATCCATCTTCTTGTAGTGGTGACGTGATAAGAGTGAACATGCAGATGGGCATATGCAACATAACCACTGTGTTGTGCATAGGCAGCATATAGACAATGCAAAACAGAATATAAGCAATGCAAAGTTTACATGTACATGAGCAGTATGTCACCTTAGAAAGTGTAGCATGAAACAGGTAAAGTAACAATGCATACATGTCACATGATAGCGGGCAAATGAGCAGGAACAGTAACACCAAGTCATGTTATTTATAAATAGTAGCAATCAGTACCGCTGGTGTTTTCCATTATGTTTGCAAAGGGGAAAACTTACAATAAAAAGGGTTTGAGGAGCTAAATTACAAGTATTATTAAAAAAAAAGATTACAAGTAGATCTCCTCAGAGATTCTAGAGAAGTGTGCCGATAGGAGTCTGGTCAGCGCGCGACCACTTTGTCCCTTTGACGATGCGAGCGATGAGATTCCCTTCTGCCTGGTTCCGGGAATCAGAGAATAGAAGGTTGGTAGAACCCTCTTACTGCTTCTCAAAATCGCCTTCAATTAGGAATCCTTCTCGCCTGGTTCCGGAGATTCCTTGAGAGGAAGGACGACATTAGGGTATCAACACCCTAGATAGAGAAGCAATTCTCTAGAAGATCTCTGAATTCGAGAGCACACGGTACTTTTTGAAGAAGTCTCTGCTTGTGGAGTCTTCTCAGAAAAAATCCGGCCGGTATCAACACCCTGGATAGAGAAAGCAATTCTCTAGAAGATCTCTGAATTCGAGAGAGCACACGGTGCTTTTTGAAGAAGTCTCTGCTTGTGGAGTCTTCTCAAAAAAATTCGGCCTCTTTTCCAAAGTCTCGCCTCTCTCTCTCTTCTGGAGGTGGTCCTCTATTTATAGAGAGAACAGGGGTAGGGTATAATTGTCCCTTGAAAATATGGAAACAGATTGAATCGAATTTGTTTGAATTCAGAAAGTAGCCTTACTGCGAGGCTAAGATCAGCTTCTGCGAAGTAGGATTGGCAGGTCGGTGATCTCTTGATCCTTTCCATATCGTTGGAGGATTTCACCTGATCTTCTTACTCGTTTTAGAGAGTCAAGAGATTGTGCCAATCAACTGCCAAATTTGATCTCAGATTTGATCTTGATTGGATTTGATCTGATTAGATCTGATCTCATCCGGAGATTTGATTGGTCAAAGGTTGACCATAGCAGACCAATGGCGGGAGCTGCCCGCATTGAGCTCATAGCGGAGCTAGAGGCAGCTTCTGGCGAAGTCCGAAAGAAACCCTTTGGCGGAGCTGAAAGTCCTCTGTGGCGAAGATGCGAGTTAGCTTCCGGCGAGGCTTTGAGTGGCTTCGAGGCGAAGTCGAGTGATATTAGCCTCTCAAGCGAGGCTATCCCTTTGGGCTCATGAGATGCTAAGTGCTAGCATCTTAGACCTGCTGAGGTCTGTTCAGAAAACAATCCGGGTTCACTGTCTGCTTGCTGGATCAGTGGAGTCCAAGTTGCTTCCTTGTCCCCTCGGAGATGGTTGTGGAAAACTGGTCTTCAGCTCGTCTGTCACTTGTCTTTGTAAATGTCAACAAGTTTAGACATTGTTCGGACCAATAAGAATCTTTTGTCTTTTTTAAGTGTCAACAAGACCCCTTCAAAGTTTTCGAAAGTCTGCAATAGCTCAGACTTCGAAACACTTTGAACTGCTTTGATCGGTGGGTGTGGAGTATGAACGTCGCCATGATGGTTGAGTTCAACTTCGCTTTGAATCCTGCTTGGGATGTAGATTCGCCGAGGAATCATATAGACTCGCATCTGGGTAGCTTCGCGGGTAGGTAGGTTCGCATCTGGGCTTCTGGAGATACATTCGACCTGGAGCGTTTGTCGCTTTCCCCGAGGCCAACTGCCTGTGGCCGGTTACGAGGAGGATTACTTCCTCTCTCGCACTGATCGAGGGAGATATTCCTCCTTGTGCATTTCCGAGGGAGGATATTCCCTTTCTTCAAGGCGCCATGAGTGCCTTATGAGAGAGACATTTCTTCCTTTGCACGGTTCCAAGGGAAAACCGTCCCTTCAAGGCGCAATAAATGCCTTTAAATGCGCTCGTGCTTCCACGCTTGAGGTGGCAGCGCTCAGGCCATGAGGCCTATAAATAGGACGCTTGAGGTCCTCTAAAGAGAAGCGATCTGCTCTTCTTTTTCTCTTCTCCTGGTAGAGAGAGATACTCAGATCTCTTGATTAGTGGGAATGCCCACTCTGGTTATTATCCGGCCAAGGACCGGTAAGTCTTGATCATTCAATGATTTTAGGGAATTCATCTCCTAACTTAGCTTTGAACAGCTGCTCCAGGGATTAGTTTCCCTGTTCTTCATTTTGCAATTGACTGAGTTGCAGAGAAGGATTTATCACAGCTTCCCAGTGAAGCTATCATTCTGACTTGATCACGGAAGGATCATTGCATATTAAGTCCGCTGCACAGGCAGAACTTGGGACCTGGTATCTTCAAGGTTGAGCCAGTCTTGCATATATAGGTGAGGCTAAGACTGTGTCCCACAGGATCAGTCTGGCTTAGCCATATAGGCGAGACTAGGACTTGGCGTTTGCTGAGCTAGCCCATCACTGCTGTGCAAGCGAGGATATCCTCTGCTTTAATTGAAATCGGATTGCTTTGCCCCAAAGAATTCGGCTTTAGCGCTTTTGTAGTGTCTTATGTGTTTAACTGCTAACTTGCTCCAATTTTGCATTGCAGTGAGCTATGTTCGCCGATCTTGTGTCTTGATGAAAAGAGACCAGAGGAAGGACGACGTTAGGGTATCAACCCCTGGATAGAGAAAGCAATTCTCTAGAAGATCTCTGAATTCGAGAGCACACGGTGCTTTTGAAGAAGTCTCTGCTTGTGGAGTCTTCTCAGAAAAATCTAGCCTCTTTTCCAAAGTCTCGCCTCTCTCTCTTTTGGAGGTGGTCCTCTATTTATAGAGAGAACAGGGTATAATTGTCCTTGAAAATATGGAAACAGATTGAATCGAATCTGTTTGAATCGGAAAGTAGCCTTGCTGCGAGGCTAAGATCAGCTTCTGCGAAGATAGGATTGGCAGGTCGCGGTTGATCTTCTTGATCCTTTCCATATCGTTGGAGGATTTCCCCTGATCTTCTTAATCGTTTTAGGAGAGTCAAGAGATTGTGGCAATCAACTGCCAAATTTGATCTTGATGAATTTGATCTGATTAGATCTGATCTCATCCGGAGATTTGATTGGTCAAAGGTTGACCATAGTAGACCAATGGCGGAGCTGCCCGCATTGAGCTCACTCCAATTTTGCATTGCAGTGAGCTATGTTCGCCGATCTTGTGTCTTAATGAAAGGGACCGAAAAAGTTGCCTTATGCTTCCCCGGTTGAAGCTTTACTTTTAAGCAGGAGGAACAACTGGGACGAACGGGTGTGTGTCCCAGAGGCCGTTGCAGCCTTTTATCCGAGATGATTCGTTCTGAGGTGAGGCTGGTGGCCGCTTATCTGAGATGATCCACTTCGGGAAAGCAAACGTCACACCTATGAGATCACTGACATCACTGTCAATTCCCATTATAGTGATCTATCGTTTGGTGGCGATAAGTTCATTGCCGATTTTCATCAAAGGTGACCCAGCTTCCTGGTGGCAAAATCTGCCATTATGCGGAAAATTATGGCTCTGTCTTCGTGGCACAACTGGTTACGGCCTTGTGCAGGAGGAAGGCCTTTCGTGTCCAGTTTGTCTGGTTTAGAAGCAGATAAAACCACTTGTATGCCTTTTGCGCAAATAATCTTACTGAGCAACTGAATCTATTGTATAAAAATACAACTTTGATGTAGTATCAATATACCTTTCCTTTTAAATCAATGAAAGTTCTTTTTCTGCTCATCTGATTTTTGCCTGCCTTCATTGAGAATTTGGCCATAGCGGGGCTAAACTTTGTGCAGAGTTAAGGACAGGGTCCTTTTTGAATGAGCTTTGCACGATGCTGGCATATCAGCGAACTGTGCCTTTAGTGGGCTAAGGCAATCTTTTTGGCGAAGTTCTTGATGAACTTGTGCGAAGTCCGCACTTTGGCTCATTGGCGAGGTTAAGCCTTAGTGGCTGAATCAGCGCTTCTCGGGAAGGCGCTTTAGGCGGCGTTTCAAATTAATTTGAAACGACAGCCTGCACTGTTTACGAGGCGTCGTTTCAGGCGCTGATTGGCCTATAAAAGCCTGATTGGGCTATGAAAGAGCAGACCTCTTTGCTTGAAATTTTCAGAGAACTTTGACTCTTTCTTCTCCTTCTTTCCTTCTTATTCAAGAATTCAAGAACTTTCATAGTTCTTCAATGGCGCCCAAGAGACGAGCGGGGAAAGAAGTAGCAACTTCTGCAGCGGAGGGTCCTTCTCCTCCTCCGGTCATCGAACGACCAATTGCCGGTAAAGGACTTCCCCTTTTGATTAGAGACTGCAGTCTCTATTTTAAAGCCAATATTTGGCTATCTTTGGATGAATCCAGAACGATCGAGCATGATCTGTTATTGTTAGGGAATTCGTTTTCCTGAATTTCCCTTATTTTCTTGGACGGGGAACTAAGAACTGAACAGTTCTTGTCTAAGCTTCCGTACGAAGCTATTGCTTGGGCTACCTTCGTCCTGTTGAGGAACAGGATACGGGTCTTGTTCCTTCGGTCATGGCCATCAAGAATGATTTTTGACCATAATGCCCTTTTGATGACGTCAGCCCCTAGGTCTATACCACCTTCTGCTTAAGCGAAGTTAATACTTGGGCATTTTCTGCAAAATGTAGACTTATCCGCGAGATTAAGCTTTATTGAAGCTATCGCCTTGCCGGCTTTGCTCACTGGGCGAGACTATACCTTGGTGAAATTTATGTCTTCATGTTCGCTTGGCTGGTGAACTAATCATAGTTCGTTTTGTTCTTGCAGTGCACTACATTCCGGTCCCTTGAACAATCTGTTTGGGATGACCAGCGGAGTTGATGGTAACATCAGCTTGCAATTTCAAGGGCAAGCTTCTCTGTTTAGCGAGCGAAGCTCCATCGTTCGAGACACGCTCATTCATAGTGGTGATCAATATACCACGAGGAGTATTCTGACCACAGCTCCTCTTGAAGACATTGGCCGTCAGACTTATAGGAAGCCTGACTTCATGTTTGGGGACGCCGCACTAGATCCTGATCACCAACACCATGCAGGAGAAGGGCAATGGATCTTCCAGTTGGATAATGAGAAGTTTTACCTTCCATCCAACAAGCGGCATTTCTCTCTGTCTTCCTTCCAGTGTGTGACACAGGCTCGGAAGATGGCATGGGATGTGAGCCGAAATACCGACTCCGTCCACATAGGGAGATTGATGCTTCAGTCCCCTGGTTATGCAAGAGCGGGGCCTCCTCGTTGCATAATGGGTCTACATCTTGGGAATGTGTCGCGAGACATCCCAGTAGGAGAAAATCCTGCAGTGGCGTTGACCTTTGGCAACCAATTCTTCAAGGTTAATGGGAACTACCCGGCCACTGATTTCAGGGCTCCAGGCTGGATTCACCCTCCGAAGACGTGGTGGGCGGATTTGACTACCTACACATCCTTGCTCATTTCGAGGGGGATTTGGAGAGGCTGAACCTCTATGAGGCCGTCAGGGCGACCTGCCACGGCATTGAGATGAATGTGGCGTGCTTTACGCCATCTTTGAATTATATTGCCCAGCTTCAGGGACTTTCTTTACCCCTGTCGGCGAGTTGGTATGGCCTTGCATGAGATGTGGGAAATCTCTGCTTTGCCTTTCGGGTCTCTCCCTTATGAAGAATACTTTCCGAGCGAGGCGGAGTTGGCTCTTCTGGAGAAGCAGGAGCCTGCCTTATTCGAGACTTATCGAGAGTTAATGTGCCACTTGCACATTTGTTCCAGCATCCATGGTGGCAGCAAGGGCACTTCCTGTAGCTTGAAGAGCTGGGGGAATTACTTGTTCCCAGATATGAAGAATGCTCCTGAAGCAGCACATTGCGGAGTTGCTGATGGGGATATCTTTGAACGGATGTAGATGCACCTTCAAAGGGATCTTGTCATAATTGAAGACGATGGTCCCTATGAGAAGGGTGGTGTCCTTCGGAGCTTCCATCATCAGGCTCGTCAGCCTATGTCTCGGGAGGCACTGCTGGCGGTTTCTAACCGTCTGGCTGAAGAAATGCATAGTACCATCTTCTTCGGGTGACATCGTTCATCCGAATGTTTGCTTCCTGCCGTTCGTTTGGTCCATGGTCGCCGTCTGGGTCTTCTCCCGGCCATGGTGTGCTGCATTCAAAGAGGCCTCCGTGCATTAGCGGAGGCTTTTTGCAGACCGCCAGCAACGAAGCATGGAAAGGGAGCCATTTTGCCTTGTGACGGACCCAATCCTAGGATAGGTCTGCCCTACACCTATATGATGGCGTGGTTCGCCTTACATTGCCCTTCGCTGATTGGAGCTGGAGAGGACCCTCCGCAAGGTGTTCGAATGGCGCTCCTCCGCCGATTCGAAGGACGTTCTTGGCTGAAGAAATACGTGGCTGAGGCCCGTAAATTGGTGTGTCGATATGACGTCTACAGTCTCTTCCGCTGTTTTCCCCGCATTCAGGGTGCAGGGTACGACGAGGAGTTCCGAGATGCGGGGGAAGGGCGGTCTTCCTTGAGCGGGGAGTTTTTGAGTGGCTGGTCAGCATCCGGCCCTCACATTTATTGTATAGAAGCGGGGACACCTGCTATTTGGAGCCCTACGTTCCAAGTCGGTTTGCTCGGCAGTTTGGATATGACCAACTGTATGTGGGCAACCCCAATCCTGATTTGGCCTTCATGGGGAGTCTTATTGACGGGGCCCGTGCCTGGCGATTCTTTACTGCAGGCGGTACTTGAAAAGTCACCTAGAGGGGGGGGTGAATAGGTGACAATGCTAATCAAGGGCAAATTAAAAATTTAAAGCTACAACAATCACAAGATGAATGCAAGCAGTAAGTATGACAATGAATATGATGAGCAAGTAATAAGTGCAAGCAAAATAGAGTAAGGATTGCAAGAATGTAAACCAATCGCAAACACAAGGATATGTTATCGAGGTTCGAGCACCCAGCTCTACTCCCCGCCTTCCCCAGAAGGATTCTAGCTACTTCCACTATCACAAAGAACAATTACAATGGAGTACCCAACTCCTACAATCTCAAGAACAAGTAATTATCTTGGTAGTCAAAAGACCACAAACTCTCTCTTTCAAAAATCTCTTCCCTTACAAAGGTCCTTAGAGAATAATGAGTAGAATTGAAGCTCTTTTGTGTAAGGAAAAGAAATTGAAATCAGAGAAAAACTTTTGAAAACCCTTCAGAAAATTGAGAGAATTTAGCACAAAAACCAAGAACTTTGAAAGCCTTAAACTTTTGAATTTTTAGCAATAATTGTTGTTGTAAACAAATCTCTCCCAAAACACCCTATTTATAGGAGAGGGCTAGGGTTTAGGGATAAGACATATTTACTGAAGTTTAGGAGGTAATTAGATCAAAATATATCCTTAAACGAATTTTTAAATACAAAAGACAAAAATAAACAGCTCTTAAAAATCTGCCCGTTACTGTTCAAACGGTCGGATCGGTCGACCGGGCCGGTCGGATCGGTCGACCGGGCCGGGCCGGTCGGATCGGTCGACCGGGCCGGTCGACCGGCAGTATAAAAATTTGACCGTTGAAGTCTAGCGGTCGACCGACCCGGTCTCGACCGATAAAACCTGTGAGCAAAAAATAATAGTCCGGTCGACCGCCCCGGTCGACCGACAGACGTGCACACGGATACGTGCATCTGCCAGGACTTCGGTCGACTGGTCCGGTCGACCGGACCAGACTGACACAGACTCGGTCGACCGACCCGGTCGACCGGATCAGGTCAAAAAGTCAATTTTAAAAAGAAAACAAAGAGGATTTTGATTTAACAAAAATACTTTGAACAACAGGGATTAGTATAAAACATAAATATATATCTGTAGGCAAAATCTTGTATGCAAAATATTTTTGTATAATTATAAGAAATTATTTTGGAATGAGCATGTGCGCAAAAACGTGTGTGATAGAGCTTCAAACCTATCCACTATTCTTTAACAAACTATAAACTGAAAAACAAATTACATGAAGACTTCTTGTGCTATCTTCAAGTCTTTGAGCCATCCAATGCCTTGCTAGTGCCTTCTCTTCTATGATCCTTCCTTGATGTGCAATTTGCCTTCCTTACTTTGTGGAACTTAGAAGTTCTTGCAATAGCTAAGCGAATGGTCTCTAAACATGGTACAACCTGAAACTTATCTTAACAAATTGTTAGTACCAAATAGCTCATATTTGGTTGTCATCATCAAAACATAAAACAATTGGAGAGTGTAACCTCTTGGGCCAACAATCTCCCCTTTTTGATGATGACAAAAACAAATAGGCTATTAACAAAAATATAGGGTAGGAGAAAACTCCCCCTCAAATTATGCTATACATAAAACACAAGAATATGCTCTAGAAACTAATAATTGAAATGATGCACCAATTATTGAAACCAATTAAAACACAAAAATTTCTCTTGATACCAAAAATACCAAAAATACCAAAAATTATTGAAACCAATTAAAACACAAAAATTTCTCTTGATACCAAAAATACCAAAAATACCAAAATTATTGAAACCAATTAAAACACAAAAATTTCTCTTGATACCAAAAATACCAAAAACAACTAAAACACAAGAATTTATTTAAAACACAAAAACTCATAAAAACAAAAATATAAATTCATATGGAACCAAGACCAAATGAACTTATTTTTGTCCATGTTAAACTTATTCTCCCCCTTTTTGTCATACATCAAAAAGGGTTATGAAAAACATGTTTATTCAATAATACAAATATTAAGTTCTCCACAAATAAACGAAAATCTAGCAAAATCAAGAGGTTTAGTGAAAATATCGGCTAGTTGTAAATCCGTGGAAACATAATCAATATCTATATCACCTTTCTCAAAATGATCTCTAAGAAAGTGATATCTAATCTCAATGTGCTTGGTCTTACTATGTTGATTTGCATTTTTGGTCATGTGTATAGTACTAGTATTATCACAAAATATTTTTATATGATCAAAGTGCAAATCAAAATCAAGGAGAGTATGTTTCATCCAAAGGACTTGTGCACAACAAGCCCCCGCGGCAACATACTCCGCCTCGGCGGTTGAGAGAGCTACGGAATTTTGTTTCCTAGAGGACCATGACACAAGACAATTACCAAGAAATGACATGTCCCACTAGTACTCTTTCTATCTACTCTACAACCCGCATAGTCGGCATCCGAATAATAGTCATTGAAAAATCTATAGTTTTCGGATACCAAAGACCCATTCCAATAGTGCCCTTAATATAACAAATAATGCGTTTTTACCGCAATAAGATGAGACTCTTTAGGACACGATTGAAATCTAGCACAAAGACACACACTAAACATGATATCCGGCTACTTGCCGTCAAATATAAAAGACTTCCTATCATGCTTCTATATAATTTAATATCAACATTTTTACCTTGTTCGTCCTTATCAAGCTTGGTTGTAGTTGCCATTGGAGTGTTGCAAGCCTTTGATCCTTCAAGCCCAAACTTCTTTACTAGCTCCTTTGCATATTGGCTTGGTTAATGAAGGTTCCGTCTTGCAATTGCTTGATTTGGAGTCCAAGGAAGAAATTGAGATCACCCATGGAAGACATTTCAAATTCTAGTTGCATTACTTCTCAAAATCCTTGCATAAAAGCTCATTAGTAGATCCAAAAAATTATATCATCAACATAAATTTGCACAATTAAAATATCATATTAACATGCTTAGTAAAAAGAGTTGTGTCTACTTTGCCTTTAATAAAATCATTTGAAATGAGAAAACTAGAAAGCCTTTCATACCAAGCCTTGGAGCTTGTTTCAATCCATACAAAGCTTTATCAAGTTAAAAACAAAATCGGGATGAACATGATCAACAAAACTGGGAGGTTGAGCAACATAAACTTCTTCATTAATAAAAACCATTCAAAAATGCACTTTTCACATCCATTTGAAAAAGTTTAAAATTTTTAAAGCATGCAAAAGCTAGTGTCATCCGTATGGCTTCAAGCCGTGCTACGGGTGCAAAGGTCTCCTCAAAGTCAATTCCCTCAACTTGAGTGTAACCTTGGGCCACTAACCTAGCTTTATTCCTAATGACATTTCCGGACTCATCCATCTTGTTTTAAAGATCCACTTAGTACCAATTATTGGTCTATCGTGGGGCTTAGGAACAAGGTGCCAAACTTGGTTGCGCTCAAATTGATTGAGTTCCTCTTGCATGGCAAGCAACCAATATGGGTCCGTCTCGGCTTCGAGAATGCCTTTGGGTTCAAAATGAGAAATGAAAGCAAAGTTACCACATAGGTCATGGAGTTTGGAGCGCGTGTTGTGACTCCTTTAGATGCATCAACCAAGATGAGCTCCTTAGGATGATTTGTAGCGTATCTCCAAGCTTTAGGAAGCAGTTGAGTGCTTTCCTCCTTATCCTCTTGAACTTCACCAATAGGATCTAGCTTTTCTTCTTGAGCGGGTGAGTCCTTCAAGGATAGTCTCTCCATGTCTTCACCTAGTGGTTCAATCTCTACAACATTCTCAACAACCACATTAGATTCTTCAAATTTAACATGCATGGATTCTTCTATGGTTTGAGAAGATCTAATGAAAACTCTATATGCTTTGCTAGTAGAGGAATATCCAACAAAGATAGCCTCATAAGCCTTAGCATCAAATTTGCCCAAATTATCCTTAGTATTTAAAACAAAACACTTGCATCCAAAAACTTTAAAAATATGCAACATTAGGTTTTCTAGAATGATACATTTCAAAAGAAGTTTTTGAAGAATTTTTGCATAAATAAATACGATTCGATATATAGCATGCAGTGTTTACGGCTCGGCCCATAAATATTGAGGGAGGTCATATTCACTTATCATTGTCCTAGCCATCTCTTGAAGTGTTCTATTTTTCCTTTCTACAACTCCATTTTGTTGTGGAGTTCTAGGACAAGACGTTTCATGCTTAATTCCCTTTTCATCACAATAAGCCATGAAGAGTTGGTTAATAAACTCACCACCTCTATCACTCCTTATTCTCAAAATCGGAAAACCTTTTCTTTTTCAACTCTTTTTCGAAAAATTTTAAATGAGAAAAGGTTTGATCTTTATTTTGTAAAAAGAAAACCCAAGTAAAACGGGAGAAATCATCAACCAAAACAAATGCAAATCTACTTCCATTTAAACTCTTAGTTTTAGTTGGTCCAAAAAGATCCATATGAATTAATTCTAAAGGCCTAGTTGACATGATATCCTTGATTGGTTTAAAAGAAGACTTGGTTTGTTTCCCAAGTTGGCACGCACTACAAATGCGGTCTTCTCAAAATCCAAGTAAGGTATACCCTTCACCAATTCCTTTGAATTAATCCTAGAGATATGGTCAAAAGATGCATGTCCTAATCTTCTATGCCAAAGCCAAGAATTTTCATCAAAAGCATTTAAGCATTTAGTAGAACAATCTAAATTAAGCATGTCAATTATATAAACATTATTATCACGAAAACCGGTAAGAATACAAAACATCGGATTTAACATCAAAAATCTTGCATGAGGAATCATCAAAAACAACTTTAAGTCCACGATCACAAAGTGGCTAATGCTAAGCAAATTATGTTTTAAACCATCTACTAAAAAACATTCTCTATAATAGGAGATGAACCCATTTGAATATTACCAATACCGATGATGGTGCCTTTGGAATCATCCCCGAAGGTGACGGAGCCACCTTCCATGTACCTTGATAGGGTTGTGAAGTTGTTGATGTCCCATGTCATGTGTCTCGAACAACCACTATCAAGGTACCACCGCTCCCTACGTCTTGGAGCCTTGGTGTGTACCTACATCAAACATTTTAGGACTTGATTTTGGTACCCACATTTTTCTGGGTCCATGAGGGTTAGAACCATTAACCCAAACAAGATTATTTGAACTATGCAATTTATCATAACAAAATTTAGCTAAATGTCCATTTTTGCCACAATAAGTACATCTATACACTCTACCATATCTAAAAGCATAGTGAGTGTGTGATTTGTGAGCATGGGCATTGTGAGCATGAAAAGATTTAGCATGAGAAGTATTATTTGAAGTGTGAGCATGTGAAATTTTAGCATGAGAATCTTTAACATGAGAAGTGTGCTTTTTGGAAAACTTTTCTTCAAGCTTCTTGGTGTTAAAAGCACAATCTTTCAAAATCTTTTCAAAATCAACATTTAGTTTTTAAGGAAGAAATTTCTTTATTATCAACAATAGGGGTTTTACCCTTACAAGAAATCTTATAAGCGTCAAATCATTTTGAATTGAAACAAGATTGGAAGAAAGATCATCTTTTTCTTTTGAAACCAAAGCAAGTGATTTTTAAGAAAAGCAACTTCTTTTTGTAATTTAAAGCATTCCATTTCTTGTTATCATAAGTTTCAGAAAGCTCTACAAAAGCATGAACTAGAACTTCCTTACTCAAATCATCATCATCATCAAGGGATTGAGGGGTTACCTTAGGTGTGTTTGCCATGAAACACATATTAGCTTGATCCACCTCCTCTTCGGACTCGCTTTCCGAATCCCATGTTGCTTTGTAGGCTTTCTTCTCCTCCGGTTTCTTGGCTTGAAGGAGGAAGTCATCTTCTTCTTGAACTCGGACAATCCGCCATGATGTGTCCGGGTTGCGGCAATTATAGCAAATGATCTTCCGCTCCTCTTTACCTTCGAATCTTCTCCGGAAGTTGAACTTGTTCTTTCGGTACAACCTCTTGACATTCCGCACAAGTAGGGTTAGCTCCTCATCTTCTTCTTCGTCTTCATCATCGTATCATTGGTGGATGAAGTCTTAAAGGCAATGGATTTCTTCTTTGAAGTAGTTGCCTCATCTCTTGCTTTCTTCTCCATCTCATGGGTCTTTAGGTTCCCAATGAGACTAATGATGTCCATCTCGTCCTTGTCGTTCAACTCCTTTAAGGTGGTGGCCTTGATCTCCCAAGATGGTGGAAGAGCCCGTATCACTTTGCGCACCTTTTGATCATTGGAGATGACGTCACCTAATGAAGAAAGACCATTTGTAATTTTAGTGAAACGAGTAATCATACAATCAATGGATTCATCATCAAGCATTTTAAATGATTCATATTGAGACCTCAAGAGATCTATCTTAGCTCTCTTGACTTGTGAAGTCCCCTCATGTGTGACCAACAAGTGTTGCCAAATCTCATAGGCGGATTGGCAATGAATTACCCGTGTAAGGTCATCCTCATTCAAGGCGGTTAATAGGGAGTTTTGGGCTTTGGAGTTAGCCTCATATTCTCTAAAGTTGAAGTCGGTCCAAGTGCTTCATCACTATCGGGTGCTACATAGGGTTTGGTCAAAGACTTAGCCACTAAACTACCTAGAGATTGCAAAAAGATAGTCATCCTAACCTTCCAAATAGGGAAGTTGAGTCCATCAAATTTAGGTGGGGTTTTAATATTGTCGGCCATGTTTACTAGTGTATGAATGGATGAATGAAAATGTTGATTAGCAATATTTTAAGGATCTCTCTATGGATGTTAAGCCAAACCTAGAGTCCAAGCTCTGATACCAATTGAAAAGTCACCTAGAGGGGGGTGAATAGGTGACAATGCTAATCAAGGGGCAAATTAAAAATTTAAAGCTACAACAATCACAAGATGAATGCAAGCAAGTAAGTATGACAATGAATATGATGAGCAAGTAATAAGTGCAAGCAAAATAGAGTAAGGATTGCAAGAATGTAAACCAATCGCAAACACAAGGATATGTTATCGAGGTTCGAGCACCCAGCTCTACTCCCCGCCTTCCCCAGAAGGATTCTAGCTACTTCCACTATCACAAAGAATAATTACAATGGAGTACCCAACTCCTACAATCTCAAGAACAAGTAATTATCTTGGTAGTCAAAAGACCACAAACTCTCTCTTTCAAAAATCTTCCCTTACAAAGGTCCTTAGAGAATAATGAGTAGAATTGAAGCTCTTTTGTGTAAGGAAAAGAAATTGAAATCAGAGAAAAACTTTTGAAAACCCTTCAGAAAATTGAGAGAATTTAGCACAAAAACCAAGAACTTTGAAAGCCTTAAACTTTGAATTTTAGCAATAATTGTTGTTGTAACCAATCTCTCCCAAACACCCCTATTTATAGGAGAGGGCTAGGGTTTAGGGATAAGACATATTTACTGAAGTTTAGGAGGTAATTAGATCAAAATATATCCTTAAACGAATTTTTAAATACAAAAGACAAAAATAAACAGCTCTTAAAAATCTGCCCGTTACTGTTCAAACGGTCGGATCGGTCGACCGGGCCGGTCGACCGGCAGTATAAAAATTTGACCGTTGAAGTCTAGCGGTCGACGACCCGGTCGACCGATAAAAACTGTGAGCAAAAAATAATAGTCCGGTCGACCGCCCCGGTCGACCGACAGACGTGCACACGGATACGTGCATCTGCCAGGACTTCGGTCGACTGGTCCGGTCGACCGGACCAGACTGACACAGACTCGGTCGACCGACCCGGTCGACCGGATCAGGTCAAAAAGTCAATTTTAAAAAGAAAACAAGAGGATTTTGATTTTAACAAAAATACTTTTGAACAGGGATTAGTATAAAACATAAAATATATCTGTAGGCAAAATCTTGTATGCAAAATATTTTTGTATAATTTATAAGAAATTATTTTGGAATGAGCATGTGCGCAAAAACGTGTGTGATAGAGCTTCAAACCTATCCACTATTCTTTTAACAAACTATAAACTGAAAAACAAATTACATGAAGACTTCTTGTGCTATCTTCAAGTCTTTGAGCCATCCAATACCTTGCTAGTGCCTTCTCTTCTATGATCCTTCCTTGATGTGCAATTTGCCTTCCTTACTTTGTGGAACTTAGAAGTTCTTGCAATAGCTAAGCGAATGGTCTCTAAACATGGTACAAACCTGAAACTTATCTTACAAACTTGTTAGTACCAAATAGCTCATATTTGGTTTGTCATCATCAAAACATAAAACAATTGGAGAGTGTAACCTCTTGGGCCAACAGTACTGGGGCGCGGCTGCGTACGCCGTTGAAGAATCCCAATCTTCTAATGACCCTGTGCTTCTGTCAGTGGTATGCCACTTCCAACTCCACACCTCTCGAATTCAAGGTCAACAGCTCTAGTGTGAAGTTAATTTCTCAGCGGCTGAGACAGAAGGCTTTTAAGAAAAGGGAAGGCAAAAGGGTTCGCACCCCAGGTATAGAGGAGTTTGTTGCTGTGGAAGGAAGACAGCGAGGCCTCAGATGCCGAGAGTCCTCGCTTCGAGGTGGGAGCGGGGGCTGAGACTCCTGCAACTGGCTCTGGTGTGATGGGGACGGCTCCCCCCGTTGTGTAGAAGAAGTGGAGGAAGAAGATTCTGAAGTCCACTTCAAAAGAAAGCGGGAAGGTAGCTCTCGTAGGAAATCGTTGGCGAAGAAGCCCGCTGCCAAGCTTCTACGATTGTCGTAGAGGGTTATCCCTCTACAGCGATTCCTCCTGCTGCCCCATTAGCGGCTAAGCCGTCGGTTGCTGAACCGACTAGCGGTGAATTTGCTCCGGGTCTAGGTAAGATTAACCTCGTCCATATAATATGCCTTTTTGTGTGTTCCATTGACTTACTATCTGCTTTCTGATGCAGGAGCTGAGGCGGCTGGAGAGCAAAGGGAACATTATGATCCCCTATTTACTATGGAACTGAAGCTGGTTCTTTTGCCCGTCCGGAGGAGTCCAGAGGTGATGTGGCCGACATTGGTCCCTCGGGCGCTGGGACTTCTAAAGGAAGTCCTGGTGGCATCGAGCTCTATTGGTGGTCCACAGGATACTCGACAAGCGAAAGCGGGCCGGCTATTCGTGCGATGATTCTGCTAAGAATTTTCTGATGGAGCCCCTGGAGACTGATGTGGCTGACGAGATGTTTGAGGCGGTTCTACCAACCTTCTATTCTCTGATTCCCGGAACCAGGGGAGAAGGGAATCTCATCGCTCGCATCGTCAAAGGGACAAAGTGGTCGCGCGCTGACCAGACTCCTATCGGCACACTTCTCCAGAATCTCCGAGGAGATCTACTTGTAATCTTTTTTTTAAGAATACTTGTAATTTAGCTCCTCAACCCCTTTTTATTGTAAGTTTTTCCCTTTGCAAACATAATGGAAAACAAGATGGCGACTCCGCTGGGGACTGTATTCTCCACTACCGAGAATCAAGTGTCGCAATGCAGCGAACAGACCTCCGGGTCTAACTCTGAAATCAAAAAAGCCGGTGCAGCCAGAGCCTCTCTGGCTAAATCTTCAAGAAAAGTCTCTGCGGAGACAGAAAAGGTTCTCTGCGAACCTGCTGCGGTCCTCTGGCGCAACAAGGAAGCACGCCCGCAGCCCAAGTCCTGCACTCTCGAGAACTTGGGTTGTCCAGTTCGATCAAGGAAGATTTGAAGAAATCCTCTCTGGGGGTGGCCTAATGCTTCGAGCACGGAAGCATAGAAAGGTCTCCATGGCTAAGGCTTCAAGGCAGAAACCGGAAGCAAAATTCTGCCAACACCCCTCAGCCCCACGTATGGCCAATCAGGTTCCTTGCGAACCTAAGTCTCCTCTGCCAAGGCGGGTATGGAAGCCGAAACGGAAGTCTCCGGCCGAAGCTGCAGGCGTAGCTACGCCAAAACTGCGCCTCTCTCGCGAAGAAGAAAAAGCAAGATGTCTGACTGTTCCAATCATGAAGTCACGACGGCAATCATACCGTCACCCAATTCAAAAGCAGCAATGCCTTGTGCCAGCCTCGTTCTTATGAGCGAAGCTACTGTACCACAGCGTACTCACCGCGTCCATAACCGCGAAGCTAAGGCTAATCCCCTTCGCAGCAGCATAGCGGGTAAAGCACCACAGCGTGCTCCGCTTTCCAGTGTGTCAAGCACTAAGTTCGCGCCTATTGGCGAAGCTAGAACTAAAGCACTATTCAGTGCTAATCCTTTCTGCGAGAATAAAAGGAACAAGACATTCTCCTATAAGCGATCCGAAAGAGCCTCTGTGCTAGATCGTTTAGGCCATACTTGGTCTGACTTGCGGGAATTGTTGACAAATAAACAAACCTCTTCTTCCTGCTGTCAACAAGTGGGATGTCAGTTGGTGACACTTCACTCGGTCCATTGCCGGCTGGGACCAATCCCCGCCACTTCTCCAGGACGACGATCAGTTTTTGATCGATTGTCGGTACAGGCCCCGAGGAAGCATCGCAGAAGGAGCACCTCACGAGATCCAGCCTCCGCATCCGTCAACATGACTGGGAGAGGACGAGAGTGACTGGGAGGAAGTCAAACATCTGACGACACCCGCAGCTTCCCAGATCCAGACTACAGCCCAGGCTTAGGCGAAGTCTTGGTGCATGAAAAAGGTGTCTTCCGAAACACCAGATCCAGGGTGGCGATACCCTACAGTTACGAGCAGCCCTCTTCCTCGACGGCCCTAGCATCGTCACAGCCCAAGAGATCACTCCAATCATCGGACGAAGAAGATGAAGATAGTGGGTACGCCTCTTCGGCGACAGTTAGCTCGGTGCGAACAGACAGAGCATCAGTCAATATGGCTGATAACGTCAACAACGACCTTCGTCGGCGTCAGGAAGCTCAGGAGCAAACTTCTAAAACCAACAAGTGGCCCTGGACAATATTCAACAGATACTTGCTCGACTCCTCAGCAATCGGAATGACAATGATGCCGGGAGCAATCACGATGAGGAGGAACATTTCAGCGATGATCAGCCAAAGACGGAGAAATCCAAGGAGGGTTCTTCTTTAGACGCTGAAAACCTAAAGGTCTCCAAGCTCAAATTGCATCCCTAGCTCAGAGGGATGAATTAAAGAAAGTAGGGACAGTCCGTCCTTACCCGTTGGAGTGGGATTCGGTGCCATATCCACCAAAGTTCAAACCACCAATGTTGCATACCTATGATGGAAAGAGCTCGTCAAATCAGCACATCTACTATTTCCGGTCTCAGACTGGTAATGTTATAAGCAATGACGCCATCATGGCTAGGCTATTCATTGGCACCTTAAAGGGGTGGCATTTGACTGGTTCCGAAGTCTCCCCCCGGGCTCTATCAACTCCTGGATCGACCTGGAAACTCGGTTCCTCTCTCGTTTCTATGAGGACGATACCGAAGTGACCATGGACAAGCTCCTCTCCACTGTGCAGAGGAAGGGCGAATCTATCCGTGACTACATTGAACGGTTCAGAAACTTATCCTTGATGTGCCCCAGCAGGGATGCCATTACCCATGCTCTTACAGACATGCAGACATAACTTCCTAGACCAAGTGAAAGTTCGCATGGGGGCTGTCAAAGCCCACACTTAGAAGGAATTGGTCGAACAAGCAGAGATAGCCGAGAAGTCGGCTAAAAAGTTCGAACCATCCGCCCCTAGAGGCAAGTGGGGGATGAACAACAAAGGACGTAGCGACTTACTACAATCTTCTCAAGCTAAAGGCAAAGAGACTATGTCTGTAGAGTTATCCGGAGATGTGCAGTCGAAGGCCAAGAAGAGCGGCTTCAACAATCAGGAGCCTAAGTTCCCTTCAAAGCAGTACTCCTTCAAAGACGATCAGGTGGTCACGATATTCCATCTGCTCCACAAAGGGAACAAAATGAAACTGCCAGATGCTCGGCGTCCCAATGAGATAGGGCACACAAACGACCCTAAATACTGCCTCTACCATAGGATGATTCACCATCCTACTGACAAGTGCAATGTCCTCAAAGACAGAATTCAAGCCTTGGTTGATGCCGGGGTTCTGACATTGAAGACAGAACATAAAAAAGTCACTGCCAATATGGTGACCCTCGAGTTCGGCAAAACTCCAAAGGTCACAGTTCCTGACGGGACTTATTCAGTCCCTGCGCCACGGTTGGAAGTCATGCATCCTCCAGCTAAAACTCAAGATAATAAGGGTCTTGTTCCCTTAACATTGGAGGCGGGGGAAGTCATGTGGGTACACCCGGACCTCGTCCAAGACGTACAGCGGGATTCAAAGGAGCCCAACTCAAAGGGCAAGTCTTGCAATGTCATCTCCATCCTGCCAAACGACGGCAATCTTACATCGGCTTCCCTCAGTGATTCAGAAGGAGAAAAACATGGTTGTACGGCGCAAACCGATACGCCTCAACAGACGGGCACCCGATCCGGAAAATCATACTTGAGGCAGTATGAAAAGTCTACTGACAAGATACAACAGCAAACGACGTCAGTACCAATGTCAGCATCCACTCCAATTCCAACCAAGGGAAAAGAGAGCCTAAGGGGGTACGATTCGACCACGTGTTGAAGAAACCACCAGGCCAAGGTTTGATACGCCCTTTCGGTTTGACATATTGGCTCAACTGGCCAATATCCCAGCTCGTATCACTATACACGAGCTCCTTCGCCTCTCAAAAGAGACAAGAGAAGCACTTAGGGATGCGCTAGCCAATTCGGAATCCTTTCTGACATGCATGCCCGAGATCCCTAACGACGACGTTCAGTCTCCTTGCCCAGAATGTCATCATACACAATCCAAGGTGCCCACTATTACATTCACGGCAGAAGATATGCTTCTCAAAGACAACAAGCACGATCGACCTCTGTACTACACCGGATATATCGGTTCAACGTGCATTGAAAGAGTACAAGTCGACCGGGGTCCGCACTCAGCATCATCCCCAAAAGGTTACTTTACTTCCTCGGTATACCGCTGTATAGATAGTCCGCAACCACCACTACAATATACGGTTTCAATACCGGGAGTAGTCATCCACTTGGAAAGATTCGACTCCGTTGCCGAATCGGGAGCCTGAAGTCAGAAGTGACATGCTATGTCATTGACGCCGACACATCATATAACCTGTGCTAGGACGACGTGGATCCATGCCAACTGGATCGTTCCCTCTACTCTGCACCAATGCTTCAAATATGTTGAAGATGACGCGACAGTACAAACTGTCTTTGCTGAGAAGCAACCATTCAAAGGGGTGGAAAATTACTTCACTGACGCTCCTCTGTATCAAGAGGCCGGTGAGACACCTAAAGAACCATTGCCGGACGATGATGAAAGTGGCAATGAGGCAGATTCAGAATTCGAAGCAGGCATGCCAGCCATTCTGATTGGTGAACCAATTATAGCATGTCTCAATAATCCCCAATGTAATACTCCTTCTGAAGAAGAAGGTGATGGGTAATTAATGATAATATTTCTTTTGATTATCCTGTGAGTGTTGGGCTATTTGAATCCATTACGGATAGCTCCCTACACATGCCTTTGCATAAGCCGAGTGCGGCCAGCACGCCCATGGAATCCGCAGAAGGAGCCATTTTGGTGATCCTGCCATCCAACGAAGGTCAGTTACAGATAATCTTCGGTAGAACCCAACCACGGGGACCCACAGCTACAGATTCAAGTTCAGATTCAGACACTCCACAGTTCTTCCATTACGCGCGGCCGGCGCGCCATATTATGAAGAAAATGGGATATGACTTGAAGATGGAGAAGGCCTGAACTTTGAAAAAGGAAGGCGCAGCTTGATGCGTAATTTTGTCCAAAAGGGAAGCCTGCAAATTACTATGATAGTACACGCAGGGGGTTAGGGTATGTTACACCCACATCGTCAGCAACGGTTCAAGCCAAAGACGATGAACTAATTTCATCACATCGGCCTCATCCTCCGAGTGGGACTCAGATGTCAGTATAGGAGGAATGTTCGAAAACCTCACTGTTAATATGACTTCAAGCAGTCAATTGAGCCTATAGAAGCTGCTGATGAGGAACCATGGGCCCAGCAATTAAACCTCCAGTGGGGAAAAGCGATTCGAGCTGCGCGAACCACCTACTGAAGACAAGGTGATGCAGGTCAATTTGGGGAGTCAAGACTACCCTAAGCCCATCTTTATAAGTGAAAGCCTATCACTTATAGAAAAGCAAGAATTGATAATGCTCATAAAAGAGTATATAGACGTCTTCGCATGGAGCTACGAAGACATGCCGGACTTGATCCACAGGTCGCTATGCACCGTCTAAATATCAAGCCCGACGCCAAACCAGTCAAGCAGCAACAACGTCGGTTTCGCCCGAACATTATGGAAGCTATTGAAGCCGAAGTTCACAAGCTCATTGCATGTGGCTTCATCTGAGAGGAACAACATCCAGATTGGGTAGCCAACATCGTCCCCGTCCTCAAAAAGAACGGGAAAATACGGATCTGCATCGACTATCGTGATCTCAACACGGCCTGTCCTAAAGACGAATTCCACTGCCCATCACCGACGTCATGATTGACAACACATGCGGGTTCGAAAGGATGTCTTTCATGGACGGCTTTTCAGGATACAACCAGATTAAGATGTATCCCGACGACGAGAAGCATACTTCATTCCGAACACCATTGGGGGTATACTGCTACACTGCAATGCCCTTCGGACTGAAGAACGCCGGAGCAACCTATCAGCGGGCAATGAGCACAATCTTCCACGATCATCTCCGAAAAACGGTAGAATGCTATGTCGACGACATTGCCGTCAAAAGCCGCGCAACAAGAATGAACATCTTCGCGACCTGAGAACGATGTTCGACATAATGCGGGCTCATCAACTGAAAATGAACCCGACAAAATCCTTCTTGGGAGTGTCAAGTGGCAAGTTCCTGGGTTCATTGTTACATCAAAAGGGATTCATCTTGACCCAGACAAAGTTAAAGCCATCCAGGGCATGCATCCACCAAGGAACCTCAAAGAGCTTAGGGGCTTGCAAGGCAGGCTGGCTTATATCAGAAGATTCATTGCAAATCTCTCAGGCCGCTGTCAACCGTTTACCCGACTCATGAAAAAGGGTGCTTCCTTCGTATAGGATCAAGCTTGCCAGGAAGCTTATGAAGACATCAAGAGGTACCTCACAAAATCTCCAGTCTTGGTGGCCCCTACATCAGGGAAACATTTTTGCTTTATGTAAAAGCTCTAGACTACTCCCTCGGTGCCCTCCTAACTCAAAAGGATGACAATGGCCACGAGCAGGCCATTATTACCTGAGCAGGACCCTAATAGGAGCAGAATCTCGCTACAATCCTATTGAGAAAGGGTGTTTAGCTCTCGTCTTCGCTGTCCAGAAGACGCGACATTATTTGGTCGGCAAAACCATACATGTCATCTCCAGAGTGAACCCTTTGCGTCTTCTTATGACGAAGCCAGGATCGCTGAATTCAAGATTGGCTAAATGGGCACTTTTATTGTCTCAATATGACATGATCTTCACCCTCAGAAGGCGGTTAAAGGCCAGGCCCTTGCAGAGTTCTTGGCTGCTCATCCAGTTCCGGAACATTCAAAACTTCACGAAGATATCCTGATGAAGTCTTCGAGTCTTATGCAACCTCAGAAGAGGAAATGTGGCAGATGTTCTTCGATGGAGCATCGCGAATGGGCCCTAAAGGCAAGATTATTGCCGGAGTGGGGGTTGTGTTTATCTCCCCGCAGAACCATGTTCTCCCAGAGCATTTTCTTTGACAGAATCATGCTCCAACATGTAGCAGAATATAATGCTCTGCTCATCGGTTTTCAACTCGCCCATGGAATGGGGGTACGCTACCTCGAAGCCTATGGCGATTCAAAAATGATCATCAATCAGGATAAAGGCGAATACGAGGTCCGCCACGAAGACTTGGTGCCTTATTACCACACAGCCATCGAATTGGCTAATCTATTTGAAGGCTTCTACATCGGGCACGTGTCTCGATCTCAAAATATCAAGGCGGACGCTCTTGCTGCATTAGCAAACAACACTAGCCTTGCCAGCCGACACCGAGTATCACCTCACAGTCACAACTCGACATCTTGTATGCTCTAAGCATATGCTAAGAACCCGAGAAGTCTATAATCTCTCCACCGATCTTGAGCCGAGGGATTGGAGCTTTCCTCTCATTGACTATGCTTTGCACGGTCTGCTTCCAGACGATCCTAAAGAAGCAGCGTCCATCAGACGAAGGTCTCTCCGTTTCTACTACGATCCGACTTTGAAGACACTTTACCGTCGTTCATATGACAGTGTCCTCCTCCGTTGCCTTTCCAATTTAGAGGCGCAGGAAGTGCTTAAAGAAGCACACGACGGCATTTGCGGCGCTCATCAGCCAGGTCCAAAACTTAAGGACAGGTTGCACAGACTTGGATACTATTGGCCAACTATGATAGCCGACGCCATCCAATATGCACGAAGGTGTAAAGCGTGTCAAATTCATGCGGATTTCATACACCAACCTTCAGAGTTGCTCCACCCGACTGTTGCTTCATGGCCATTGAAGCATGGGGAATAGATATCGTAGGGCCAATCAGCCCCTCTTCGACAAAAGGTCACCGGTTCATCCTGGCAATAACCGATTACTTTTCAAAATGGGCGGAAGCTACACCATTAGCTGAAGTCAAAACCTCTAATGTGGTTAACTTCATCAAACACCATGTCATTCATCGATTCGGTGTTCCTAGGCGGATCATCCACGACAACGGTCCCAATTCATAAGCCAAGTGTTCTATCGGTTCTGCGATAAATACCGAATTCAGAATGTGGCTTCAAACGCCTATAATCCTGCCGCCAATGGTTTAGCGGAAGCATAACAAGACGATCATCAAGCTACTCAAGAAGTTCGTCTCCTCGAACAAACGAGATTGGGACGAAAAGCTTGGCGAATGTCTTTGGGCCTACCGGACCACGGTTCGGACACCGACAGGTAATACGCCTTTTCCCTGGTATATGGGTGCGAAGCAGTCCTCCCATTGGAAATTCAGATGCCATCATTGCGAGTAGCTCTGACCACTAAAATCACATCAGAAGACAATGATCGATTACGTCTTCAAGAGCTCGAAGGCCTAGATGAGAAGCGACTTCAAGCTCAACAGCATATCGAGTTGTATCAAGCCCGAATCTCAAAAGCCTTCAATAAGAAGGTCAAACAGAGAGTCTTCTAGAAAGGAGACCTGGTTTTAGCCGTCAGACGACCGATGATTATGACGCACAAGACCAAAGGCAAATTTCAGCCTAAATGGGAAGGACCGTTTGTAATAGAAACAGTCTATTCAAACGGAGCATACCGCCTCATGACTGCAGATGGCGACCTACTCATGATGCCGGTCAATGGCAAGTTCTTAAAGAAGTATTATCCTTAATCAAGGATTCTTCTCTTGATCAAGTTAACATTATACCTCTGATCAAGATCTTCGTGTCCAAAGTACACACAAAGAGAGCCTTTCTCTTCCTCCAAGCGAGATAATACAACCGTTAAACCAGTAGGAACCTGGTCGTGCATTGGCTGTCCCGAAGGAGAATCGAGGTTATGCATATATTAACCAGATAATCCGACATCCTTAACGATTAAGGATAGAGGAAAATGTTGGCTTTTAAGTCCAACATAAGTCCTCGATAACTCATCATGCTGAGGGGAATAGCATGGCTAGCCCAACCCAAACGGTAGTTGGTAAAGGCATACCAAACCTGTTGATAGCTGGGGGTTGCTAAAAATCCTAAGGGACCTGTTCCCATTTGATTTCCCCTCCAAAGTCACTTACCAATTCTCATCCATAGGATGGTAAGACCACATGTGCATTTCGCTATTACGTTAACATTAAACCTATGACAGTAATTCCCTCATTTTTCCTGTGAAAACGAGACCTCCAAAATCACTTACCAATTCTCATCCATAGAATGGTAAGACCACATATACATTTCGCTGTTATGTTAACATTAAACCTATGACAGTGATTCCCTCGTTTCTCCCCGTGAAAACGAGACCTTTTCCCAAATTCCATCACAACCTTGAGCTTGTTGACATTTACAAAAGACAAGTCTCAACCCGAGCCCTGTTGACATTTACAAAAGACAGGTCTCGATACTCGTTGACATTTACAAAAGACGAGTATTACAAAATTTTTGAAGCTTGGTGACGTCTCAATCGGTTATGTCATTGCGACCTCTGAACCAGCAGACAGCCGAGTCTCAATTTTGAGCTTGTTGACATTTACAAAAGACAAGTCTCAACCTCGAGCCCTGTTGACATTTACAAAAGACAGGTCTCGATACTCGTTGACATTTACAAAAGACGGGTATCACCAATTTTGAGCTTGGTGGCGTCTCAATCGGTTATGTCATTGCGACCTCTGAACCAGCAGACAGCCGAGTCTCAATTTTGAGCTTGTTGACATTTACAAAAGACAAGTCTCAACCCCGAGCCCTGTTGACATTTACAAAAGACAGGTCTCGATACTCGTTGACATTTACAAAAGACGGGTATCACCAATTTTGAGCTTGTGACGTCTCAATCGGTTATGTCATTGCAACCTCTGAACCAGCAGACAGCCGAGTCTCAATTTTGAGCTTGTTGACATTTACAAAAGACAAGTCTCAACCTCGAGCCCTATTGACATTTACAATAGACAGGTCTCGATACTCGTTGACATTTACAAAAGACGGGTATCACCAATTTCGGGCTTGGTGGCGTCTCAACCGGTTATGTCATTGCGACCTCTGAACCAGCAGACAGCCGAGTCTAAATTTTGAGCTTGTTGACATTTACAAAAGACAAGTCTCAACCTCGAGCCCTGTTGACATTTACAAAAGACAGGTCTCGATACTCGTTGACATTTACAAAAGACGGGTATCACCAATTTCAGGCTTGGTGGCGTCTCAACCGGTTATGTCATTGCGACCTCTGAACCAGCAGACAGCCGAGTCTCAATTTTGAGCTTGTTGACATTTACAAAAGACAAGTCTCAACCCCGAGCCCTGTTGACATTTACAAAAGACAGGTCTCGATACTCGTTGACATTTACAAAAGATGGGTATCACCAATTTGAGCTTGGTGACGTCTCAATCGGTTATGTCATTGCGACCTCTGAACCAGCAGACAGCCGAGTCTCAATTTTGGGCTTGTTGACATTTACAAAAGACAAGTCTCAACCTCGAGCCCTGTTGACATTTACAAAAGACAGGTCTCGATACTTATTGACATTTACAAAAGAAAGTATCACCAATTTTGAGCTTGGTGGCGTCTCAATCGGTTATGTCATTGCGACCTCTGAACCAGCAGGCGGCTAAGTCTCAATTTCGAGCCCTGTTGACATTTACAAAAGACAGGTCTCGATACTTGTTGACATTTACAAAAGACAAGTATCACCAATTTTTGAAGATTGGTGGCGTCTCAATCGGTTATGTCATTGCGACCTCTGAACCAGCAGACAGCTAAGTCTCAACCCCGAGCCCTGTTGACATTTACAAAAGACAAGTCTCATCTTTCGATCCGACAAGGACCGATTTCGGGCTTGGTGGCGTCTCAGATTTGATTGGTCAAAGGTTGACCATAGCAGACCAATGGCGGAGCTGCCCGCATTGAGCTCATAGCGGAGCTAGAGGCAGCTTCTGGCGAAGTCCGAAAGAAACCCTTTGGCGGAGCTGGAAGTCCTCTGTGGCGAAGATGCGAGTTAGCTTCCTGGCGAGGCTTTGAGTGGCTTCGAGGCGAAGTCGAGTGATATTAGCCTCTCAAGCGAGGATATCCCTTTGGGCTCATGTGATGCTAAGTGCTAGCATCTTAGACCTGCTGAGGTCTGTTCGGAAACAATCCGGGTTCACTGTCTGCTTGCTGGATCAGTGGAGTCCAAGTTGCTTCCTTGTCCTCAGAGATGGGTGAAAACTGGTCTTCAGCTCGTCTGTCACTTGTCTTTTGTAAATGTCAACAAGTTTAGACATTGTTCGGACCAATAAGAATCTTGTCTTTTTTAAGTGTCAACACCTGGTATTTTAATCAATCTCTTCCAGTGTCCATACCACTGACAGTTCATACTGGAGCCCGCACTCCAGTCGAACCCATCCAGACATGGCCTACGGGTACCATTATCCAAACGAGAGAGTGACCAAATAACAAGTGTTCCCGACGTCACTATTGTGTGTACTGTTTTATTATATTAATTGGAAACCCATGGTCGAGGAGTTCTTATCGGGTAGGTGTATCCCGTGCATATCCGGGATCACGGCCTTAAACGGACCCCTGGCTGCTGAGACCAGGGCCCTCCGCTAAGAGGGGAGCACGAATCAAGTAACGGGAGCTCATGGAGCTATTGGTAGGCAGCACTATCGTCCCCTGCAGTGGGACTAACAATATGGATCCAGTACATCACCCGATAAGATCTAATCAACCGTCAAGTCTCCCCCATACCCAAGTTAGCTTTATGATCTGATATGTCAAGTATACAATGTAACAAGAACAAATACAGTACATGATACGGGTAACATGATAACTGGACCTGAGCTCTGTTGATAGCATAGAACAATATAACGAGAAACGGGAACAATATAACAGGAACAATATAACGGGAAATGGGAACAATAGATATGGGATTTCACATATCGCGTATCAACAGCTCTCATGTCCAGTAACGGGAATATCCATATCAGTAACAGGAAACAATCATATAACATGAATACGGGAATATGGAACAATAATACATGTAATATGCACAGTGATCATATGACAAGAAGATAGAAACAACACATGTATGTACACTTGTGCGGTGAGCATATGTAGCAGTGTTGTCTGTGTAACGAGTATCCGTGACGTGGTGCATGTATATATCAGGGGGACATGAATACGAAATAAGAGAGTGTGACGTATCATAGTATCTGTGCAACATGTACATGTAATAACAGTGGTCAGTGTCCAATATCATGTACGGTGAAATACAGTATCCGTGTAATGATGATAACACTAATGGAAAAATGGTACTTATCCGGGTACTAGTGGAACATAGATGTGTAGCTATCATCCGTGTAACATATATGTGTAACACTAGCACATGTAATAACGGTATTCTGTGTATCATGTAATACCATGTCCTGTGACTTACCGTAACGGTGTCTAGCATGCATGTCTAGTAACAGTGTAGTGTCATCGTATATCTATGTCTCAGTATGCATGTCACGTGACTGTGATATACTACATGTCATAAGAGTGTACAAGCACATGACGACATAGTGGCCCGAGTGGCAGCTGCTGTGCAGGTAAAATGACTGTGTCCGAGTTGTCTATGTCAGTATTTATGGTACTATTATTACCTCATATGAAATCAGGAAATACCTAGAAATCTTCTAGGTTAATCTTATTACAATGCTTGTCCAATCATTTCCAGTTAATACTTAATTGTTACCGTATTTTATCCAATATCAAGATCTGACACAGAAAGCAATCAAGTCATATCACTAAATATGATAAAATATAATTTCTAAAAAAACACTCACAAACTGGCCATGAAAATGTAGCTCTCTTTCCCACGATCGCAACGGATCCAGAATCATCCAAATCGGCGTCCGGATGCTCCTGATAGCGCTCGAAAACCAAAACCGATATAAAAGGTTAGATACGTAATAACTGCAAATAGTCAGGGGGCTTTCATAATTTGCAGGGGCCCCAGAGTAATTTAAAATTTCACAGGGGTTAAAACGCAATATTACCTTTAACGGGTCGGGTTGGGTGTAAACGGGTCGGGTTGGGTGTAAACCCAAACCCAAACCCATTTGGGTTTTTCACCCAACAGAAGCAACAGCAGCAGCAGCGCACGACGCTGCTGCTGCCGCTCTTGCATGCCTGCCGCCCGGCCGGTGCGGTTGCCTCGCGGCGCCGGCGCCTCCCGGTGCCGCTCCGGCGCCGGACTTCCCACGCGAGAGAAAGGGAGAGAGAGGAGTGGGTGGGGCTGATGCCTCCCCACCAGCGCCGCCGGCTTGACCGGCCTCTCGCGCCAACGGCCTGGCCAGCCTCCGGCGCCGCCGGTCTGGCCTTGCCAGCCTCCGATGTGTCGCCGGCCTGGCCTGGCCGCTGGCAACGGCCAGGCTTTCCCCTGTGCGGACGGTCTGCAAAAGAGAGAGAGGAGAGAGATGGAGAGAGGGAGAGAGAAGGTTTAGAGAGGGGGAGAGGTTTTAGAGAGAGAGTAGAAATGAAGAGAGAGAGAGAGAGAGGGAAAGAGATTTAAATAGAGGGAGAGAGAGGCGGTGGGAGAGTCAAAGGCGGTGGGGGAAGTCGCTGGAAGAAGGAGGAAGAAAAGAAAAGAAAAGAAAGTAAAAAAAAAATATAATATTTATTATTATTAAATTGGCCCGATATCCGACCAGCTCCGAACGGTACCCAAAAATTATAGAAAATAGAGAATATTATCTTGAGATGTAATATGAAAACGGTTTGTCAAAACTCAATCCGATTTACGAATTAAAAATCTCGGAGTGTCTCGCCGATACGGGCGACGCCGGTTTGACCCGATTTCGATAAATTCAGAAAAATTTTCAAAAATACCCTAACGTAAAGAATACGATTTTAAGACACATGGTAAAAACTGATTCTCAAAATTCTACTCCATTTGTGAAATAAAAATCGTAAAGCCTATTAGCGGTATCGGTCGACACCGACTACGGAGATTTTCCAAAATAATCCAGAAAAAATTCCAGAAAATCTGAAAAAATCTAAAATATTAGAAAATAATTTTTGAAACTAAAATCAGCTCAATCGGACTACTACGGAGGCCAAATCAATTTTGTACGTCGTATCGCGTACTGATACGGTGATACGTACACCAGGGATCAGGGGGTAACACCCAACCTGTCAATAGGTTAGACTCAATAATGAGCAATTTGATCAATGAGAGCGAGAAAAAATCTTCTTGTCAACCATTGACCACTCCTTATATCCCTAACTCTACTGATTGGACCCTTGAATCATGTCATTTTGGAAATCCAGATTCAATTTCAGAACACACAGTCGAACTTGACCAAACTCCAAGTTATGAAAGTCACCTGGACATTCTGGCAAGTTATCCCTTCCCTGAAAAATGTGATCCTGAACCTCTTGTCGGGAATTCCATTTCACTTTTTGATTCAATAATGACTCCGGTATCTTTACCAGACTTTTCTTTATTCCGGAGTCAACATTAAATCCTATCCCAGTACATCGTGAAATGGAATCACCTATCTTTTATGATCACACTTCATTGTTGGGGAAAGTGTGTGAATATCACTTCTTTGGTTTGGATCCTGTTTTTGAACCAATTTCGACTCTCATTTTTGACTCTCGGCTTGATCTGAGTCAAATTCCGCAGTCGGTATCGGTTTTTATTCCTGATTCCTTTGAGTCCAAATCCATCATCTTCCAAATCACACTTCATTGTTGAACAAGAATGTTGACCAAAATGACTCAATAATTATTTTGAAAATTAGAAATTAGATGGGGATAATTTGTTAAATAAGATCATTCATTCAATCAACATTTTATTGGGTCATATTAAAAAGGTCATTGGTGGGTTCCTGCATGATCCACGCTATTTGATTGGGTAGCAACGCTTGGCCTAATCAGACCACCACCGGAGTCACCCCTTGAGGTAATCTTCCTTCCCTCTCCATTTGTTCATGTATTTACACATTCACGATGCATTGAGGACCATGCATGAGATAAGTGGGGGGAGGGTGTAACGCCCCGATCCCGCAGGTACGGGGACGTTATGGCGACGTACATACGCGAGGTGAAAACAACCTCACACGTACGTTAAGCCTCAGTACAGGGAATCACCTCCATCGTTATAAGGGTTCCAGCCGGAAATAAGTACAAGAATACCTGCAGAAAAAGGTGAGTGATCATAACAGAGAAGAAAAACTGAGACAAATAAGATAACAGAAATAAATCACTAAGATACCTATCAATCGTCTCGATGAGGAATCTCCTATGTGACTCAAGGCCCTATCTGAGAATACGGTGACTCGAATCTCCAACCTGGGCACGCAAACCCAGGGTCGTCAGAAAGCGACCTAGTGAGTGGTAAAATAAAGGAGGTAGTAATATATACAATAGTAATACAAGCACGATACTAATATAGCATACATATTTATGTACTAGTGATACCATATAATAAGCATATAATAAGCAGTAGAAATATATAAGCATGTCATCTTTTAATACCATCACTACCTAGCGGTTATCATCAGGTCATGTCTCTAATCGTATCCAGGTTATAGCATAAATAATGGTGTCTAGTGGTGACGTCATAGAAATGAACATGCTAGTGGAGACGTGATAGAAGTGAACATGCAGATGGGCATAAGCAATATAACCATAATACGGTGTTGTGCATAGACAGTAATAATGTCTGCAAGGTATACAGCAAACAGAATAGATGCAATGTAGAACATGCATAGTACGCCACTACAGAAAGAGTAACATGTACCAGGTAAAGTAACAAATATCCATGTAACATGATAGCGGATAATATTATCAGGACCAGTAACAAGATAGCATACATGTATCAGGCAAGTCATGTCATTTAGACAATAGTAGCAATCAGTACCACCTGGTATTTTAATCAATCTCTTCCAGTGTCCCATACCACTGGCAATTCATACTGGAGCCCGCACTCCAGTCGAACCCATCGAACATGGCCTACGGGTACCATTATCCAAACGAGAGAGTGACCAAATAACAAGTGTTTCCGACGTCACTATTGTGTATACTGTTTTATTATGTTAATTGAAAACCCATGGTCGAGGAGCTCTTATCGGGTGAGTGTATCCGTGCATACCCGGGACAACGGCCTTACCAGATCCCTGGCTGCTGAGACCAGGGCCAGCCCGCTAGGGCTGTAACATGTAACGGGATCTCAATGAGCTAAAACATAACGGGAAACGGGAGCTCATGAGTAACAGATGGTAGCCAGCACTACCCCGTCCCCTGCAGTGGGACAAACAATGGATCCAGACATCCACCCGATAAGATCTAGCCAACCGTCAAGTCTCCCCCATACCCAAGTTCTCTTTATTCTCTTTCACTATACAGTATAACAGGAACAAGTACGGGATATGGTACATGTAACACGATAACATGACATGAACTCTGTTGATCGCACAAAACACGATAACGGGAAACGGGAAACAATAGCTGTGGGATTCCACACAGTGCATATCAACAACTCATGCCTCCAATAACGGAATAACAATATCAGTAACGGGAACTAATCATATAACATGAATACAGGGATAACATGGAATAATAATACATGTTAATATGAACGGGGATCCATATGACAAGAATAGAGAAACCATACATGCATGTGTAACAGTGATATGCCGAGTATCCATGTAACGATGATCACAATATATGAAATGACGGTGTTCTGTGAAGTGGTGCACATGAATACGAACGACTGGTGTGACGTGTCATAGTATCTGTGCAACGGTGTTACATGTACATGTGATAACAGTGTCCCGTGTGACAGGATATGTAAGTCACGGTGAATATGCAGAAGATAACAGTGTCCCGTCTAACAAGTCTCGATGTAATAGATAGACATGAAGATGCAACACCCTGTATGTAAACAACGTGTCCAGTGTAATATGGCTATCTCATCTCCTCGAGTGTCAACTACTTCTATACTAACGATCACTATCTTATGACGACGGTAGGTACCATCAAAGTATTAAACTGATGATTTATTTTAATTATCAAGTTAATCTCGTTAACTAACCAATCATCCAGACATACCTATACATGGTATAATAACTCAGGTAATCTCTATCTCTATGTTGTAATTACAGGGATGTCCCCACAATGACATTTTTAGGAAACAATAATTATAATGATTATGACATTATATTAAATAATAATTTTAATGATTTACCAATAATTAAGCAATCATCACTTTTAGTAAACATGATAAAAATATAATTTATAAAAGGAAAACACTCACAAACTGGCCATATGAAGGTAGCTCTCTTTCCCACGATCGCAACGGATCCAGAATCGTCCAAATCGGAGTCCGGATGCTCCCGATATCGCCCGAACGCTTTCTTGGGTTTCGAATGCGGATTTTCTCTTAACGGGTCGGGTCCAGATCCACAACCCATACCCAATTAACTGAAGTTAACGGGTAATGGGTTAACGGGTTGAGGGGGGACTTATAGGGTTTACCCTTTAACTCAATTGGGGGTTTATTGGGTTTGGGTTTCCCAAAACCCAATAAGGTAACAACATCAGCAGCAGCAGCAGCTGCTGCTGCTCCCTGCTCCTGCGCGGCCGGCCGGCCGGCCCAGCTGGCCGGCGGCAGTCCTGGCCGCCGGCGGCGGCTCAGCCGAGCAGGACAGAGAGAGAGTGAGAGGAGGGGGAGAGAAAAATAGAGAGGGGGAAAGAAACAGAGAAAGAAAAGAAAAGAAAAGAAAAGAGGAAGAAGAAGAAGAAAGAAAAGAGGGAGGAGAGGGGGTGGCGCGGCCGGGCAGGGGCGCGGCGGCGGCGACCGGGTTGGGGCGCGGCCGCGCCTGGCCGGGAACGCCGGCCACCAGGGCCGGCGGCCGTCTGGCCTCCCCGCCTGTGACAGAGAGGGTGAGGGAGATAGTGAGAGAGAGAGAGTTAGAGAGAGAAAGGAGGTATTGAGAGAGAGAGAGTTTTTGAGAGAGGAAGAGAGAGAAAGAGAGAGGGAGGTTTATAGGGGAGAGAGAGACGGTGGAGCTGGGCAAAGGCAGTGGGGGAACTCACTGGAAGAAGGAAGAAGAAAAGAAAAGAAAGATTAAAAATTAATATTTTATTATTATTAAATCGGCCCGATATTGACCAGTTCCGAACAGTTCCCAAAAATTATAAAAAATAGAGAATATTACGCTGAGACGTAATATGAAAACGGTTTGAAAAAATTCTATCCGATTTGTAAATTAAAAATCCCGGAAGATGTCGCTGGTACCGGGCGACACCGGTTTGGCCGAATTTTCGATAAATTTAGAAAAATCCCCAAAAATATCCCAACGTAGATAACACGATTCTAAGACATCTGGTGAAAGCGGATTCTCAAAATTCTACTCTATTTGTGAAAGAAAAATCGGAAAGCCACTTATCGGTATCGGTCGACACCGACTACGACGATTTTCCAAAATAATCCAGAAAATTTCCAGAAAATCCTGAAAAATCTACAATATTAGAAATTGATTTTTAAAACTGAAAGCAGCTCAATCGGACTACCAGGGAGGTCAAATCAATATTATACGTCGTATCGCGTACTGATACGGGGATACGTATATCAGGGATCAGGGAGTTACAGAGGGTTTACTAACGTAGTTAGTTTTATATTTCTTTCTTTTACACTTCCTTTTAAATAACTAAAAAATATATAAAACTTTTCTTCTTTTTACAAAACTTTTTGAAATAAGAGAAATAGTTTTGATTTATTTTTAAGGAAATTAAGATTATCTTAGAAGACCTCAAATTATGAAATTTTAAACTGAGTCAAAATAATAGATCTTGTCTAAATTATAGGATAAGAAAGTAAGATTTAAAAAATAATTTGATCTTGAATATTTTACCTTAGATTTATGCACTCCATACTTACAAAATTTTGGGATTAAAACAAAGATTAAAAATGCTATATAAGAAAGTAAGATTGAAAAGATAATTTGATCTTGAATTTTTGCCTTAGATTTATACACTCCATACTTAAACAATTTTTGGGATTAAAACAAAGACTAAAAATGCCATAAAAATATATACTAAAAAATTTATGTAAATAAAAATCACATATTGAAGTTGGGTAATTATGCCTCAGGAAGTATGATTATTCATACCTAAAACGGTGGACAAAAATAAAATAATCCCCTTTAGTTTTGTGGCCTTGTTTACTCGAGTCCTTAAGTCCGATGGATGTTTTCTCATCTGGTGCTCTAAGACCATCTGGTTTGGGAGTCACCGGCTAAAGGCTCACTACCCAGGTAAATAAGAAAGCCTAAGAAAAACTAAGGGAAGAAAAATGAAAAAATAAAAAAATGAAAAAATAATATATAAATGGCATGAAAGTTTGAGTCGATATCCCAAAAATCTTCACAGTTCACAAAGTGCATATTTTCTAAGAGTTTTATGAAAGATCAAAGAGTCAATTCAATTTTAAATTCTACATTTAATTTATAACAAGATTTTTTTGCATTATGACTTAGTTTAAGAAAGAACAATTCTAGTTAACCTATGACCTTGGATCACTTATATTTTCGCAAAAAATATTTCAACACTTTTCTTTATTTCAAAATGTGTTTTCAAAATACTAACATTTGATTTCTTTCTTTATGGATTTTGTGGGTATAATCCGCTGAAAACCCTCAGGAGACAACACTCTTCCTCTAGGGGAAACTTAGATGTTTAACGGCATGTTGCACATGCTCAGTGCAATCACGTCACCTGTGAAAGTGGTGTAATAATTTCTTTAGTTTTTTTTGTTTGCTCGGGACGAGCAAAAGATAAGTGTGGGGGTGTGATTAGTCTCTAATTTTGCATAATTTTCATTACATTCTTATATTTATTTAATAATAAATTCTGCTAATAATACCTTACTTTCTTGATTCTAGGTCCATGGTATGTAATGAAGAAGAAGAACCTAAATCACCATTTAATTGGTAATTAAAGGTTATTAAAAATAGCCATTGACCTAGAAAGCTGATTCTGTAAAAACCAGTGGTTGCAAAGATGAAACCGGGCACAGGGCCTGACAGGGGACAGACGGGACCGCGCGCTGCTCGAAGCGCCGCGCGCGCGGTCCTAGCATCCGCGAAAACGTGGCCTGGGCCGCGTTTCCGCGGCCGTACGACCGCGGCGCGCGTGCCGCTTCGGACCAGGGTTTGTCCCTGGCCCCTCTTCCCTGGTGGCTATAAATACCCCCTGGGTTCTAGAGAAGCAAGATATACAGAGTTTAAGGGTAGTTTCATTTCCATGTTGTAGTTTAGTTTAGGTTAGGTTAGTTCTTCTTCTCCCTCTTTGTATTTTCCATTTTGTAGTTCTTGTAATAGGGAGAGAGAGTGGTTCATGCTTGGAATGCAAGAGTGCTTGTAATAGAAGGTGACAATCTATGAAAGGTGCTCTCTTTACCTCTCTTTATTTTCTTCTCTTTAATCTCTTTTACATGTGTAGCTAGTCTTTTTTCTCATGGCAACTAACTACTAACCACCAACTTGCTAACTTCTTTTATTATAATCCACATGAACTTGCAAGGGCCATTGATGGCTCATGATGATGGATCTAACACTCTAACTTCCTAACCACTAACAAGCTAACATTACTTTACTTCATACTTGCTCTTATCGGGTTTTGATGATTTAAGTGTAGCTTGCACTTATTTGTTGAGTTGGATTGTGATGAGTTACATATGGGTCATGCTTTGAATCGTTCTTGAACCAAGGACTAGTGATGGCCAATAATACATGTGAGACAACTATCACTAAGATGTTAGCATGTTGGTGGAGTCATTAGTAGTTAGTGCCATGAGTTTCTTTCTTTTTCACTTTGTTTTAGAAATATATCCAAAAATCACAAACATATTCTTTTCTATGTTTCCCACTCCTTTGTGTTTCATCGTACTTCTCTTTCATTCTTTGTTTTCTTTTCTTTTATTCTTTCAAAACTTTGAAGAACTTTTAACAAACACGTGAATAAACTGGTAAAGCTTCTATCGCCTCCCGTCCTTGTGGATTCGACTCGTATTAACCTTTATGCTATAACGGAAGTTCGAGGAAGCCAAAACACACACACTTTAAATCTTCATTTCAAAGCATACATTTTTTGTGCGCGATTTTTCCCCGATCACCTCTGGACTTCCTGCTCGTGACAGTTGTCCACTGCTGGCTTTCGACAATGTCAGGATGGACCCACATCGTCTCTCCTTGAGGATTAGGGACAGAAATAAGACCTTCTCTCCTCTGGTTGTGAGGATCAGTATTAACCATTCTAAGTTTCCCTTTCGGGTTGGGAACTACTTCGTTTGGTTCTAGTGGAAGATTTTGTCCAAATTGAATCGGTGACGTAGTTGTCATGTTGACGGTCACCTTCTTCTATTCTGGACAAATCTATAATACCTCCGCATCGATCATAGCCTGAAGGACATCTTTAAAGATGTAGTAGTTTTTGGTAGGGTGTCCAGCATCCTGTGACATAAACAGTAGTTGGGATCTTCAGTCGTCCCTACCTCTTCGGGGCATTTGATCTCCAGATGCTTAAGTCTGTTACTCTTTTGGAGTAACTTGAATAGAGAGACCACATTTCATCCTTGGAGGAGTACGATTTATTTCCACGTGGTTGATCAGAAGCCATACCTCCTCGACTGACTGAGTCTTTGGAGGTGATTTGACTTCCATCGCCAAAGATCCCTTCTTCTCAGTTGAGAAAATGACTCTGGTGCGCATCGTGTTGACTTGTCGGGTCTCGGCTTGCTGTCTTTTTCTTCGGCCTGACCCGAGCGACGATCTCTTCTGCCTGTTAGCCTTGTAGCACTAATTACTTCCAAGTGCAACATTCTGCTAACCCAATTTGAACGAGTAGAGAAGTTTGCAGATTGTGATGGCACGTCTTGACCTGTGTGGACTTAGTCATGCCGCTAGGACAACGGAATGCCATGCTTCGAAATCTCTCGACAAATGTTTTGATAGACTCTCCTTTCTTCTGCTTTGCTGCAAGGAGAGTCGGCACCGAGATCTCTGAATCGTCTTCAAAGAAACGAGCCAAAAACAACATCTCAAGGTTGGACCACATTTTAATTGAGTCATTAGGAAGTTTCATGAAACATTCGAAGGCGACTCTTTTAAGAGTGCCAATGAATAAACGAGCCAAAATGGTATCGTTCAATACTACATTCCCTATTTGGGATTTGAAGTAGTATGTGTGTGAGTTTGGTGACCCTATACCGTTGAAAGTGTGAAGAGTCGGTGAGGGTAGGGAGTCGTGTCACACTTTGCTGGATAGGGTCGGACTATCCCCACTTCTTGGAGTTTGTCTCGATTGGCGAGAGCCTTAAGGTATTGCTCCAATTTGCTCATCCTTTTGGAATGAGTGCTCCCGTTCATTGAGTTATCCTCCTCTTCAAATGAAGACTTGGGTGGTTCAGAGTCGGAATGCTCTTCATTATCGGTGTTCGCAGAGGATGAGCTCTCTTATTCCTTTCGTTTGTCCTTGGACTTCTTGGAAGGAGTCTTAGCCTTTGGCTTCTTTTTGTCCTTAGGCAATTGTGATAACATCTGCTTAAGGGTGTCGATAAATTCTTACTGGGCTCGAATCATATCTAATTGCTCCCGTTGGACTCGGGCATGTTCTTCGAATCACTTGGCCATCTCTTCGGGAGTCCCTACCATGTAAGCAAAGACATTATCCCTGAACTGGAATTCGAAGACTGGTATTCGATGATGGCGGAATGTTTATCATTCATCTTAATTCTCCTAGCCAACAGATTGTAGTCGACTGGAGCGATTTCTCTCGTGCGGGTCCGAGTGTGTCAGTAGACCCTTCAGGTTCGATGAGAACAACGTTCAAATCTGGAGATCGATCAGCATCAGACTCCTCTGAGGTGACATCCATTGCTTCCCCTTAAACTTACTTGGTGTGAAACTTGGCCCCACCATGTTTGCAGTCACTTATGGGTACTCGATGTTGAAGAATGATTTCTTCTTCTGAGATCATCGTCTTTTGGCTAACTCTGAAGCCGTTGATAATGGGCTAAAATCGAAAGTTTATTCATCTAAAAGTCGCAATGGTAATCAGAGAGCACTGTCGAGATTAGTTGCTCTCAGTGGCATCAAGGGGCGATCTGATGGACGCTCCTCTTCCTTGTCAGGTAGTCCCTCAGGTCCGTTGAGGAGACATCAGAGGAACTAGCCTTGAACCCCTGAGGGTGAGGGCTTTTTGGCTAAACGCGGGTCTCGTGTTTCCTTGTTGAAACGCGGCCATCGCGTTTTGTTGAAACGCGGGCCTCACATTTTGAGACAGAAAGAACACGGGCCTCACGTTTTGGAGCCGTCAAAACACGGGTCCCGTGTTTGGCGTGGACCTCGCGTTGTTGAAGAATGCGGGACACGCGTTCTGGGACAGAAAAGCGGTGCTCGCGTCGCTTGAGAGAAACGCGGGTCGGCAACTTGAAATTGCATATTTTGGAGAGGACGGCGGAACTGACCTTCACGGTCTATTTGGTCATGCACCAGTGCTTTTGCCCTGCGGGTCTCCTGAGAGACGTTGACGGGGCAGCATGGGCTGCATGAGAGGTTTTCAGAACCTCTTGAGAAGTGGCACCTATTGTGTTGTAAGCAGCGGTGCGGGCCACTTCAGGAGTAATCTCTGAAGAGATTTGAGAGCAAGTCTCAGAAGAGACTTTGCGTTATCGCCGCATTGCCTTGGGGCTGGCAGAGCCTGGTGAATGAAATTCCTCAAGCTTTTCTTAGTTGAATTCAACGACGAGGGACTCTACTGTCTTTTCGAGGAGCCGGACATTGGCCTGCACCACAGCATTCTCGTCAGTAGAGAAGGAAGCCCTAGCGGAGTCGCCATCTTTTGTTTGCCTCGAAAAAAAGCATTCTTGGATCGGTGTAAGATTTTTTGAGTGGCTAAAAAATTATAACGGAATGATTCCGACTACAAAAGAGGGAAGAAGACTCGGTTCTCCCTTTTGTTTAAGGCTGAGTTTTTTGAGTGGTTATAGAGAGCGATTCTTCTTCTACGTTGACTGACTGACTGTCTAACTTCTCTTGAGGATGCTCTCGAAGACTAATCAGAAGGGAGCTCTATTTTTAACCCGCGAAGTATTTAGAGTCCACTGACTACTCTCTCCTATTCTCCAGAAGAAGTCTTCTCTAGTCGTCCCCCCTTTCATAGCAACTCAGGCTATTTATAGTGAGTTATAAGGGTATTATCGTCCCCTAAAATCCCTCCATAATGGGGATTAACTCCCCCATTACGTAGAGAGTTAACTGACCCAGTAATGGGGTCTGTTATAATAGAAACGTGGGTCTCGCGTTGGATGAGGACCTTGCGTTGCTTGTTGTAAACGCGAGCGTCTCAAAATGTGGAGTTGCTCAGACTCGCGTTTAAAGTGAGACGACGGGTTTCTCAAACTCGCGACTGAAATGGAGCCCTGAGTACTCAGGCACGCGCTTGACCTGGAAAGCGGAGTTACTCGACTCGTGTTGGTCGGGACGCGGATTTTCTCAGATCCGCATTGACGCGGGTTTACTCATGCCTGCATCTGAAGTCTTCATGCTTCTCTAGACGTGAGGTCCGCATTTCTGTTTAAAACGCGACCTTCGCGTTGAAGTAAGGTTGTCTGATGACTTGTCCGTGGTGATTTTTGAGCAGTCTGCACACACCGGTGCTCCTAACCTAAAGGGTGTTTCTTCTTCTGGGTGCTCTGACAGTTAACATCCCTGAGAGCGCTCAAACTTCATTTGTGGGGTGTCGATCCACGGTGAGGCGGTTTTATTCACCGCAATCATATATCAAGCAGGTACAAAATTAATAATGTTTCAATAATAGAACATTTTTTATTTCCTTGATGTATGGTTAAATTTCATGACATGCATCTGAATTTTGGTGCACGATCATCATAAGACATGAATATCATCATTGTGGAGTCTGATTGAAATTAAAAAAAACAGGGGGGGGGGGGGGGGGGGGGGGTGGTGGTGCGTGAATCCTCCATTTATTTTCAACAGAAAAACATGGAGCCCAAATCTCTCCCGCCGCAGTTCACCCAAAGACCTCATCTATCTCATCTCCAGTCTTGGAGGAAGGGAAATACTCTAATACCCTTCACCAGGTTATATCCATTAATCCCTCTACTCTTCGATCTTCTCCATCATGCAACAAAGGTTCTCTTCTTCTTTTTTGACGCAAAATGAGGCTGTTTTCTCAAGATGCCAGCCTCCTGTTTTCTAATTCCCTCCGCTGTAAGCTTTCTAGCCTCAGGAAACCTCAAATCCCCATGATATTTATTTCACTATTTATTTGTAATGTATCATACATATTTGAAGCTCGGGTTTAAAAGTTAAATGGAAAGTTTTAATTTATTTTTGAAAGTATGAAGATTAAAAATTGGATGATTTGAACCATACATTTTAGTGACACGAATGTAAATAAATTGGTCCCAAATTTATGTTTTCTCGTTGTCTAAATTCCACTCATATTTGCAGTTTATAATTGCCTTCCTTGTTTATCCACGCCCCTTCATCATCCTTACAAATACTATGAACATAACATTCAGCATCACAGAAAAGAAAGAAAGAAAGTAAAGAGAGCCAAAGATTTTCTTAAAAAAAAAATGTCATTCCTCGGTCTGTCCCTTGACTCAAAACCCACATTTTTTTGCCATGGCCGATATCTAATGATCCTCCAAACCTCAAAAGGGACCTCATTTTTCTAATTTTCCAGTTCTTGGATGAGGAGTTCTCATAGATTATTCACAAGTAAATTGCTGCTCGATATATTTCTCTTAAATCTTTATTTCTTTCTTAATTTCTCTAAGTTGTTACCGCAGTTTTTTAAATTCTTTGATCAATAGGCTGGAGGAAGAGTCGGGTGTCTACTTCAACATGAAACACTTTGAAGAGACAATATTAGTTGGGAATTGGGAGGAGGCTGAGAATTACGTCAATGGATTCATCAAAATCAATGAAAGTACCCACTCCTCAATGCTCTTCTTCCATCTCCGTTGGCATAAATACTTTGAATCGATAATTAGGTGTCCTAATATATTAAAATCAAATTTATCATCATTTTTTGAACTTTTTCTTTTTTCTTTTTCATGATATATTAACCTCTTTTTTTCATATGTAGAGGGGAGGCAGTAAAACCTATAGATATCCTCAACAAGAAACTCAAGGTCTTCGAACCGAACTACCCACAACTTTTCAAGGAGCTGGCCCAATGCCTAACTATCCAGAGTTACATGTAATTGCAAAAAACTTTCTACTTATTTTCAGAGGATAAGAAACCTTTTATTTATGAACTTATGATTTATCAGTTACAAGATTTTGAGTTTCATTTACTTTTTCTTATTAGGGAGAACTCTCCTCTTGTTATTGAAAACTATGTGAAGTCGTAAGGGTCACAATGTATCTGACATCAATAATGTGATTGTCTCTCATCTGCCCTTATGTGATAAGTTACACTTCTCGGTCTTTAGCAACTAGCGATAACACACGCTCATTAACCGAAGGTAAATATATTTCATCGAAATGTCAACTTATACGGCTCACATCTACTAATATGATTCTTTTATTAAGCATATGGCCTTGAAATATGTTCTAAATGTTTATGGAGCAGCTTGAAAAAGGTTCAATATGGTTGGTACCAATTAAAAGGAGAATTGAAGATGAAATGAGGACATGTTATCAACACCAGAAAGAGTATGTTTTCGCGCGCGCGCGCGCGTGTGTGTGTGTGTGTGAGAGAGAGAGAGAGAGAGAGAGAGAGAGAGAGAGAGAGAGAGAGAGAGAGAGGGAGGAGGAAATGAAGATGAACCGATGACATTGTCAAACCAAAAAAAGAAAAGTATTGATTATTGCCACTATATGGTTTATTATCACTCTCACAAGTCAAAACTTGTAGTAGTAAAATGTCCAATGCAAAACTCCATCCACTTTGCCAAATCGAATGTGTCCTGAGACACTGAATCTATCCAATAAATGATATTAGAAGTGACATGGAAGAAAGTGTGATCTGGGATCCCAACTCATCCTTTGAATATCCTGTCATTGCGTTCCCTTTAGAAATATGTCCCAAAGCATGGTTCACGGAGCAATCCCGCCACTGGTTCCATAGGGAGAGACCTGATACCCAACCTAGAGGAAGAGCTGATATTCAACCTAACATCAGGCTTTCCCACATCTTAGCGGCAAACTTACACGAGAGGAGAAGATGCTCCTACTGATTCCGCATCCTGAGCGCAGAGCGCACATAAACTATGTCTATGCCATTCTCTCTTGGTGAGGTTGTATATGTGACGAGTGTTTTGGGAAGTGATATTGACAAACATGATTTGTGGGTTGGTGTCGGCAATACGGAGGGAGATTTGATCAGTGAATTTGGGGTAGATTTAATGGAGGACAACCTCTTATTCTTCCACCGGAATCTTGTATGGGGAGTAGATCGGAAAGATAAGAGTTTTGTTAACTCAATCAATTTGGTGTTTGAAGATGACTCATAGATGTTGGAGAAGATCGGCCAATCAGCCATTCTAGATAGTCGCGCAGTTGTTGCAGGACCCAATTAGTGCACAGGAGGACGATTTGTCGCCCTATGTAAAGTCATTGCGTGGATCGACTTGCGCGGTCGGATCACTGTGGGGGGTTGGAAGGGGGCAGGGAGCCCTCTCTCAGGGCTTGGGGACGGAGCCCCCACACCAAACTTACTTTGAGAAGTCCCCTCTACAGATCCGGAGCGAGGACGAAACACTCCAAGTATGGACGTTTGGGCAAGATCGGAGTTCACTATCAAAGAGGCATCCCGGAGTTACTCCAAGATGTAGCTCCATATCGCTCTAGAGTTGAGAATAAGGCAGCTCGGAGTATCAGTTCGGATAAGCAACAACTCAGATAGAATAGACAACTGTCAAGAGCAGTTTGAAAACTTCACATACTATGAGTTATATCTAGTAGTTTGAGTGCAATTCCAGTTTCCTTTTGAAGAGAATTCTTGATCTGATTGGGTTTCTTTCCAATGGCTTTCTCCGAGGTTATATATTGATAATTTCGACACTTTATTTGTTATCTGTATTTGGTGAGTTGATTAATAAGATCTCTCTTCATTCTGTCTCGAAAATGCATGCAATTTATCGAGTCTCGTTAAATCTTTTGTTCTCTATTTTTATTTTCTGTTCTTATTTTTATAATTGTTCTCACATTGGACCACTAGAGGACCCATCACCTTAGAATGACTATTTTGACTCTAAAAAATGTATGAGTTCTTGATCATTTTTTTCCCATTCAAATCAAAACTACGATGGTTTGGCTTTTATATCAGATGAAAATTGACACGACATGACAACTTTTTTTTATTAGAATCCAGGTATTAATCCTTCATCTTGTATAATGTCATATGAAATACGAAGTCGGAGCCCAAGTTGAATCACCTGGTGTTAGTTAATAATGCTATAGTAAAAACCCATCGACAACGTCTATAATCTGGTGGATTATCAACAGCTACAAATTGCAAGACTATATGGTGCATCTGTGAGCTCTCATCAGTTTTTCTTATTTTCTTTTAGGTGACCAAGATAAGTGACAACAGATTGCTCTTATGGCCTGTCTGGTTAAGGGTGGAAGTGAGGAAGTGAGGAATTGAGGAAGTGGTAATAATTTCCTTTGGAATTTGAGAATTAGTTAGTAAGTTTTCCGGTGTTTGGATGTTATTGGGAAGTGTGATTTGGAAAATGTTTTGTCTTTTCCGGTGTTTGGTTGGTAATGTGAAAGTGGAAGTGGAAAAGTTGACCACAAAGTTGACCGTAAAATAATGTTAAAAAAATTAATTAAGAAAAATAAAAAATGGATTGTAATTAGAATGCGAGTGAGATTTACATGATCAAAAAATTAACTGTCTTGTACTGCAACTTATTACAAATGAGATTTACATGACCACAAATTAACTGTAGCACTCTGAAAGTGAGGAAATGATTGTGTAAAAGAGAAAAGAGAAAAGGAAAAGGGTTTTCTTATTTTCCTTTTCTAGTATTTGAATAAATAGGAAAGTGAGCAATTATATTTTCCTATTTCCTTACTTCGGCCCACTTCCTTGCAACCAAACAGCCCCTATGTGAGAGAAACAAATGTTGTTAAAGTCAATCTTCTGTTTTTTTTTTTTGTAATCTTATTTATGAACTTACACTATTTGGATTCGTTCACGAAGGTCAAGAAACAAGGACACCGAAAAGGAAAATAAATTTATAAATATAAACCACCACAGGTCCTTCAAATTCCGTTTCACACCGTACTTTTCACCATTCTTGTATATATTGCATAGAATATCTAGCAATTTTAGAGGATATACCCTGCCACTTGAAGCGCTTGTCTATTACAAGCAATGAGAAATCAAACTTAATGCCAACTGCGGAGCACATATATATGATATAAACTATACAATCAAAATCAAACTAGTTTAATAAGAAAGTTCACTGGACTAGTAATATACAAGTCATTGATTTAGTGATTAATACCAAATAGTTCTAGCCGATTGGTGGCTAGCGAGAGGCAAGAGGCCATGGTAGATGAGACACTATTACATTGTTTTTGGAGAGTAAACGGTGAATTTATATAGATTCCTCGTGTTTTATTAAAAAGATTTTAACAAAATAACTCAATAAAATATTTGCATCAAAAAACACCAAACCCTCTCAAACAACCAACTGATTTCCTGCACATGCAAGTGTTGGAAGAGAAAGTAACAATATCAACTATAAAACAATGCACAAAAAAATTCATAAGGCTCCCTGAAACATAATACATAATCAGGATATCTCTACAATAAAAATCAAGACAAGGCCCTAGACGACCCTGTTACATTTTTCCTATCACACTTTAACAAATTGGTCCAGTTAGCATGGGCCTAAAGCATCCAAAAATCACATTTTCCTTAAATAATTATCAAATCGAGAGAAGTGAGGTTTTCCTGTGACTTATTCTTATACTTTGTCCGTCCGTCTGTCATCCAAATAAGAGAGCCACAGAGAACTGAGAGGCCTTCTCTGTGCCTCCCTCTCCTTACTTTTCTCTCTCTTTCCCCCTCTCTCTAATCTTCTCACTCCTTCTTCTTCCTCCCATCTCCCTCCTCTCTTCTTGTCTGCTTAGTTCCACCGCAAACGATAATTTAATTTATTTAATGTGAGATGTGCCACGTCAGCACCCGGTTATGTGCGAAAAGCGCCCACATACGAGCGCCCAGCCGCGGCGGGGAGAGTCGGCCGAGTCTCGGGGACCTGTAATGAAAAAGCGCGCGACAGAGAGGGAGCAAATGGCGGAGCGCGAGAGGCGCTAGTGATTGGAGAAATTTCTAAACCAAAAACAACCAAAAATATTCATGAAAAGAATTAGACAGGTAAAAAAAAAAAAATAACGGGAGTTGGCCTTGTTCTTCCTCACATTGACCCGTTTTGTTTGATGGTGGAATGTCCCAGCAACGCCCATTCTCAGATCGGAAGCGAGCTCCACTGAACTAATCAAAGGTGCTCTCTTTTTTGATCTTTTTGCTTCCATTTTCTTTATTTTTTGCCCCTCAAAATATTTGAAATCAAGTAGGTTTTCTCTCGTTTATGATGGCTCATTGCCTCAAATTTCAGTCAAACTTGTTGTTCCTTTTGGATTATGCAGAAATGTTATGGTATAAAGTTGGCATTTTGCAGAGTTTCTCACGTTTCTAGGGTTCACCATTTTTTTAAAGAAATAAATTTAATCTGTAGCCATAACCAACCATATTGAATTGTTCATGTTTTTTTTTTCTATGAGTTATTTGTACAAATTATTCGTTCTATAGCGTCTAGAATCAAGACCTAACCCTTGAATTTCGTAATTTAACTGTCAGAGACCTGTAAATACTTTTTTTGGAATCCATCCGGGTATCTGAGGCCGCTTAGCTCACCCCGACTAATCCCATGGGGTCATGGACCTTGCCCTGAGAAGTTTCCCTACACAATCCTGAGTAAATCGCGGGAATAAGATTCCTGGGGCAAATGCCTATCAAGGGACACACACACACACACCACACACACACACACACACACACACACACACACACACACACACACACACACACAGCGCACATCTGTGTGTGTGTGTGTGTGTTATTTGTTGAATCAAGGGATTGTACATACTTGTTGAATCAATGATATATATTTTTCTCTTTTTTTGTTCTGCTTCCTTCAATGACAAGGGATTGCATGTATGCAAGACAAAAAAAGATAGGAAAAAGAAAAAAATAGACAAGGGTTTTATGTCTCAGAGTTTTAAAGCATTGTTTGAAAAAAGGTTGAGTAACAAAATGGACTGAACTCATCAGTATATATCACGCTGTAGTCTTAAGTAGCTAACCGACTTGTATTAAATCCACAATGGGTGCTAAATGATCTGATGAAGCATATATGATCACTAGAGATGCGATTACTTAATATGTATATTGTGGTAGAGGGTTGCTTAATATTATTAGTTCTCTGACCATTTGATGTTATTCTGTCTGAGGTGTTTCTTTCTCTGTTTTTTCCCCCATTTACCACTGTAAATTTATTTAATATTTTTCTTTGATGCGATCTCCTTAGGTTTTGAGTTTTTCATATTATCCATCTAAATATGACGAACTTCTTCCTTAAAGCTTTGAAATAGTTCTTAATGATGAGCAAGAGTGCTTTCTAATGTATCATGTTATATTTATTGTGGTTAAAACTAAAAACCTGCAGATGGCTTCTTCTCAAACAAACGATAATGCAGCAACACCATGCGACACCTGCCAATGCGGGGAGGGTGACAAAAATGTCTGGAACACAAAATCCTCTGAAAGTTCTGACAAACAACAACAGAAATGTCCTAATTGCCAGGTGATTGAGATATCATAATGATGGTGATTGAGATATCATAATGATACAACTGTTTCTTCTTCTTCTTCTTCTTTTTTTAATCCTTTGAGTCTACCACCATTCCAAATGCATGCAAGAAAAATGATATTGCCCAGATAATCTCATGCATATTTATAGTTGCATTGACATAGTGTCTGATTGGAAAAAGATGTGCTCGCACCAATAAAAATGTATTTTGGTACACTAGAAAAATCAGGCCAGTTATCATTGTCTAAACATCAGTTTGAGTTTTCTTCATCGTCGATTTTGTTTTCCGGAGTGATTTGTTGCCTATTACTCTTCATCACTGACATTGGATTAGGACCATTGTGATAAATATCGGCCAATATACGGTATATCGGCTGATATACCGGTATTTCATCCAAAACGATACGATAAGTGCAAAATTTACCAGATATCGTTTGGATCATATGGTCCGATATATCTCCACGTGATCGATATATCGGCCGATATTCGAGATGAAATATCTGATATATCGGTCGTTATAGTTACTTATTTGGATAATTATTTTTTTGCTTGAGAGATAGTTTTATTTTATTTTATGTTCATTGCGGTATTTCAATGATGTTTTTATTTGATGTTTGGATAATAACTTATTTCTTTTAATAAGGTCTTATATTTATTGACTATTATATATCAACCGGTATTTAGTACCATATCGCGATATATCACCCGGTATCCTGTATATAATTTTGCCGACCGGTATATCGCCGATATCTGATATTTAAAACATTGATCAGGACACAAGAGGATAGTAAGGGAAGCAAAGAACTTAGGAGGAGGAGAGTCAGGAGAGTTGTTCAACAAGAGGTGTTTGAGTTTAAAACATAATGAATAATGGGTTTTGGGTCTTATGGGCATTTGAGTTTTAACTAAGTCCAAACTTATTTTATCAAGTAAGCTCAATAGGATCCGATAGGGTCCATATCAGCTGATATTCACTAAGGATATATCAGTCTGATATCCAAAATATCATCCGATTGGGGTTCACATCTTCTTCAGATGTAATAGACGTTTCAGTTGACTTGTGTGCGTTCATCCATTGTTCATATGCAGTAGACATTTGACCTGAGTTATCTCAAGATCTATCAGAATTTTGTCATGTACTCTATTAGGTGAAATGCGTTCCTCCCTAATTTAGTGGTCTGTGTTGTTTAGATACAAAATACTTGACTTGAGTTCTGTGTGTGCGTACACGAGTATGCTCATGCTTGTTATTTAGATTCAATAGACATTAGACTTGAGTTTTGTCATGGCCTAAAGACTTGTAATATAGTCTGTCAGGTGAAAAAGTTTTCTTCCCGGGTTTAGTGGTGTATAAGTTTTTACTGTATAAGTTTTTACTAACCTAATTCTATCAGTTTAGTCTGAGGCATTGTTTCTGAATTCTGCATGACTTTGTTCACGGAGTGAGTAAGATTATTTTTTGCCTTACTCCTATCTAATTAAGCCTTCAGACTACACAATTCTAGTATACATGTAACAGCCTGAGGTATTTACTCACATCAGCTAGCTAGTTCCACTTTAGGAAACAAAATAAGTTCAAAATGAGGCAATTTTTTTAGCCATATGCCCTTAAAGGAATGTTGCTTTATTATGACATGAGACCTAGCAGTAAGGTTGCATTTAGGATTCTGGGATGTGATACTGTGAAGATGGTGATTGGTGCGATTGTCCGAACCTCCAGCTTTTATTCTTCTTACATATTGTGGTTAGTTGCCATGCTTTCTTTTGTTTCTTGAGTTCTTATGGCGACTGGTCAGCAGTTTTTATTCCCCATCGATCTTCTGACTCATCCCTTCTTCCCACCAGACTTGTTATTGGTGACATTCAGTTCAATTTGAGAAATATTTTATTATAAGATTACGTTCATGTGAAAGGGAACAAAGATATCAACATCTCATTCATCTTTCATTACTTCTTGCATCCGGAAGGATTTGGTGACCCTCCTAGCATTGTTCTACATATTGCATACATCTAATTTCTCTGTGTCTCTTCCTCACTAAAAGTCTTCGGGATACTTTTAATCATGGAACGAATGCATGGATATTTGTTTATTATTCGAACAGTCGATCCCTTCACCAAAATTTTTATTTATTCATTCTGTCCAGTAATCTTGCTGCCTGACTGTTCTTCATAACTAGTAAAAATAGAGCCTAAATATGGAAGATTGCTGATGTTTCGGCATATCCTTTCAAAAATCACTTCACCATAGGAAACATCTGGTGTAACAACATGACTTTTTAGAAATCCATTTTTATTACTTCCATTCATATTACCATAAAAATTTCTTCCTCTAGTTTCGAATACTCTCTAGGCAAGTTTGTGTCTTAGTGATGTAAGTCGGTCAGGATCGCAATCACCTTCAAATCATAACTAAAATTTAAATTTAAAACAAGATAGAATTGCGGGTTCCCTTACACAGGCTTCTCACCCAAACTTGAGAGCAAATAAACTCAGGAATTTAACTGGATATTTTGAGAAAAATTTTAATCATTGAATATTCTAATGAAATAGTTCAAGGGGGCCTTTTATAGGCTTTACAAGAAGGGACTTATAGGAAATAACCGATGAGGTACTAAACGCCCATAAAAAGAACACCTACTACATTAAATATATGACATAAAATAAGTTTAAAACAAAACTAGGATAGAGCCAAAGAACTGCATTACGCCGCTTTCTAAAATAGACTCGATCGAATCAGCCCCTAAGCGGCGTGATGTCCTCATTAATTCCCGAGTAGGAAGAACTCGATCCTGTCGTGTGTGGGAGAAAGTGGCTGCTGGCTCTGATAGCGCTCCAGTAGGTCGGGATCAAGATGCCGGAAGTCCTCGGTACTCCAAGAATTTTCTAATCAGGTCTTCTTTTTCACTTAATGAGATAACGTCGCGTCCCTCCATCTCTAGTAGAGACAATCTGATCATTCAAGATAGAATCTATGTTTTCTATTACAAGACGGTATCTATTCAGATTCTGTAAGTTATGTATTCTCTGTATGTCCCTTAGGGATTCTCTCTCTTGGGAAATACATACTAGAGGTCTGTCTTGACATTTTGGTCAGAACAAAACAATTGAGGTACTAAACGCCCACAAAAAGAACACCTATTACGTCAACTAAATAAAATAAAACAAGTCTAAAACAAAATCAGGCTAGAGCCAAAGAATTGCATTACGCTGCTTCCTGAAATAGACTCGATCGAATCGGCCCTTAAGCGACGTGATGTCCTCATCACATAGGTTGTATTATAAATGTGATCTGGATGAACTAAGGGTCTGTTTGGTTGTCGTAATTGGCCGTAATTCGTAAATCATAATTGGTAAACTCTTTTACAGTTGTAAATGAGTTACATACATGTAAGTTTTACAGTGTTTGATTGGTAATATAAAGTTGTAAGTGAAAAATTGTATTGTGTTTTACGGTATTTGGCTGTCGTAATGTGTAAGTTCGTATGTGAAAAAGTTGACCACAAAATTAACTATTTGATGATTTAAAAAAATTTAAATATTGCAAATAAATACTAAAAATACTAAGCATTAAAAAATAATATTTATATAAAAAATAATAAAAATGTGCATGACTACAAAATTAACTGTAAGTGGGTTGTAAGTGAGTGGTAATTGAGTTGTAAGTGAGTGGTATTTGGGTTGTGTAAGTGTTTTACGAATTACAGTCCAAACAAACACTGTAGTTCTAATTGGGCTGTAAGTCATTTACGAATTACGGTCTTTCACGACCATTTACGCGAAACAAACATCCCCTAAGAGGAGCAGAATAGATTTCGACACTGAAAAAAGCAAAAGAATAGAAGAGAAGTTACAACAATATATAACTAAGATAATTCTAAAGAGAAGAGAATAAATTTTGAACAAATATTTTAAAAAAAAATCATTGATCAATCCCTTCTGATTCTTAAATCTAGGTTATAAATTTTACACTTGCAGTTACTGTTACGTAAAATAAAATTTTCAATAACTTCAGCCAATCAAACTGTCTCCATCCTGCAAACAAGACAATAATCTGGATTAAATTTCAACCTTTATTTGTGTCAAGGAAATATTCAACTTTTATAATTTATTACATAAGAACCCTTGTTGTTACCTTTTTGTTCTTTATGTCATGTCATCGTAGTTGGTTCCACTTTACCTTGTCTTCAGTTGCTGTAGCTCCACCATTGATCCAACTCTTTTGGCATTATCCCATATTTTCTTCCTCCACATCCTTAGAATTTATTCTTTTTCTACATCAGTTTTTTGCTTTGGCTTTGTAGAGAAATAAAAATCCTCAAAAGGAATTGATTGATAATAAAAGAGAGGGAATACATATATATAATACAAATGTGAGTATGGGTCTATTGGGTGGAAGCCCAATATTACAATAACCAATAGCCCAATAACTATTCTAACACTCCCCCTCAAGCTGAAGTATAAATATCAACCAGCCCAGCTTGCTACATAAGACAGAAAAACTTTTGGAGAAGCTGCTTCGATAAGTAGATTTGCCAACTTTTTGAAAATAGAGTATATGGGACAGAAACCACATTCTTGTTTCATGCATCTCTGACCAGATGACAATCAAACTCTATATGCTTAGTCCTCTCATGGAACTCATGATTCTGTGTGATATACACAACAAATTAATTATCACAAAATATAGACATAGATCCAAGATGACGAAAATCAAACTCCAATAATAGATTCTTCAGCCACATTATTTTACAAGTAGTACGTGCTATGGCTCTATACTCAGCCTCTCCGCTAGATCTAGAAACAATATCTTGTTTTTGCTCCTCCATTTCACCAGATTTCCTCCAATGAATGTGCAATAGCCAGTGGTGGACTTCCTATCTCCTTGTTACTGGCATATCCTGAGTCAAAATAGCCAAAAATACGATCATGTTCATGTTTCTTGTACAACAGATATTTTTCAGGAGAGCTTTTGATATAGGCAAGAATTCTCAGAGCAGCTGTCCAGTGAACTTCTCTAAGCTGATGCATAAACATACTTAGTACTTAAACTGTGAATGTTATATCAGACCTAGTAACTATCAAGTAGATTAACTTTTCAATCAATCTCTTATACTGTCTAGGGTCATCAAGCAGATGACTATCACACCATAAATCTACATTTGCTTCCATTGGAGTGCCAGTAGGTTTGCACCCTAACATGCCAGTTTCCTCAAGGAGATCAAGTGTATACTTCCTCTGAGATAGAAGTAAACCATGCTTTGATAAGCAACTTCAATTCTAAGAAAATATCTTGGCTTTCCCATATCCTTCGTCACAAAATATCATTTGAGATACTCTTTTGTTTCTGCTAAGACCACAGAGTCTCTCCTAGTTAGCAAAATATCATCAACAGTTGATCACTGAGCAGACTTAATACGACGAATAAACACTGAGTGATCTGAATGACAACGAGCAAATCCAATACCTAAGATAATTATGCTGAACTTCTCAAATCATGCCCTTAGACTCTGTTTGAGTTCATAAATCGCCTTCCTGAGTCTACAGACAGTATTCTCTCCCTGAGCAATATACCCTGGAGGTTGCTCCATATAAACTTGCTCCTTCAAGTCCCCATAAAGAAAGACATTCTTGACATCTAGTTGAAATAAGGTCCACTTCATATTAACAGCAATAGAAAACATAATTCGAATGGAGTTCAGCCGAGCAATGGGTGAAAAAGTCTCAAAATAGTCCACGCCACAGTCTGAGTATATTTTTTGGCAACAAGTCTGGCCTTATACCTATCCACTGAACCATAGGGCGATACTTCAAGGTATAAACCCATCGACAACCCACAACATGTTTGGGTGCAGAGACTAACTCCCAACAACCCCTTCTCGAAAAAAGAGTTTCCCTGTAAGCTCATCTTCATACCTGGAAGACATATGCTCAATCGAGATCCTCTTCATTGCGTTATAACACATGTCTTACGTGAAGCACAACTTACAGCCATATTACTCCTCTTCACTACATTGAAGGCCTTATGTGAAGCAGGGCTTCGCTGCCAACTTCGAGAGCTCAACTAGCTTTACAGGGACCTTTACTGCGCTTTCTGTTGGGCCCCAGCCTTTTGCGCGCTTGGGAGGGATCAAACAATACCCACACACACGATTAAGTTCAGGGCATGACTCTGATACCATTTGTAAGGACTTGGGGCACCATCCCAAAAGATTAGCCTTCTAGTAGAGTAACCCAAATCCTTATAAACCCAATGCCATCCCCATGTCTAGCCGATGTAGGACTATTCGTTCGACCCAAATCCCAACAATTTTGTTGGGATTTTACCATGAAGAACTGAGGAGGGCATCCTATGAATTAAATGACAGGCGCTTAACACTGCATTAGCTCACAAATACTTCAGAACATGCATATGAATCATCATGGTTCGAGCTACATATAGGATGTGTCTGTGTTTATGTTTAACAACACTATTCTGTTGGGACGTATGAGAACAGGAGGTTTGATGAATAACTCATTCTTAGAAAAAAAAGAGATCATTTTTCATATATTTTAGAGCATTGTCAGTACGAAGCATACAGATTGAGGTAGAAAATTAAGTTTTATTCATTGTTAAAAAGTTCAATGATACCAGAAACTTCATACCTCTCTTTTAGTAAATATAGCCAAGTCATACTAGAGAAATCATCAACAAAGATGAGAAAATATCTAAAACCTTTAGATGAAGGCACATGACTAGGACCCTAGACTTCAGAATGAACTAACTCAAATGCAGAATTACTACAGTTATTGACTCGATTTGAAAAAGAGATGATGCTTGACCATCTCATGACGCACAACCAAGTGTAAAAAAAAGACTCAAGAGAAATTATTGACCGAAGCTTCTACAATAAGGGATGACCCAAACGCTAGGGCCAGAGTAGAATAGAATCAGGCTGACCTATAACTAAGCCAGCAGAGGACACTCCACCTAAATAGTACATGCCCCCTCTCTCACGACCTGAGCCAATCATTTTCCCAGTTGTCAGGTCCTGAAAGACACAGTAAGAAGGTAAAAAGGTTATACTACAGTTATATTGTTTGGTAAATTTGCTGATAGATAACAAGCTTATAGGCAATTTTGGAACATATAACACATTTTTAAGATTCAAGGATGGAGTAGCCTGAACTACCCCATCACCAAGGATAGGAGATTGTGTACCATCAACAATATTAACAGAGAAAAATTGAGTGAAAGATGTAAAGAGATGAATTTGTTCTTAATACCTGTCATGTGAGATGAGGCTACTGAATCTAATATCCAAGGTCTGTGAGGAGAGACAATATAAGCATTCATACTTGAAGATGATGGATGGGTTGATGAATGACCTGGCTGATAGAACTCGAACTGACGTAACCTGTCATACTCGTCTTATGATACCTGAACAGTAGGAGCATCAGAAGGTATAAAGGCAGTATCTGAGAGAACATGAGCAGTATCATCAGAGAGCCAAGTTGGAAGAACAAGAGATGATGAAGTACTTGAGACAGCCAACATCGCAACCAGTTATAGAATCATCAGAAAGATAACCAGTAGTAGCAGTAAACAACCACTCAACCAGTAATGAAAAGAAACAAGTAACTTAGTTGTCAGATAGTAGCATAGACAACCTTAAATAGCCAGACCAGATGTAAAAATCTTATTTTTAAGCAGTAAACAGAGTAGATCTCACTAGAGAAGTCTCGTAGAGCATCAAAAAAGTCAGGTTAGATGTAAAAATCTAATTTTTGAGTCGTAAATAGAGGGCTTGTAGAGCATAAAAAACCAGATCAGATTTAAAAATCTGATTTTTGAGTTAAAAAAAAAATCTGATTTTTGGTTAGTTGCAGCCAAGGTGCTAAATATCGGATATCGGGATCGTATCGGATGGGGTTTTTTCATATCGGATATTGGATATCGGGGGAGATATCGGGGATACGCGTGCATATCGGGCATTCATATCAGATACTATATATTATGAAATATTGATAACTAAAAGTTGGTTTAATGACATAGATATCATTCACCTAATAAAAATGATGTAATATGCATGCAAAGACAGTAAAAAATAATGTACATTTGCACACAGTCGTGCGATAAATAAGTTATTTCATATCGGGCGATTATTGGCCGATATCGGGCGATTTATCGACCGATATTTCAAATATCGACCGTTTTTGCTGTAAACGATATGGCAAACGATTTCCCATATCGTATCGACAGCAGGCAAAAAAGGAGATATCGGATGATATCTCGGCCGACTCGGCCGATATTTAAAACATGGGTTGCAACACTTATTGAAGAAGATGGAGGGCTTGCGGCAATAGATGGGGAGGTAGTGGCACCTCTTGGAGATTGTGAACAGTACCGACTTTACTGTTCACGTAAACAGTAACCTCCTTTTTTTTAAAAAATTTGAAGGTGGTTTTTGAGATGGTAAATTTTAGGTTTAGGGTTTCTCTTACTTTGATATCATGTAGAGAAATAGAAACCCTCAAAAGGAATTGATTGATAATAAAGGAGAGAAAATACATATATATATAATACAAATGATGGGTATTGATATATTGGGTAGAATCCCAATAGCACAATAACCGATAACCCAATAACTATTCTAACAGGCTTCTTTGTTGCCTAAACTTCCAGGCCACATGTCATCTCAAGTTTTTCTAGATTGTCATCAAATTTAGTGACAACATGAATTTATTGAGTTCTTAATTATGTTTAGGCAACAAAGAAATCATCTTATATGGTTATTCAAATCTGGACTTCTGATGCATGTGTTAGACCCAAACTTTGTCCTTACTGTGTCCAAATCCTTTCAAAGTTCTATATGAGTTCTAGTTGTCTACTGCCCTAACATCTGAAATCATCTTTCAGGAGTTTAACACAACTAATATTCTGTGTTTAGTTCAAGGTCTGGACTGTGTTTTAGGATCATATCTTCTTAAATAGTTGTGTTGGATATCACTATCTTTTAATTTTTTATTACCAAATTTTTACCAATTTTGTAAAATCTATCTTTTTATTTATTGTGCTAATTTATTTGATTTCTTCTTAGAACCTGCTAATTTGTTAAAGAATAGTTGGAATATATTGAGATATCTACAACTTTTGCAGATTCTTAAAAGCGGGCCCCTATTTCTATCATCTAAAGGTATGTGGTAGTTTAATTGCTTGGGACAAGAACTTCACTCTTCTAGGAAGTAGTGGGTCGCGTAATGACACGATAGTTATATCCTTTCTTATTTTGTTTTGCTGTTGTGGTTGTTCTATTTTATAATTCTTCCATGCCTTCAATATTCTTTTGTAATTATTAAACTCTGTCTCATTAGTTTGATTCATGGAATTGTCACCTGTTTTGTTCCCATAATATATTAGTGCTTCTCTGTTGAACTTAAAAGTTGCTTATTAGTATGGAAGCTGTTTGGAGCTGATGGAACATCTTTTACATATTATATCTTACTGGCCATTCACATTGTGACTGCTTTGCTCAAAAGCTGGGTCACAATAGGAGACGAGGGTGCCCTCTTGCACTTTGTTTTGTAGTTTTTGTGGTAGAGTTACAGTACTAGTAGTAATAGAAGATAAGGAATAAGCCATTGGTGAGAGTGAATATTACTGCAAAATGTAGCCTTGAACAGGTAAGCCATTGCACAGTTGAAGCATTCTTCTAAAGGCATGACAGGTTGTATTGAACCATCAGATAAGGTAAAATATACTTCTCCAGTTTTTACGCATAGGAAATGTTCAACTTTCATGTATTGAAAGGATTCAATTTCAAAGAATTTCTTATTGTGGAACCAGTTTAATTTTCTGATTCCGTGCAGGAGGCCTTATTTTATTTTGGCTTCCAATGTGTTGTATAACATCTGGCATTGTTTTGTATCTTGTTTAATTTAAATAGATAAACGATTACTCTAACATCAGTTAAATGTTTTCAGTTCTTAAGTTGTTGATAAGATGTTGCTCTGATGAATATCAACTAAAATAGGGAGAGTAAGCAAACTTTTTACGTGAAGACAGGGCTTGTTTTTTTAGTGGTAACTGTTTGTTCTGTTATGCTAAAGTACTTGTAACATTATATTATATATGTCGATGTAGAACTTATTAACAACAAATATGTAATTATTATCTGATTTAAGCAACTAGAATATAAATAATTAGAGCTCCTTATTTGAGATGTGTTATCATCTTTCCGCCAATGAGCAGTTAGAAGTAATGCCAAGCTAGCATGTATTGTGGTCTACAATTTTTCTACCATTGTGGTACAGGGCATTATAAGAATTGTTGATAGGGAACACAAACACATTTAGGAAGAGTTATTCTAATAGTTTTTATTTTACAGGGCATTATAAGAATTGTTGATGGGGAACACGAAGACATTTAGGAAGAGTTATTTTAATAGTTTTTATTTTCTTATATTAGTTTTATTTTCTTGTATTAGACTTTTATTTTTCTTTATGCGAGACACTAGTAGTGCACATGTCATCTTTTCTATACAAATTATTGTAGTTCTTTTATTTGAAAAGGAATGGTTTATTGAAAGTTTGAGAGATCAAAATTCTAATTAGATTCTTTCGAATCTTCATGTGTGAGGCATGGAGTGGGAGAGCGATTCTCCTGAATGTGAAGGCCGAATCTAAATCTCTGTGTGCGATGCATAGAGTGAGCGAACGATCACCTAGGTGAGAGACCCGAATCAATTCTTATCTTTCCCCCCAATTTGTCAAACTCAAGATTAGTTTATCCCCAATTCCATCACAAACCCTAATCTTTCTCTTTCATTCTGCATCAAATTGATACTAAAACAAAACTTCATGTTCTTTTCAAAATTAGAAAAAAATCCTAGGTTTAAATTTCTTTCTTCTTCCTCATAAAATATCCTGTAGTTTTTTAAAAAAAATCCAAAACCTTAGATCTATTCCTTTAGTTTTGGAAAAAAACAAAATCCCTCCAAAATTCCCTAAAAAACTCACAAAATACATTATTTATCATCTCCTTTCCATTTAACTCGAACCCTAACCCTAATCTCGCGCTGCTGTCCCTTCACCCTCCTCATCTAGCACAGTTGCACCTAACTCGCAATCCTGAGCCACCTCATCTTTCATCATTTTCTTCTTCTCTTTTTCACAACATATCCACCCATCACTGAGTGAACCCGTCATCCATGATCATTTTCAACTTCCTCGTCGTCACTGATAATTCCAGATCTCCTCGCCTCAGTCTTGCCCTCGCTTTGAGCTCCTCGACGACCACCCACTACCCCAGCGGCAACCACCTCCACCCCAGCGACAACCACCGCATGTAATCGACCATCAACTTCACCTCAAGCTGATCGCCGATCAAACCAGTCCTTGTCTGCACAATTTGGCTTTGATCTGACACTGTTGCTGTTGATCCGACTTCCAACTGAACTCGTTGTCTCAAACCCGACTTCTCGATGAGATCACCTATCATCTTTGCAAATCTCCCTCGCTGCCATCATCGTCATCCGCTATCGATCATGATCTCATCCGGATATGTCGACCTCAATCCGACTGTCGTCGGCCTTCATTGACTGTCGTCGACAAGCTTGCAGCTCAGAGCCGCCGATCGACCCTCCCTTTGATCGCCGCGACGACACGAAGGTCAGGATGATAGGTTGCAGAGTCAAACTCGACTCACTGTCAACGACCCCACCTACAAGCATTCAAATTAAACCAGATTCAGATTCCAATCAAAACTGACCCACAAGCATTCAAATCAAACCTGATCCAGATTCGCAGTCTGATCCTACCCGCAAGCACCAACAAAACCAATCGACCTGTTCAGATCCGACCTGTTCGTGGATCCAGACCCGTTTGCAAAGCAGAATTAGTTTTCGGCCATTTTTTTCGTCATTTTGAGTCCGATTTGAGCTTTTTCGGAGGCGTTCGAATCGTGGGAGACTCTTCTACACATCCCAGGGGGTTTCAAATCCGAAGTGGAGGTAGGCCAAAAAGGTTTCGACAAGCTGTGATTCCAATCCAATCAGTTCTAAATTCAGACACGTTGGCAACAAATTCAAACTTCAATTTTTAAAACTATTGTTTGTGATGCATGAAATAAGCAAATGCTTCACCTGAGTGAGATGCTATAATTATTGATTTCTGAATTCAATCACCATGCGAATATGAGACGATGTCTTTATTGCAGCAAACTGAAAGATGAGCTCTTTTAAAACTCAAGGACAAGTTTTCTTCATCCAGGAGAGAATGGTGGGAACACGAAGATATTTATGAAGAATTATTTTAATATTTTTTGTTAGTTATTATTTTCTTTTATTAGGTTTTTATTTTTCTTTATGTTAGGCACAAGTAGTACACATGTCCTCTTTTCTATATAAACTATTGTAGTTCTTTTATTTGAAAAGGAATGAATTATTAAAATTTTGAGATATTGAAATCCTAATTGGATTCTTTTGAATCTTCATGTGTGAGGCATGGGGTGGGAGAGCGATTCTCTTGGGTGTGAAGCCCGAATCTAAATCAACGTGTGCGATACATGGAGTGAGTGATCGATCACCTGGGTGAGAGATCCGAATCAATCCTTATTTTTTTCCACCAATTTTCAAACTCTAGATTAGTTTATCCCCAATTCCATCACAAACCATTTCGTCCCCTTTCGTTCTGCATCACCTGTGCTATTCCCTAATTATCCACAGTGATGATATATGTGGTATCTATTCTTTGGAATCTTTTTACTGAATATAACCATGACAAAAAACAATACTCCTATTTGCTTGACGGTGGGTGCTTATTTTCTTAATCCTCGACATTCCTTCCTAAAATGAGACCAAAGAAGCTTATTCTCTCTCCAATCTTTGATACTTAGTGCATCGGGTCACATGAAATGCCAACACAATAAAGTGTTTTGCCTAAGCATTAATTTAAAACATTATTAATTCTATCATTAATTAACAAATCATATAGTCTGGCTTTATTTTCGGTCAATAATAAAATTATTTTGATGTAATATATGACAGAAATAATAAATTATGATACCCAACAAGGATTTATTCGATGTGGTTTTGACTTACACATTTAAAGTGATGAGCTAGGAAGCACATGCACTTCTATTGTGAAGTTGCGCCGTGTCAAACAGCACACTTCTTGTCTTGTCATTGTTGTTCTGTGTGTACTTCTTCAGAACTTATCATATGTGTGTGTGTTGTGTTGTGTTGTGTCACACCCATGCAACATGGGTGTTGAGGTCATATTTAAGGGAGTGAAAGCTGGTGTTTGTTACATAAGGTTATACGTCTAATGTGATGAATGACCTCATAATAGGTTTGAACTGTATTGGGATAAACCCAAAACTTGTAATAAATCTGATAATAATCTTTCTTTCAGATAATTTTCTACTAGGAGAAATTTCTCGCTGAAGAAATATTAAATGCAAATTTTTTCAGAGTTCCAGAAAACTAGCTTTAAACAAATACCTATCGGATATTTTTATGATTCCAAAATGTATTAAATCATCAGGAACTTTCAGAATCAATAAATGGCTGGAACATTTAAAACAAATGATATATTTATTTTGATAAATGGAATCCATTTTGGAACATACAAACTCCCTCTTTTCATAGTAGTATTAGTGTCCGGCACACATGCATGCACCTTGAAGAAAAATAAATATAAATATTTGGTAATAGAATATAGGGTTATTTAGATATACCCCCCAAAATATTTAGTATTTAGAAACTTACCCCCCAAATTTTTAATATTAGAAATTTACTTCTGAAATATTCTAGATTTTAATAATTTATCCCCCCCGGTAGATTTTGAATAAAATAAGAGTGTTTTAACCCCTTATGCTCTTGTCCTTTCTTCTTCATTGTTCTTATATGACCTCACTCAAATTCTATCAAATAAATTTCTTGTCTCCTTTCCTTCATTCTTCTTTTTCTTCCTCTGCTCTCTCTCTCTCATAATCTTCTTAAACCTAAAATTCCTCAAAAGTTTCGCCCTCATAATCATCTTAAACCCAAAATTTGTCCAAATTTCTCTCAATTTTCACTCTAAAAGTTCCTTGGAATCTTTCTCAAATTTCTTGAGGAGCATATGTGAAAATGATTCGATGTTAATTTTATATAATAAATGAATGAAATAAAAATATGCTTGCTTTGAGAGAAAGAAGTGGAGGAGAAATAGAAAGGAAAGAAGATTAGTCTATGGGTGTTTATGTTCGGATATAGTATTTAATCATTTTAGTATGGATAATTTAGTCATTTTAAAAAGAATTAGGCATCTTAATAGACTCAAACATGAATATTCTTCTTTTATTCTATAAAGAAAATAAACTTTTAAGATCTAGGAGAATTGGATGATAAATTCCTAATACCAAAGATTTGGGGGGTAAATTTCTAAATACTAAAGATTTTGGGGTGGGGGGTATATATCTAAATAACCTAGAATATATTTATATGTGAATGCTAATTATAAATTGTAACATTTTATAATTATTTAGATAAGACACACCCTGACATTTTTTCCCTTTGGAAAAAATTGTGAAAAGTCTTAAGAGAGATCAGGACATTAAGATCGACGTTATGTATCCTCATTAGGTGAATAGTGATGGCTAAGGAGTTGAAAGTGAATGGAGGTTGTTTTCCTTAGATAGAAAAGCGAAAGGGAAAAGGAAGAAAGAAGTGGGAGAAGAGAGCAGGAGGCAAGTGAGTTATTGCTGGTACTGTAGATCAAGCCCCACTACTGTTGAAAACGGCTTCCCATTGGACCTATCTGTAAGCTAATTTAGGGGTAATCTAGGAACCAAAAGTAACCAGAAAGGCGTCTGTTGGAAGATATTTGGTGCCTAATACAAAGGTTCTTTGATGCCTTGCACACTTTTGTAACGTATATCTCTCTTTTCTAATTGGAACTCTAAAGCCTCACCTCACACCTTAAGGAATATGCTTATCACATAAAAGGCTGTCTGAAAACTTTACTTTTGAAGATCACTGCTAATTTTCTCAAAAAGATTCTTATGTGCTAACATTTTGTATAATATAGATTTTGTTCCATGAACCCCCTCATATTATATTTCTGCATTTTCTTATCATGTCCATGAACTAATAAGAGAATTAGACCATTCCTCTTAGTCTTTAAGGATCGGTTATGAAATTAGTTTTCCCTATTTCTTTATTGGGAGATGAATTAAGTAGTCTAATAATATTTCAATTTCTACATTATATTTGATAAATTTCAGGAATCAGATGGACATCATGGAAGAAACGGTGGTTTGTCCTTACACATACATCACTTGTCTTCTATAGAAGTGACCCAGTAAGTTGTATCATTTATTAGTTCTATTTGTAATATATTCTGTATAGTTGTAAGTAAAGTGTCATTTTGTTTAAATGATAATCACTGTTCATTGATAACATTAATCACTTGTGTGTGGAAGAGGCGGAGTCGGGTTTGGACGTGGGCATGCATTTGCTGGTGGGACTTTATATTGCGTTGAATAAGAGAAATCATATAGTGGAACATACAACTCTGATTATTCTTATTGCCAGCTAGCTTTCTGTTTGGCATCACAAATTTTGATGAATCTTGTTCCCGCTTTTAGATAGAACTACTCTCATTCTCAATAAAGTTCTTGCACACTTCTGCTGAATATTAGCCTTATGGATATGAAGTAGTTTAGTTTTTTCATTATTCAAATAGGCTCTTACTGTCTTGTTTATTAATTAATACCTCTATTTAAGAAGTAGTTGCAACTTGGTGGATATGTCTTGGCATATTACAGTTATAAATTATCCTATTCATTCTCTCCATGATGTCATCAAGTAAAAGCTGTGTGACTGTCATAATTATGAAATTGAGGTAGTGAATGTGACCCATGCTGAATTTTATAGTTCCGTTATTAAGGATCAAACTGAGGAGGATTCTGTTACATGCAGCTCTTGGACTAGAATCCAGGACAGAGGGTGACATTGACCACTATAGTTCGTCTTGAAATTTGAGATACAAGTTATAATCTAGATTTTTTTTTTAATCTCAATGCTTTTTCATGTCTCCGTGATATATGGCGTCCTTGCACACTTTGGATCATTAAACTTCAGATGATGTTGGATGCCATATTTTATTAGGTAATGGACAAGCCGGTATCTGAAGGACGCCCTAGCTGAGTAGTTGTGGTGGATGACGAATACAAACATATGCAAAGGGAGTACCTAAGAGTGAGAGCAAAGAAGTTATACCCCTTCAACTAGTAGTGTTCTCACACCAGCAAGAATCATACCTCATCTCTGGAATGTCAAATTTCTTCTAAGGACTTCTAGCTTGTCTGTAGACTAGTAGCACTACTGTTCCATTGACTGATACTTGACAATCCACATGATACCATAACCCAATCTGAGTTTTCAATTTCTTTGGGCTGTTATTTTGTTCATAGGCAGTGAAAATTCTCATACCCTTCAGTGGCTTATTTGTCCATTGGTTGACCAACCTTAAGGATGAATTCTTCGCCTTTTTATGGTTTCTCTGTCTCCGTAACACCATAGAAGTTTGACTCACTTTCCAAGACATTATTCAGCATGTGTTGTGTGTCTTGAACATTCCTAGAGGGAGGAAAGTCTGTCTAACTGATCGTGCAATGAATCAAATCTAATGTAATCTATAATCTTCCATGAGCAAATATTTTTTCAATGGTTTACTACGCTTTCATTGAGAAATAATTCGTATCAGCTCTTAGATGGTTCTGGAGCTCATTACAGAGGTTAGACTGTGAGCTTATTAGATCAAAAGGCCTTAATAGTTAAATTTAGAAGTATTGAAATTTTGTAAATCATATGTAGTATTCATGTCATGGAAGTTACCTGTAAATGTACTTGAAATCTCCTTTATATATAATATATGTCAATTCTGATTTTTGTTCATAATAAGTTGTTCATGTCGGAAAATGTTCTAAATTTGAGTTAGAAGTGTGCATAGTCAAGAAATTACAATTCCATAGGTTTCGAAGAGAACATTGGGCCCTCATATCCACTTTGGGCAAATTTACTGGTGGATATGGCACCAAAATCTTGATATGAATGATTGATATGAGGCAAAAGAACAATGAATTTATCACCACAACCAACAATTGAGTTATTGAACCTAATAGTAACTTTTATATTCAATATCAAACTGTATAAAATGTATAAAACACTAAAAGCATGGTTTAAAATCTTAGTACCGATATCGGTATCCGCTGAAGGTTTTTTAGTATGAATATCGTCAATATCGGTCATCAATATTGACCATATCGGCAATGTGGGCATCAATATCGTCCAATATTATCTGGTTGATATTGTTTTGGGTGCCTCAAAACCTGGCAAGGTATTGCTGATATATATTGGGATAGGCCGGTATTTGAAACCATGACTAAAAGAAATATTTCTGTTAGAATTAGTTCTAATTTAACATTCATCAAAGATGCAAAAATTCTGTGAGTCCTAGATTATCTTTTCAACACTTTAAACTCTTCCATTTGCTATGTGCCTGTATTCAAGCATACTCACTTGTGCACCTGGTCTCCTAAGATAGTAATTAGGCAGTGATTACATGAAATCGATTCAGGGACTGTGATCCAAGATTTATTCAATTTAAGAATTCAGGATAAGACTTAAATCTGGGAAATATTTCTAGATTTAGGTATGGGGCATGCTGGTAAGTTGTACTCATTGAGTTGGCTCCCTGTACGGGAAATAAGTTTTTTTTTGCGAGAAAGTTTTTGTTGGTATTCTTGTACCTACCTCTCCCATCTACTATTACTCACTTGCAAAGTTGTGGCCTTGGTTTTATATTCACCTAATTTGATCATATTGTCAGAAGAGAAATTGAATGGTTAGAAGTTTTGATCAGCTTCATGTGCTGTAGTCTTGTAGAAGTTTTGACAAAATCTATCATTTCATTCATATTGTGTTGTGACCTGGAAAGAGAATGTTGTGTTGTTAACAATAAAATTATGTCGCTTTCTTTGAAAAATCTTGTGATGCATATGGAATGGAATGTGGAATAGAATATGATTATTTTATAAGTAGAAACCAAGCCTGGTCCAAATTTTATCTAGAAACAAATCTGTGTCCACCAAGTCAATATAATGTCTACACTCAATAAAGATTTATTGGAATTGTATAGCAAGATTTAGTGAGTGATGAGGAGAGACACTTTGGTTTGCTCTGGAGGGTCAGAAAAAGCGGGGAGAAAACCTTGAAAACAAGGATGGAAGTCATAAAGATGGATATAGAAAAAATTCCTCTTGACATATTAATATTTACTCTCAGGTGTCATTGGTGAAGTAAAATGGAAAAGGCTGAACTTGACTGTCGATTAGTGTTATAGTTTTAGTAAATAACAACAAGTTATGTCTGAAGCTCAAGTCAGGGCTGCACCTCCAGGCTCAGACCTGCCGAGCCCATCAAGCTATAGGCCAGCCAGACTAGCTGCCTTTTTGGGCCTAACTAGATGAAGCAAAATATCTTAAGAAAGAAATAAAATATGTGATCACTGGTGAGAGAGGAGGAATGGAGGGATGGAGTCTGAGGAGGTGATAGTGGTGGAATGGGGGACTGGAGACAGGGAGGGTGATAGTTGTGGGATAGAGTTTGTCAAGAGAGTGACAATGGGAGAATGGTACTCGGGAATCATCCGTTTAGCACATTAGGTTAGATGAAGTCATTTAATTTGATAGTTAATAATTAGATAGATACGCTATGTACTGTACAAAAATAATATTATTATATATAACTGAGAATAACTAAGTTATTTATGATGATTGGGCCTGGAGCTAGGCTGGTTCAAGGCAATCCTCAAGTTAGGTGCTCTGATGGAATCGTGTGATGAAAATTTTCTGGTTGTATATTTTACGTCTAACCCTGCTTGTCAACCCACACAGTCCATATATCATTCCTCTTGGCCCAAAGATCACAGGACAGCCCAGGCCCTTTGTGACACTGAGTGAGATAGCTATGTTTTATGTAGCATGGACACATGTGATGAAACCATGTTTGTGTTGGACTTTGATGGACACAAATACTTCTTGAACACTCTTGGGACACATGTTGGATGCTTCTCAAATATTTCCTCAAATTATAGTGTACCAATTTATGGACATGTGCGGTGAGCGTGCAAGGAACTAAAACTTTAGGTTTATTTTGGGATAAATTTATTGAGACATTCTGCCTTTTATTTAATTTTTCTCTGTATGTCCACCACTTATGATGTCCTGTGTGATGTCCAGTGAACAGGGCTTTACATTATGTATGTAAATTTTTAGTTGATCACCATCTCGATGTTGGGATTTGGGTCGAACAAATAGTCCCACATCGGCTAGATATGGGGATGATCTTGGGTTTATAAGGATTTGGGCTACTCTACCTAGAAGGCTAGTCTTTTGGGATGGTGCCTCGAGTCCTTACAAGTGGTATCAGCGCCATGCCCCGAACTTAGTTGTGTGTGGGTGATGTTCGACCCCCCCAGGGGCGCAAAAGGCGCAGTAAAAGTCCCTATAAAGCTTGAGCTCTCGAGATTGATAGCAGAGTCCTGCTTCACGTAAGATGTGCTTGCAAACGCGGTGAAGAGAAGTAATAGGAGTAATAAGCTACAAGTTGTGTGCTTTTCAAATAAGGTGTGCTGAAACGCAGTGAAGAGAATTGCGTAGAGTATATGTCTTCCAGGTGTGAAGATGCGCTTACAGGAAAACTCTTTGTTCGAGAGGAGATTGTTGGGATTTGGGTCGAACAAATAGTCCCACATCGGCTAGACATGGGGATGCTCTTGGGTTTATAATAATTTGAGCTACTCCACATAGAAGGCTAGTCTTTTGGGATGGTGCACCGAGTCCTTACACTCGATGGTTCTCTAACACTTCTTTCATACTCATTGCTTGTTGAGATATGCATTTATTTTCATTTACATGTTAATGAGAAATATATTTTGCTGAAAAAAGATGTCATAGTTGTGAGTTGTATAAACTGTAATAAATTTATGATTTATTAGGAATGGAATTCATTAAGCTACTCTGTAGGAAGAAGAGCTATGACCTATTATGTATATAAATTATAAAGTCATTAAGACGTTTGATAATCAAGTTTGAACATATCTAACTTCACAGTTTCTCCTACTATTAGAATACATTACGCTATTGTTAGAAACATCTGTCTAAGAATATATGTATGCACACACAATTTGTGGTATTGTTATTGTCTCTGTGCTTTATGTCTTCTCGTGTTTGTATCCATGGTGGCTTATTGTAGGATATGATGAGTAATAAGTGTACATGGTAGTGCTAGGAGTCGCATCAATTGCATAAAAGAAGATGCTGCAGATTCAACTAAGATCTATGTTATGTATAGCAAGAACCACGAAGCCCAACAATAGGGGTGCAATTGGGTCGGGTTGAAGGCCAACCCATGACCAAACCCGAATGTGGAATAGGATGCTTGAACCTGCACTGGACCCAACTCCAACCTGACTCCCCCAACCCAAACCCAACCCAACTTCCATTCATTTCAGTTTTTTCGGGTCGGGTTTGAGAGAGAACTCGACAGAAGAGGGTTTTTAACAAGATCTCGAGAGAGAAACTCGAATGAGGGAAGAAGAAATAGAATTGGTAAAAATGAGAAAGTTCTGGATGGGGATCGCTCTAGTTATCCTTTAATTTAGTTGTTTTTATTTCAGTAGTTGTTTATTTAGTTTATATAGTTTATTTAGTCTTACATTGGTTATGTTGGGAGACTTGTTCTTGATGTAGGCCTATATAAGGCCAAGACTAGCATTGTAGTAGGGAGCTTATGAGATATTAATTATTGAAACCTTTTTGCTTAGCATGATGATTTACTTTGCTACCTTCTTGAGCATGCTGATTTCCTTGACTTCTTAAATCTTTTGCATGCTAATTTGCAAAAGTGGGTGAGAGAGCACCTGGGTGAGAAGCCCTGAATTAATATGTTTGTTATCTTTGTCACACCTCATCCTTCTTTCCGAAAGTTTGATGAATTGAAAGTTTACCCTCCTACAACATCAACGTGAGAATATTGTGTCGAGAAAAAAAAATAAGGACAGTAATGGTGAGTTGTCTAGTTCCTCCTATGACATCTTAGTTTAGCAATTTTATTAAAGAGGGAAGTAACTAGAATCAGAGAGAGAGAGAGAGAGAGAGAGAGAGAGAGAGAGAGAGAGAGAGAGAGAGAGGTGTCCTTTTAATTTTGTAGAAATAGTCTTAAAAAATTGAGAAGGGTAAAACATTCTAAATATAGTAGAGAATTTTAAAAAAATTGTGGATAAATTGATATAAGGGGCATAATAAGATAACAAGTATAAAGGAGGGGCAAATGATGAACAAAAGTTGAGACATGGGTAAAAAAATGAATTCAAAAAAATTTCCGGGGCACAAACACATTTTTCCCTTAATATAATCATGAAACTTTTCCAAACTATGAAACCTAGTAAGTACCAATTGTAATTTATTCTTTGTTGAGATTTTCAATATTTTTTCTTGCAATAGAAAATTTTCACCTTTTTTAAGTTCTCAATTCTGTACAGTATTTTTTTACCCCTTGTGAAATTTTCCATCACCGCCACTGCTTCCATTGTAATCTTCTTCTTTCATTATGTAAGCTTATCGGCTTTTGTCAAATGCAAGGAATAAAGAAAAGGGAGCATATGACTTTTTAATGTATTAACCCTATAAATATGTCTTCCATGACTAAGAAAGTTTTGGACTGAGTTCATTTTCAAAAGGATGGTTGATAGTCAATAGATTACTTAATGCTAACATGCAGGTGGCATGGCTTTTCTACGTGCATAACCATAGTGCTATCAACAATTTAGCTGCCTAATCTCAAATTGCAGATTTGATTGATAAGTTTCAAATGTATGATATCTACAACTTAATCCAAAAATGAAATTTCAAAACTTTTTATATAGTCATTTTTCTAATATCTCAAGTTTTGATGTCAAAAGGCTTACCATTTAATCCTTCACTAAATCTTTTGTCAGTTTCCATGTGACTTTTGTTGACTGTCCAAAAATCACAATTTTTATTACTTTCAGAATGCTCCTCCCCAAAAAGGTTGTGAAGCAAATCCTACCCTTGGCGGCATTGACCTTAACAGCTCTGGAAGGTGGGTATGTCAGTGTCTATCTTACCTTTTCCGCCCTTTGTTGCCCTTTTCCTTTTCTTTCCCTTCCTTTGTTTCTATGCCAGCACAGATATTAACTGATTTTTAAAATTCTGTTGACAACTAAACTTATTGTAAATCAAATTGCACAGTATTGTGGTCAAACCAGATAAAAGGCACTTGACGGTATTCTTTCCTGATGGTCGTGATGGCCGAACATTTACCCTAAAGGTCCGCAATGTGCTGTTAGTATTATTTTTCTCTTTGTGCTTGGTTTTTTCAATCGCCTATCGTCTTGTTTGATTATTCTTTTGACTAAACAGGGAGAAACTTCAGAGGAATTGCAAGAGTGGAAAACTGCACTGGAAAATGCTTTGGCACAAGCACCTAGTGCAGCCGTTGCTATGGGGCAGAGTGGAATCCTCCGCAATGAGATAGCTGACTCAGTTGAAGTTTCACTTGAACAGAGTACTGTTGCTTACTTTTGTTCATCATATGTTTTAGTTCTTTGGAGTTGTGTTATATTGTTCACATATTGTCTACATGCATTCCTATGATATCTTTACCATTCTCTACGAATTGTCTGGTAGCCTATTATGAAATAAAAATCATTATCACGTCTTGAAATTAATTTATACCTCCACTCTTGTGCTTTTCTTCAATTGTTTTCTTTTGGGACCTGCATTCCAAATGAGTCTGAAATCTGAATGCAAGATGGTAAATTTGATATTTGCTTAGGGGTTGATCTTAAAAGTCTTGGTATTCAAAAAATGTTATAACAGCAGGCTTCTTGGTATCACTTTGAAGCGATGGATACTATTATTCATCTTTTTTTAGGTGACAGGCCAACTACTCTAGAAAGTGAAGTCTCAATATAAGTGGATAGGGTATTAGATATATGTCATTTGCAGTTGACATAAAATCATATCTCGGAACCTAAACAGGAGGAGTTTACACAACACTGGAAAAGAAGAAAAAAGCAACCTCAACTGTCGCCGACAACAAACAGATGCATACTCCACTTAGGCAATCGACCGCCCAATACCGAATTTCTAACTATCCTTCGGATGGTAACTGCCATACTTTATTGAAAATAATATAAGACCGAAGAATCAGAGAGTTCAGAGCTAAGGTCGTGCTAGGTCGGGTTGTGACACTGTATTATATTTAGCTAAGCCGATTAACATTGATACTGTCAGAGTGCACTGACACAAGCTAAAATTCACAGGGTATGTTTTTTAAATTTGTTTCCCTTGTGTAGATTGACGTATTTAGATTATTTTTTATCTGAGGTCTTCACAGAGGATTCATTTTAATTAACAGAGAACTTTCACATTGTTGACCTTTTTTCTTTTACATGATGATAATCCAGGGTAATTGATGTGAAACATGATATGCACGTGTGAGGCAGAAATCAGTGACAAAACAAAACTTCATTATGTTTCACCAACTGTACGATATTGGATAGGAAAACACTTGAAACTAATATGCAAGCAGGTGAATTTTAACAGAATAATGCAATCACAGTTGTAACGTTCTAATCTCGAATAAATTAAATGCAAATCCTAAATTACGAAGGCACAATTATAAATATAATGTAAAAGGACTAGCAACTACAAGGCTTACATAATCTCACGATCTCACTATTTGTCGCAACATGTTAAATCAATGAATAATAGAGATTAGTATCAACTCAAAAATAAAAGATCTGGTTAAGAAAAATTATCTCATAGAGATCTCAGTGACTTGTAGTGGATGCTGATGTGTAAATCTCGTCGTCACGAACTCAACGACTTAAAGATCGCCTGAATCGGAGTCCGGATATGAAAGTTATAGACTGAAAACGATGAGAATGCACTAACACGTCTTTCTGCACTGAACCCGTTAGTGTAACAAGCGGATCAGGTCTACTCTACCACCGGGTTTGTCACTTAAACCCGTTCTCTATTAATTAGTTGGGTTCGGGTCGGGGGATTGTGATGGATTGAGAATTCAGACACAGAACACCAGCTAGTTGGATATGGTTTGGATATAACCAAGTTGGACTCAGATGCTATTGGTGAGGGAAGGGAGAGATGGCACTGTTGAGGGCAGCAGCTGAGAGGTTGGCGTCAGACTAGGTTTGGGTTTGGATCAAGGAGATCGAGGTCGCAATGGAGTGGCGTTGGTGGGGTGATTGTTGACGACGAGGTTGGCGGTCGTGGTCTGTGGCGGTTGTAGTGATCGGTGACGTGGGCGTGAGAGAGATCGAAGGGAAAGAGGGAGAGGTGGCGCAGGTGAGGAGACAGGCAAAGGGTAGGGTAAACGCATGGGCGCAGGCGAGTTGGTTGGTGTGGGTGGCTTGCAACAGTGAAGGTAGAGGAGAGGGGGTGGTGTGTTGACGGGTTCGACAGTAGGTAGAGAAGAAGATAGCATGAGGAAATCAGGGCGACGACTAGGCGTGAGGGTGACAGTTTGCTGTTAGGGAAATGAGAAAAGATTAGAGAGAGATTGAGAAATTGCGAGAGAGCTTGGCGGTGGCTTGGGGAAAGGGGAGAAGAAATGAAAGAGGGGATTAGGGTTTAATTAGAGGATAATTTGGAACATATCTTAAACCAATTGAGCGGATCAAAATCTCACACAACATAATCTTTTTTTAATCAAATATTCTTCATTAAAAATTTTAACTAATTAAAGAGTCTATTAATAGACTTTACACAATCTCAGACTCCAATTATATCCGATATGAGACTAAAATGAACTATTACAAACACTGTTTTAAATATCGGCCGAGTTGGCCGAGATATCGGCCGATATATCGGCCGATATCTCGTTTTTTGTCTGCTGTCGATACGATATGCGGAAATCATTTGCCCACATTGTTTGCAGCAAAAAATAGCCGATATTTGAAATATCGGTCGATAAATCGCCCGATATAAGTCGGCGCAAAATCGGCCAATATGAATTTATTTTAATTGGTTTTTTTGAACCCATCAACATTGAACTCAAAACCCGGCTCGTCACTCGACTATATAAGTGTTATTTGCATTGTTAGGGCTCGATAACAATCAAGCCCTAATTTTTCTCCTTCGTGAATTGATGACGACGATGCTTGGCTCCATTTCATTTCCCGGTGCGACAATCTCCCCCCAAGTCCGACGAGCTCCCCTTGCTCCCCAGAGCTTTCCTTAAATCGACGAGCGCGATGATCCCCCCTGAGCGCTACAAGCTCCCTTTGCTCCCCCGAACATTATTTTTTGTCTTTGAATGCATGTTACATCATTTTTATATGGTAAATGATATCCATAACACTAAACTAACTTTTAGTTATCAATATTTCATTATATATGTAGTGTCTGATATAAATGCCCGATATGCGCGCGTTTCCCTGATATCTCCCCCGATATCCGATATTCGATATTCGATATGAAAAAAACCCCATCCGATATGATCCCCATATCCGATATTTAGAGCCTTGATTACAAATAAAATCTCCCAACTCCGAATAAAAACCAAAACACAAATAAAAGTAAAAAATACATAATGAAAACTTCTACTGTTTAGAGCAAACAGAAATTGTATCGTCTTATTCAGCTCTGGGTGTCCGCATCAGTTATTATCAAATGTTAGGTGATCCACTAGTCTACAAGTGCTTTATAATGCAATGTTAGTGAAGACTTCTAAATTATATAATGAAGAAACTGGGGCAAATTAGATGGGACTACTCATATCTACATGGAATATTCAAAAAGGGTAACATGTTTAATACTCATGTAAACATTCTATAACGCAAATTTCCAACCATTTTCCATTTCTGTATACAATAACTCCATCTTTGTTGGTTACTTTGACAAGACCTCATACACCTTGGTTCAGTTTTGCAAACTATTTTGGGTTGTTATTTTACTCTTTCCTGGCTACATCTATTTTGAATCCATTTCCTGGTCCAAATAGTTTTAGCCATTAACTTGATACTGGTTCTAAAACCGATGGTGTCTTTCCAGTGTTTCTATAATGTGTGTGGTGTTCCTATGCAATGTGTCTATGTTCAGGTCTGTGGCTTATTTTTGCCTTAGAGATGATGTGTGATTCTGTGTTGAAAAACTTAATATCTTATTGACGCAGAACGGAAGGAAAAGAAAACTCAGGTTTGATAATTTGGGGATAACAATAGATAAAGATTGATTCAAATCTCTCACCTGGATGATCTCTCACTCACTTTTGCAACTCACTCTCAAAAGATTTGGATTTGGATTTGGATATCTCACCCAAGTAATCTCTCACCCACTTTTGTAACTCAAAAGAGTTGGATTTGAATTCAGATATCTCACCCAGGTGATCTTTCATCCAAATTTTGCAACTCACTCACAAAAGATTAAAGAGCTAAACAAATCAACATGCAAAGGAAAGATTTAATAAACTCAATCTCATTAGCTACTTACTACAATGCTAGTCTTGGCCTTGTGTAGGCCTACATCAAGAAGTCTCCCAACATAACCAATGTGAGATTAAATAAATAACTACTAAAATAGAAACAACTAAAAAGATAACTAGAGCGATCCCTGTCATTCTCCCCGACTTGAAAGCATTTTATCTCTGGTGAATGCAGCGATAACAAACGTCTAGCATGTTCGGGTTAAACGAAACAATCTCTGTCACATAGCACCTCATTCATCTCATGGTACTGGTTGTGGAACTGATAATCATGCATCAAGTCTGAACTAAGGTGGTGGAGGTGGAACTGATCTCTGTGACGGATCAACTACAGTCGATGGTAGATTTAAAAAGACACATGCAACAGACATAGTCAAGTCCTCCCTACTAAAAACCAGACTGATAACAAGATCTCATGGGATATCCAACTCATAGGTGATGGAAGCAATCTTCCTCAAAACTCTATAGGAACGTATATGTCGAGCATGCAACTTTCTCACAGTTTGTGGCAAGGGCCTCTCAAAGCGAATCATAACCATCACCTCATAATTAATTGCAAATTTTGGCAAAATACTTTGTGAATATGCAATAAATTTGTAGCTATTCATGATAAATTGCTATTTGTCTAGTGATGTCATCATGTGTAATAAACAAATACAATGCATCAAACACATTAGGTGAAACTCCTAAAGATTGAACAAAGAGATATGTTTTTCTAGGAGGACGTACATCAGATATAGCTAACGGTATAACATCACTAGTCCTAGTATAAATATGAGAAGCTCAGGAAAGAAGTTCAGACATTTATTAAAAGAAGAAACGCTAGGAGTAACCTGATGAACTATAGTAAAAACTTTCATTGACTCACTAGAAGAAAAAAGTTAGAAGCAACCACATAACCACAATATCCACGAGGGGACTCAGATTTTTACTATATGTAACGAGACTATTGTCAACTGTCTCATGCTCAATCAATCCTCTGTTATAGGTGTGGCAAGTGAATTCCTAGCAATCTGTACAATTACATTTGGTTTTTACTAATTCATGCTCAGAACCACTAGTGTCATCCTCATGAACATATACATCATGAAGTATGGTTGTGCTAGATTCTACTAATCCATCCAAAAAATCACTAATACCCTTAAAGGAAACATGAATTTCATCAATAATCGGTGTATCAGAATCAGCTAATGTATCCTCAATGACACTAATAATCTCATAAAGAATGTGAACATCCTCAACAATTCTGGAGTCGTCAACTTCTTCACTAGGCACAATATTAACATGTTAACACATGAATCGTGATCTTATCCTCTTTAAATGTGAATTCAATCCTGAACTTGCCTAAGCATACGATCAAGCTTATTTGCTAGGAGACTATTCCTATAAGACTCAGAGAGATACTTCTCCTTAAGTTTGTCTTTCATCTCTTCTCAAGACTGCACGGGAACCTTATGCCCAGTGCAATCTCTACCGAAGCTCAATAGATCCTAGCTGACTCGACTAGTCTCATCCTATCAAATCGAACTTTACGCTCTTCTAATATTCTATACTAGTCAAAGTAGTAATCCATGTCAGCTAACCAGTCACACAAAACTCGAGGATCATGGACGTCGTTGAATGTGAGAGCTTCTACTTGGATCCTACATGCAATGTCGTCATCGTCATCCCTATGTCTATATGTATTCTTGTAGTCACCTTTAGTGCAAGTCCTATACTGATATTTATGTTGAAACACCACCAATCTAAGACACAAGTGCAAAATCAAACGATCAAGCTGATGTAATACAAATTTCTAGACTAAACAAAACTAAATTCATGCACTAAATGATAAAAATTAAAATTACTTAAAGGTTCAATTTCAAAATGCAAAGAAATGCAATTCTAAAATGATGAAAAATAACAAACAATGATGCAAACCACTAGATAGAAGCAACTAACAATACCACTAATAAATTACTATAATCCAATAATATTTGTAACAATTTAGCAATTGAAAATTCAGCTCAGATCAGATTTCACCTTAGGGTTGAGTAGTTCACACCTAAAAGTAGAGTTCTCTAAGATTCTTTAACTGATTACTCACAATCGAAAGCTGAAAATCACGCACGAAGGTCCTAGAATAGCGGTAATAGGCTCAGTCGGCTCAGGTTGGCTCGGATCAGGGGCTGCAAGCAGGTCGGGTTGATTTGGGGCGGATTAGGGTCAGGTTGACTAGAGGCAGATCCCGGTCGGGTTGGACTGGAGTTATAAATCTGAATTCGATTTGAATTAGATCTGATGCAGAACGACGTCGTTAATGTCGTAAGTTATGGCAGTGGCTGAGGACGACATCGGCAGTTAACGATGTATGCAGATCGGCGGCGAGGGACATCGGCGGCAGTCATGATGATGGCAGCGAAGTTGGTGTTGGTGTTATTATCATGGTGGCGTGGTGATGACAGCTCAGATTTGACGGTGAGAAGATGATGCGGTGAGGTCGTCGTGGCACTGAGGATAAAGACAAAGAAGAAGATGATGAGGCGAGATCTGTCATGGTGCTAAAGGTGCAGATGATGGTAAGGTCATCGTGGTGTTGAATACGAAGGTGGAGAAGAAGATGATGTGATGAAGATGGCGCGAGGAGAAGAGGAGATCGGGATCTGGTCGGCGAGGCCAGTGTCGACGGTGAGGCGAGGAGACTTGTCGTCGTGGAGGAGGGCGATGAAGGCGTCGACGCATATCTAGATCGAGTGATTTGATCTAGATCTTGGCGGCGGTGTTCATGATGTGACGACGAGTTGGCAACGACGGCGATAAGGCGGCAGAGTTAGGTTGAATACGAAGAAGACGAGGTCGGCTCTTGTCGAGGAAGATCTTGTGGCTGTTGTCGGTTGCGATCTCATCAAGTGGACGAGGGAGGGGCGACGATGAGGTGATGAGGGCGAAGGTCTGGTGATGATGGCGATGTCGAGGTCTTGTTGGAAGACGAAGAGGTGGCGACGAGGATGACTTAGAGGAAGGTGGCGGGGGAAGAAGGCGACGACTGGAGCTAGAGTTAGGGTTAGGGTTAGGGTTAGGGTTTGGTGGGGGTCGGGTTGGGGAAGATAAACTATAGATTTTGAGTTTTCAAAAATTAAAATCAAAGACTAGATCTAAGGTTTTGAAATTTTTGGTGGAGAAAAACATGAATTTTAGCTCTATACCGAAATTGACACAGAACGGAAGGGAAAGAAAACTAGGGTTTGTAATTTGGGGATAACAATGGATAAAGATTAATTCAGATCGCTCACGTAGGTGATCTCTCACCCACTTTTGCAACTCACAAAAAATTTAGATTCGGGTCTCTCTCACCTAGGTGATCTCTAAACCACTTTTACAATTCACTCGCAAAGGATTTAAAGAGCTAAGCAAATCAACATGCAAAACAAAGGTCTAATAAACTCGATCTCATTAGCTACTTACTGCAATACTAGTCTTAGTCTTATATAGGCTTACATCAAGAAGAAGTCTCCCTGCATATTCAATGTGGGACTAAATAAACTAAATAAACAGTTACTAAAAATAAAAACAACTAAAATAAAGGATAACTAGAGCGATCCCCATCACTTACCTCTTTATCTTTGCTCTTTGTCAGTTGGAGACTTTTTGGCTTATACTTCTTGATGCATGAGCTTAAGCTGTCATGGTAAAAAGTACGGTGTAGCGGCAATTGAGGCTTCAATACAAGACCCTAAGATTCTACTAGTTGCTTTGTCCCAGAATTGTCACGAACTCATAGTGGTGCTACAAACTTTAAATGCAACCGCACCTCCTTAGGACACCATTATGTGTATGTGACTAGAACTAATGAAGGCTGACAGAGCAACTTTGATCATTTATATAGTTATCACTAACAAATAGATAAAGAGGTCACATTAATAGATTGCTTTCTTTACCCTTGCATTTGATTGGAATCTTCTCATCTCCCTATGCTTTATAAAACAAGTTGATCATCTTTAAAAAGATTTGGTTGGTAAGTTTCTTCCATATTGAATTATCTTTCCTAATTACTTCCAACCAAAGATATAGATGATAAAATGATGGTTGGATTGGAGAAAGATCTTCAGGAGTGTCATGTGACATGCTTTATGGGTCGACATGTTTGAAGTTACAAAAATTGCATGTCCAAAAGTCGAGCCTGCCAAAGTCAGAAAACTGGTTTGGATGAAAATTATACGCTAAAAAGATATGACAAGAGTTGAGCGTATTTTAATGACTTGAGGAAGCTTCCATCCTGGATAGGGTGCGAGAGACACTTTGAGGTTGGACATGTACAATGGAGGCCGATGACTGAGGCAATTAGGAGTCAATATAATGCAGGGGGCAGTAGGACCAAGATTTGGTGTTAGCAACGACAGCATAGTGTTCGTTAACTGAATATAATTGGTGTCCCATCATGGAGCTGAATGGAGAAAAAAGATTCAACATTCATCTAGGTGAATCCAAAATCTGAAAGCACTTACATAATTGCCATACCGCCATCTGCTGGTGTTTAGTGATTATGGATGTACCAACATGGATATTGATGCCCAACACTTGTTGCTGATTATAGAATCTTCAAAAATAAATGATGAGTAGAAGCCTTCTAAACTTCCATGGGAATGGATCATCTTGAAGCTATTCAGAATTAATACACTAGTTATTTGATTTGATTATTTCACTTTAATATTTTGGTTCTTCTTAAGCGTTGCTTTGAGTTTGATTAGAATTCAAGTTTGTCTGGGATAGGTTTAGTTAGGAAGTTTAATAGTATAATTCTTTTTTTATAGTTTTTTGAATAAGGACAACTACTGGAATTGTGTATAATACTATGAGAGTGATTCTGTGGTTTTGATCAGAGAGGACATGGATTGATTTATTACATTGTTTTTCAGTTATTTTCCATTTAGTTGTGCCTTTAATTTTAACATTAATTTGTGCCTTTTATTTTCCTATGTGAGATTCAGTTCTCTACTTCGAGAGATTTCTTTTCCTGTTCATGTTTTATTATTTTGGCGTCAGAGCTAAAAAATATGATCCAATTCAAAACTGTTCAAAAAGTTTTTAGAGCGGTTCAGTTAAGAAAGAAATGTAGAAACAGAAGATCTCGAACCGCAGGTTAGAGATCTCCTGTTTCTACATGTCTTTCTTAGCCTATGGGTCCTAACCTCAGGATCTATTCTTCCAGTTGTCACTTGGGGAAGGAGAAAAAAGAAAATCATTTCAATTTCTAGCATTATTAGAACAGCATATAACCCCTAACCACCCCCCCCCCCCCCCCCCCCCCCCCACAGCGCGCGCGCGCGCACACACAAAATTTTTCCTCTACTGCACTCTTTCTCTCTGTCCTTTTGTCTCCACTGATCTGATTCATATGAAGAATAAAAAGTGAGATAAAAAGGTGTCTTGGGAAAAAAGAGTTCAGATGAAAAAACTGTAATCTCCTACATGGATTCTTCATCCAATGACTCTGCCACCATCATGGCGTATCAAGCTCCGTAAAACACCAGTTTGATGATGGAGATTGTTGCATGGTTGAGATGAAAGCCAAGTTCGATTCACACCTTAGCAAAATGGAAGTTAAACTTTCTTCTTGCCGATCCTCTCAACACTCATCACCATTGATTCTTGATGTACCTTTGATCGAATCCGTGCTGCCTGAACAGGTTATTGCCAATCTGTTTTGTGAGCAGGAGGTTCAGATGATGAGCGAACAGATTTTGATTCCTAGAGTTCCACCTGAGCGATCAGAGGCACCTTCTTTCAGTTTCATGATATGTGTTCAGTCGTCTTCATAGTGCCTAATTATCTTCAACATGCACATTATCCCCAGATGCAACAATGTTGGAGAACAAGGTTTCTGCGGTGGCATAATCGTATGCAGGTCACCACCACATTGAAAAAGGATCATCCGCTTCAATTATACGGACAAGCTGCAAAATCGGTTCTATCCATGTTATGCTCTCTCATATCTAATTTCATGAATGATTATGTGTTTTTTTTTTCTTTTTTTGGGGAACCCAGCCCTTTACCCAATTAAACCTAATCCAATTAGACCCCTTAAACTAATTAAACAAAATCCTAAGAGACTAAACCAATCCCTAAATTAAAATACCATTGCGCCTCTCGGTGAAGAGAGGCAATCCTTCTTTCCCTTCACTTCCCCTCCTAGGGGAGGACTCTAGCTACCCTCTTAGTCCAGAGAGGCAATTCTTATTTCCCTTCCCTTCCTCTCCTAGGGTAGCAGTCTAACTAGGTGCTGAGGGTTGGAACTTTTTAGTTTCCACCTTCTCTATTTCATTTATCTTCCAATGCCCTCATTCCCCTTTCTCTCACCTATAAGAGAAGATTTCTGTTGATCTGTGAAGCCTTTGAACTAGTAAGTAAGAGAAGATTAATGTTGATCTGTCAAGCCTTTGAAGTAGTAAGTAAGTAAGCGTGATACTACTACTAGCCATTTTTCCAGTTGTGATACAATTGAGAGATGATAGCTTTCTTTTTTGATTAGTTATTGATATTGGTTTTTTATTTTATTATTATATTGAAATTTAATGTTATTACATATTATGGTTAGTTCATAACACAATGCTATATTACCCATTTAAAAATCTACTAGGTTTTTGCATGTTCTAAAGAAATTCTATCTGATGCTTTTCTGTTTTTTCTGATTTTTTTAAAGGAAATTTCAATATTTAATAATCTATTTGCGTGTAATTATGCATAACTCGATTATGTGTATAATCTGATTATTGGTTATGCACTATCAACAACATGCATAATGTTTACTACAGTTCAAAATTGGTATTAATATTGATAAGTGTTTTTTAATATCAATATAGTCAATATCGGTACTATCAACCCTTATTTTGCTTGATATTATAAGTTTAATATCATATTGAGTACCTCAAAACACAATACAAAATTGCCGATATATATATATATATATATATATATATATATATATATATATATATATATATAAAGAGAGAGAGAGAGAGAGAGAGAGAGAGAGAGAGTTGAGCTGGGCTACTTTCGAAGTATCAAGAATGTCGATACTCCTGCTTTGATTTAGTTGATACAACACTCATATGCAAAATTCAAACCGTTGGATGTGATCTACTAAGTATAAGCTAATTAGGAATAAAATTTCACAGATTTTCGTTATCATTTACCCGTTCATCAAAGTGGTCTCAAAGTAAAGCTGTTTTAGGTCTCTCAAAAATGTCAATTTTTTAATCACTTTGAGGAACGAGTAAATGATAACAAAAATCTGTGAAATTTTATTCATAACTAGTTTATAGATAGTATATCACATCTAATGGTTTGGATCTTGCATATGGGTGGTATATCAACTAAATCGAAGTGGGAGTATCGACATTCGTGATACTTCTGAAAGTAGACCAGCTTAACTCTCTCTATACACACACTTATGTCATTTCAGAAGGATTCGAGGCTGAATCCTTCCCACTCAAATACAAACATATGACATCTGAGTGTAAGATCCACTCTATTGAAGTTGATCTATATTGTTTCAAGTAACTAAAAATTAAAAATCATGTATATTGAATACTTTTTATCCATCCATCAAGTAGGCGTAAAATGGACGGTCGAAATAGTAGGTTGGTTAGTTTAACAGTGTAGAATATGAGAGTTTTTAAATGTTTAGATCATGATGAAATGGTTGGATCGAGAATTTGTATTCGGCCATCTATTTTGCGCCCACTTGATGGATGGACAAAAAATATTCAAAATACATGAGTTTTAATTTTTAGTTACTTGAAACAATGTAGATCAATTTCAACGGAGTGGATCTTGCACTCGGATGCTGTAGTGCTGTATTCGAGTGGGAAGGATTTAGCCTCGAATCCTTTCAAAATGACACAAGTCTCTCTCTCTCTATATATATATATAAATATATAATATATATATATATATGAGGAATATGTACCTCAGTTGTTATCCAAGAGAACTTCCTTAGAGGACGGCTTAAAATTCTAACTTTTCAAAAAAATTCATGATCCGACCGCATAATATGATATTCACGTTTTAAGATGGGTACTTATAAAAAAAACACGTACTTTGGAGTTCGTTTGATCATGTTTCAAATGGTTGCAAATTTAACGATTTTTCAACGGTACAACAAATGTAACCATTTTAAATATAATCAAACGAACTCTAAAACACGTGATTTTTATAAATACACATCTTTGGAAGCAAATTTTATACTATGTAGTCGGATCATGAATTTTTTTGAAAAGTTAAAGTTTTAAGCCGTCATCTAAAGAAAGAGTTCTTAGATGGCAGCTGAGGTACATATTCTCTCTCTCTCTCTCTCTCTCTCTCTCTCTATATATATATATATATATATATATATATATATATATATATATATATATATATATCAAAAAATCGGTTGATATTCAGAAAAATGGTTTACGTGTTTAACATGATACATTTACAAAAGTAAATCTTTATTAACCCTAAAGAACTACACTTTATTGTTTATAAAGTACAATTGCAATTCTCTACTTATACATACCAAAATCAAATCTTACATATTATTACTAAAATTCCAAATGCTATTGGTAACTCTACAAGATTCTAAATCCTTCTAGTAAATTACTAATTATGCCATAGTTATATCAAACATTCTTCCTCAAACTTACAGCGGCACGAACTTCGAGAGTTTGTGACAGGGAACCGGGCGGGATTCTCTCCCTAGGGTTTCTCACCCAAAGCACACAGGCTACAAAGCTTAAAAGCAATTTTCATTCATTCCAAAAACTCCCCATAACAATACCAGTCTTGGCCTTAAATAGGCCTACATCAATAGAAAGATCCTATTACAACCGATATGGGACTAAAAAAAAAGCCAAATAAATAATAATTACAATAAAAGGGAATAATAGCTAAATTGACTTTCCCAGCCCTAATCGAACCAAACTGAAAGTGTGCGATGACACCTTCTGGTGTAGAATCACAATCCTGGAGGGATGTCCCCATCATTCCCTCGGGGTTAGGAAAAACTCGACTCTGTCGAACGTGAACCTCCACGGCTTTCATAATGCTCCAGACGATCAGGGTCCAACCGTTGGAGTTCCTCTCGATTAATCCAAGTGTTATCAGAATCAGGTAGTCCTTTCCAACGAACCAAAAATCTGTGGTAACCACCATCTCTAGTAGAGACAATCTGATCATCAATAATTTCATCAATTTGATCTGCCATATGGGTTGGATGTATTTGGGGAAGAGGAGGTAATAAGGGTCTCTCAGGAGGTGGCACAGGGGAAGGCTCATCTAATAAAGGATTATCAGGGGAAAAATTGGGCCCTTTATAAGCAATCAAATCTTCAATATTAAAAGAGGGACTAATGCCAAAATCCGGTGGGAGATCTACCACATATGCATTTGAATTAATTTTCTTCAAAATTTTGAATGGTCCCGCACTACGTGCGTGCAATTTCTTCACGGTACCCGGAGGATACCGTTCTGGTCGAATCCGAACCATCACGTAGTCTCCTACGTTAAACTCATGTGCTTTCCTGTGCAAATCTGCATAAGCCTTATAGTTTGCATTATTTTTCTGAATTTGATTGCTGATCTCCTTATGCAAGTCATGAATGTGTGATGCAAATGATGCAGCTGACTCAGACATCCTAGTATGATGGGGTACAATGGGAACTAAGTCTATAGGTTGCCTAGGTTGATAACCATGCACTACCTCAAATGGACTCATGCCTATGGTTCTATTGACAGAACTGTTGTATGCAAACTCAGCAGTAGATAACACAAGATCCCATGCTCTAAGATTCTCACCCACTAGATATCGTAGCAGATTACCAAGACTCCTATTGACTACTTCAGTTTGGCCATCAGTTTGTGGATGGAAGGCCGTAGAAAACTGAAGTTCCCATTTTATGCCACAGGGTTTTCCAAAAGTAGCTCGTAAATTTAACATCCCTGTCTGAGACAATTGTTTTAGGTAGTCCATATAGTCTAACAACTTCATCAAAGTAGTTTGTAGCAACCCGAGATGCATCCGACGTTTTGGAACATGGTAAGAAGTGAGCCATCTTGGAAAAATGATCTACAACCACAAGTATGGAATCATGCTTCCTTGCTGTTTTTGGTAAACCAACACGAAATCCATACTGACATCTTGCCAAGGACAGTTAGGAACTGGTAGAGGGGTGTAGAGACCAGTATTTTGTTTTCGTTGCTTGGCGAGTTGACATGTACGACATTGACTAACAAGCCTTGCAACATCTCTTTTTAAGCTCGGCCAATAAAAACGATGTTCGACGGCTTCAATTGTTTTATTTCGCCCGAAGTGTCCAGCAAGTCCCCCTGCGTGTAATTCCCATACCAGAAATTCTCTCAATGAGGTACGAGGAATACACAACAGACGAGAGCGAAACAAATATCCGTCTTGCAGAAGAAAACCACCAATCTCATGAGTCAAACTATCCCTTAAGACAGTGTATATATTTCCAAAATCAGGACACGACTCATAAGTGTCTTTGATCTTCTCGAAACCAACCACTTCCGTACTCATGACAGAAAGTAAAGCGCGACGACGGCTAAGAGCATCAGCGACCTTATTTTCCACCCCCGCCTTATGCTTGAGAACGTAGGTGTAATCTTGAAGGAATTCTACCCACCTACCATGCCTCGAATTCAACTTCTTTTGAGAGTTGAGATACTTAAGGGCTTCATGGTCTGAATAAATGACGAATTCTTGCGGTAACAAGTAATGGCGCCAGTAACGCAGAGCTTGCACTACCGCATAGAACTCCTTATTGTAGGTAGAGTACCGTTGCTTAGCATCATTTAACTTTTCGCTAAAATAGGTAACGGGATGCTTTTCTTGACTTAAAACACCACCTATTCCAACGCCTGAGGCATCACAAGTAATTTCAAAAACTTTCGTGAAATCTGGGAGCCTCATAACAGGAGCTTCTGTCATTCTCTCTTTGATTTCCCGTTACGCCTTGGCAGCAGCTCTAGTCCATTCGAAATCCTCTTTTTTAAGCAATCGGTAATCGGAGCCATAATCGTACTGAAGTTTCGAATAAAACGTCTGTAGAAAGTGGCTAACCCATGAAAACTTCTCACTTCTCGAATATTGCATGGTTCTAGCCATTCCACGATAGCTTTGATTTTATCGGGATCTGCGGAGACACCTTGTGAAGAAACAACCACTCCTAGGAAAATGACTTTGTCGGTAAGAAAGGTACATTTCTTAGGGTTGGCATATAAACTTTCCTTTCTCAAAACTACACAAACTTGCGTGAGGTGGTCCAAATGTTGCTCCTTTGATTTGCTATAAATGAGGATGTCATCAAAATATACGACTACGAACTTTCCAATAAAGGGTCGCAATACTTGTGTCATCACTCTCATAAAAGTGCTTGGAGCATTAGACAAGCCGAAAGGCATGACCATCCACTCATACAGCCCATCCTTCGTTTTAAAGGCTGTTTTCCATTCATCTCCCGAGCGAATACGAATTTGATGATAACCACTCTTCAAATCTATTTTTGAAAAGATGGTAGCACCTGTCATCATGTCAAGCATATCATCCAATCTGAGGATTGAAAAACGATATTTTATCGTTATTTTATTGATAGCACGGCTATCCACACACATACGCCATGTCCCATCTTTCTTCGGCATTAACAGTGCAGGGACCGCGCAAGGGCTCAAACTTTCTCGTATGAACCCTCTGCTCAACAACTCTTCAACTTGCCTCTGTAATTCAGCATGTTCCATTGGGTTCATTCGGTAGTGCGGCAAGTTGGGTAGAGTGGCTCCCGGAACTAGATCAATGGCATGTTGAATGTCCCGCATTGGTGGCAGTTCAACAGGGAGGTCGTCAGGAAATACATCAGCAAACTTTCTGATAATAGGGGCCACTTCAGGAAGAATCGTTTCATGAGATTCTTTCGCTACTTCCCGAGCAAGCAAAACGATGACTTGTGCCCCACTAATCACTTCTTGTTCAATTTCTTTAGGGCTGATTAAGTTGAGATTCTTTTCTTTTCTCGTGTCCACTGGCTTTTTCTCTTGTTTGGATCTGGGTTGACTCGAAACTAGCTTGATCCGTTGTCCTTCATAGTTGAAAGTACAAGTGTTGGACTTTCCCCACAAAGTCACGTCCATATCAAATAACCAAGGTCGACCAAGAATCACATGTCCTGCATCCATTGTTATTACATCGCACCAAATTTTATTCTTATAGGTGGCAAATTGCACAGGTACAAGACATCGTTCATTCACCTCCATCGATGCTGTGTTAATCCAGGTAACTTTGTACGGACTAGGGTGAAGGACGGTCTTCAACCCTATCTTTGAAATCAAACTAGAGGACACAACATTTATACAGCTCCCGCTATCGACAATGATTTTACAATTTTTCTCACCAATCTTTATCCATGTATGGAAGATTGAGGTTCTTCGCCAGTCAACCACGTCTTTAGGTTGAGCGAGGTTACATCGAACCACAGCAACTTGCCTGATAGTACTAAGAAATTCCTCTTGTTCTAAATCATTCTCAGAATCACTGCTCGCATTTCCCACAAATACAACTTCCTTTTGAGGTTCGTCCTGCACCTCATCTGATTGATCATCCAGAAAGAGGGTCCTGGATTTGCTTGGGCAAAACTTCTCTACGTGCCCATATCCTTGACACTTATAACATTGGGTGCGGGGATTGGTTCGTGGCACGCCCTCAACTGGGCCTTTACCCTTGAGATCTCCTGTTGGGACCGAACTGTTAGGATTGGGTTTGAGCTGGGACTGTCCAGAGGTAGCTCTCGTGCTTTGGTTCTTGTACTCTGAACCTCGTTAATAGTAAGATCCTCGAGACGCATCTAAGTCTCGAACTATCTGGTAGGCGTGTTCTAAATCACTAACACCCCTTGCAAAGAGTTCCCTACAGAGATCATCACGAAGGCCAGACCTGAACCTAGAGAGGGTTACGGTTGGGGACTCATCGACGAACTCGCTGCACCGGGTCAAGAACTCATCAAATTTCTCAATGTATTCCGTAGCAGAACGAGTCCCTTGTGTTAGCCTGCTCCATTTGTCTAAAAGTTGATCCTGAAAAGTAATGGGGAGATATTTCTGGCTTAACTTAGCCTTCATCTCATCCCAAATCCGGATCGGTTCTTGCCTCCTGAGGGCTATCAGTCTTTCAACATTAGACCAATATTGTCCCGCTTGTCCTACCAGTTTCATAGCAGCGAAACGGACTCGCCGCTCTTGGGACATCTCGTACCACTTGAAATAACGCTCTAGACTCATTACCCAATCAAGGTAATACTGTGGGTCTAAGCGGCCGTCAAAGTTCGATACGTCTACTTTGATGTTTTTCATGTACCGTTCATCCTCATCGTATCGATTATAATTCCTGGTTATTCTCTCCTCTCGACGATTGTCCCGATTGTTAAGTTGACGCTCTTCATTACGAGAGCCATCATGGCGTTCCAATTCCAGCCTGTCCATTCTCTGACCTAGAGTGTTCATTTGGGCCTTAATTTCCTCAAGAGTTTTTAGAATTTCAAGAGTCATGTAATCTGTTGGTGAGGTGATACCAGATGAAGAAGCATTAAGATCCATGTCTATATTGGGCTCAACTAGGTCGTATACTCTACCACTACGAGTTCGCATACACAGTTACTTTTCTTTTTCTTTTCTTTTTTTTATTGCTATTATCTAAATGCTGAATTTATGATGATATATATATATATATATATATATATATATATATATATTAATATGAATGCAACCTATTAATTTCTATATGTCACTAACAAACTCTAATGCAATCGTGCAGGATGATGCAGAAGATGCGGAGGATCAGCAACGATTCAGTGACATAAAGCGCACAATAAGGCGAATGAATCTGCTAGCTAGCTCAAGAGTGTAAAATAGAGACTATGTTGTAAAAAGAACTTGCAATTAGACCTCAATATTTTGTAAAATATTAATTCTATGCAACTATTGAGATCCACTACGTATATAGCAGTCCCTAAATTAATATAAAGATGTCGCAAATAAGGGCAAAGCAGATACACTCACTCGCTGTTTGTGGATGGCAGATAAGCGATGAAATTATTATGACAGAATTTAAAGTGGTACTCAAAATTCAGTTCAAAGAAAATTATACCGAATTACTGATGTCTCTGATGATGATCTTCCTGGTGTGAGATATTGTTGAATTGCTGTTTTCCTCTCTGCAACTGTAAAGGAATCACTGTCGAAAATCAGTCTTGAAGTCTTGGGCAATTTCCCTAACAAGCTGTTGGAACGGCAGCTTCCTGATCAGGAGCTCAGTGCTCTTCTGGAATTTGCCAAGTTCACGAGAGGATCAGTTCCAGGTCTGTAGTGGTGAAGCTTCTATCTGATCGGCGAGGATGTGGAGCGAAGTCGAATTCGAAGTGATGTGGTGCTGAGAAGTGCTCGAAGGGGGAAGATCTCGGGCGGATGATCACGTCGATGATGGCTCGGGGAGTAGATCTCAATGTTGATGAAGGGTTGGGGTGAAGATCTTGGCGTCGATGGAAACTGACGTGGAGGCGAGTGATCGTATTCTCCAATCCCTTCTCAAATTCCCTTTCGATCTGAAGAATTCGACCCTTGATAGGTCCAATGCCGTTGATCGAGAGGAGGACAACCTGCAGGAGTCGGCGATTCCTTGTTCTGTGATTCTCTGATATGATGAGATCTCTGGTTGTGATGGAAGTCGGATCTTGTAGATAGGGAAGGAGTCGGTGATGGCTTTGTTGTAAGTGATGCGTCACATAGGGAAAAGGAGGGAACCTCACAGGAGTCGTCGGAGGACGAGATTCCGGTCGTGAGGATAGTCGATGGCGGCTGATCGCGTCGTCGAGGAAGATTGGCGTCGATGGAAGTCGGCGTTGATGATTTCTTCGATGGAAAGGGAGTGGTGGCGGCGCGAGATCTGGCGAACGACGTGAGGGCGAGCACGAGACGACGAGATCTGTCGACTTCGTCGATGCGATCAAGAGACGAAGGGAGAAGGCGTGTGGGGTCCTTGATTTGAAGAAGGGGAGGTAGGTTTACCTTGCTGTAGTCTGTATGGGAGAGAAAAGGGAGAAATAGGTTTTTTTTTCTTTTTTCTTTTTTTTTCTTTTTGGATGGCGGCGCTCAGAAGAGGAGAGGAGAAAGTAGGGTTTTAATTTTTTTAGGAGGAGGAATTTTGTTGTGGATTTTTTTTTTGTGTTTTGGAAGAATTCAGGAATTTAAGCTCTGATACCAAAATGACAGGGAACCGGGCGGGATTCTCTCCCTAGGGTTTCTCACCCAAAGCACACAGGCTACAAAGCTTAAAAGCAATTTTCATTCATTCCAAAAACTCCCCATAACAATACCAGTCTTGGCCTTAAATAGGCTTACATCAACAGAAAGATCCCATTACAACCGATATGGGACTAAAAAAAAAAGCCAAATAAATAATAATACAATAAAAAGGGAATAATAGCTAAATTGACTTTCCCAGCCCTAATCGAACCAAACTGAAAGTGTGCGACGACACCTCCTGGTGTAGAATCGCAATCCTGGAGAGATGTCCCCATCAGTTTGTCTACTAAAAACTGAAAAATGAGCCATAAAATTGCTGAAGTGTTGAAAACAGTTACTGGAGAGTGCTGAATTTCTAATGCTTATATCAAACTTCTAGATTGCTAATGTCGAACTTGTTGAATTTTTTAATCATTGATGCTGAACTACTAAGAATTAATGCATATGTTGAATCATTGATGCCAATGCGTAACTAAAGATAACCAATCCAAAAAAACTCAAATGATCATCTTACAGGGCCTGAATTGAAACCAATAAACCGTACCTGACCTGAATTGTTGATGCCAATGCATAACTAAAGTAAACCAATCCAAACATAATCAAATGATCCTCCTATGGATCTGACTGAAACCAATAGACAATACCTCATCTTCAGGATCTCAAGCAACTTAAATGATCTCCTCTTGGAAATTAAACAAACTCAAATGGTCCTCTTTGGAACCTCAAACGAACTGAAACACTCTCCCCTTGAAATCTCAAACGAGCTCAAATGATTCTCCGTTGGGATCTTGAACCCCCTGTAGAATCTTTCAAAACATAACTCCAAATTTTGAAAACACATACTGAAGCTGAAGAAGTCATTATGTTCTCAGATCACCTTAACCGATGTCGATTTGCCACACTGTGCATAGAACTTGTAAATCCAAGCAAGAATCAGTCCAAACAGGACTCATAGGCGTGTTTACACCAAAACCTATAGATAGACCTTTCGATCATGAAATTGCCTTCAGGGATCACATAAATTTATTTATTGCTAAAATAGTTGAGCCGTTTCATCTAGATCATAATTTTGAACCGGCTTTAGCTCTGAACCAAAATTTGAATCAAATAGAAATATGAATCTGAAACTGAATCTTAATTTGAAACTTTTTTATGAATTGAAGATGAATTTTTTTTAACAAAAGATGAATTAAAGAAAATATGTTCAACAATATCCCAATGAATGTTACTTGATGAAAGAGAGGAGGAAAAGGTTACCATATAAATTTATTAAGGTTTCAAGAGAACGAGAAGAGAAAACAAGAGAAAGTATAAAAGAAGGAAAAGGTAATGAAAAAATAAGGCGGTACTCTAGCGAGTATTTTAGCATGGTACTATAGCTTTTTGTCTTTTTGAAGAGAGCGGCAATATCGAGATTCAAAGAAATAGAAGAGAAATTATAAGCTTAGAAAGTTTTTTGAGAAAAAAAGAGATGAGAGTCAAAATGAATATTTTTACTCATTCTAATAAAATTATCGAGACAAATAAAAAAGTGTTTCCTTGTTCTAGAATCCTTTCTCTTTACTTTGTAAAATCATTGGGTTTAGACATTACTTCGATGATCCTTACTCCTTTTCAAAACTCGGTATTCATTTGAGTTGTAGGTTAACCAACTCACCTATTTAGGGTATATCAGAAAGAAATAATAGAAAAAGAGCTCCAGTATAAAGATCTTTGTTGGTGCGTGATCTGATTGTATACCACTACTCATAAACATCGAAATAAGCAATATTCACTTGGCCAATAGTACCTCCTCGAGTAAAAGCTTTTACAGCGTGTTAACCAAAAGATGATCCCAAATTGCATGAGCAATAATGTAATCATAAAAAAACTAATTTTTGGGAATTTTAGACCAAGCTTCTAATAAACTCAGATTTCAGTAGTCGAGCACCATCCATTCGATATATTTCTTACTGGAAGTATCCTTGTTCCCACTCATAATGAGGGGGACCAAATAAGTCGATTGGGGTGATTGTTGAACCATACCACAGTACCAGCAATAGCAAAACTTGCAAAAAAAAACCGATACTACTAGAAAGTACAGTTTCAATATCGCACATATGTTATCGTTTGCAGTCAACACTACCAAAGCCACACCTGTAACCTAAGTTAATTCACGGAGTTTTCTAAATCTACTAGTAAGATGCACACGAAATACATGCATAATCATCATTAGAACCGTCATACCTGCTGACCATCAATGCATTGATCGGATTAACCAAACGATGTTAAAAAATCAAATCCTACTAAAATTATTATTATTATTCCAAGTACTATTAGAACTCTACAAGATTCTAAATCTAATATGATTCTATAGCAAATTACTAATCAGACCATAATTATATCTAAGAGGCAACATTCGCTCGGGCAAGTTGTCTCACCACCAACCTTGTTACCGAACCAAAGGTTGCTTCAGATAACTTCGCCCTACGTGATGACAACATCCCCTTTTAAAGATGAAGAGTTAATGCTGAACACATGTTTCTGATTATAGGATCGATTGAAGCCTCCTCATCTTCCGTGGGAATGGATCAGTTTGAAGCAATTGGGATTTGTCCGATTAGTTATTTGATTTGATTTGATTTGGTTGTTCTGAATCTGGATTGTTTAAGTTTGATAAGACTTTATCTTTGTCTGAGATAGGTTTAGTTATGAAGTTTAGATTGAAATGAATTTCTTTCTTAGTGTTTTGGATAAGGCCAGCTAGTGGAATTGGCTATAAATAGGAGGGGGGGTCTGGGATTGTGATCAGAGTATGTTGCTTATTTTCATTTATTTTCCACTTAGTTGGGTATTTTAATTGTCTTAGTGAGATCCAGTTCCCTGCTTCAAGACTTCTTTTCTTTAAGCATTTGTATCTGGTTGCAAAGCATATGGCCTGCATATAATGGTAGAATCTCAAGATCTGGTGACAATTGGATAATTGTCTGCACATGTATTTCCTTGAAAAATTTTGTTTCCTCACACTCTTGTCTGCTTGCTCTTCTACTTTCTTCCTTTTTTCTTTTGCTTCTTTTTTTTGTGTGTGTGTTTGTGTGTGTGTTTGGGGTGGGTGGTGTGTGTGGGGGGGGGGGGGGGGGGGGGGGGGGGGGCGCTCTGGTAGGTCTGTTAGTCTACAGTTTTATATTTTGATTGCGCTTGAGATGAATTTCTTACAAAATCTCTTTGATTATCTCTAATTGTAGGGCTATGATCATGCTCTTTATTTGCTTTAACTATCATGAACTGTCAATGCTTTCTTTTTTCAAGCAATAATTTGCTGATATTATTATTATTTGCAGGGAAGGATAAGAAGCCTGTCTCCAAGGTTATTGGAAGACCAGTTTTACTTGCTTTAGAAGAGGCTGACGGGAGTCCATCTTTCTTAGAGAAGGCCCTCAGGTTTATTGAGGAATATGGTAAAGTCTTTTTCTCATTCTTTTTTTATAGTGCTTTGGAAGACAGTGAGTCCACCCTGGTGTTCCTGAACGTAATTCATTTGGATCTTTTTTTGTATATTCTGTAACTAATATGAATATGACTCCTATGAAAATCATATCATCTTGCTTCGTCATCTTGAGTGTTTCCGAGGGAATCTGGAGGGTTGTTGCATGAGTTTAAAACTACATAACCATAAAAGGGCAAGTATACCTACCTGCCGATTCGCCATCAAGATTATGGGAGTGCCAACACTTTCTCATTGCTGTCTTGGCCAAGAATCTGGCATGACTCGTTCAGGACTGCCACCAGAGTGACGACTGGTCGTGCAACAAATTCTTCTGTGAAGCTTTCCCTATATTTGTACTGTGCTCCTTAGTCCATAGTGGAACCCATTTGATGGGAAAAGTCCAAAACAGTGATGATGATGATGTAATCTAATATATATACATATTATGTGTAACGCCCCGCCCCGAGGGGTACGGAGACGCTACTGCGACGTACATATGCAGGTTGGGGATACCCTCACGTATGTACGCTAAGCATCAATACCTGGCAAGAGTCAGAGTACGGAAGTACGTGATAATATACATTCCAACTAAAAAAGTACAAGTACATGGTTATCAAAGAGCGTGATCCAGCATTACATGAATATTACATCACAAAAAGCGCAGAAGTATAATTACAAGATATGAACAATAAAAAGAAGCTCACGAGCTAAAAAAAGGGGAAATCTCGCGAGCTGAGCAAGAGAAGGCATGAAGAAAATGAGCTACGGCGATCTGCTTGTTTCACAAGAAAAGCTTGGTCTTCCGCGGAAGGGTCCAATTCGTTCCAGGCTCCGGGATCTGGACATGCAAGTTTAGAGTTGTCAGAAAAAATCCAATGAGTACGTAAAATGAAGCAAAGTGGTGTGCACAGGCAAGCACACGTGTATCAAGTAATATGTCATGTGCTCAGTCATGCAAGTGCAGGTTAGTTATAGTAAAGCAAAGTAAAACAGCACAAGAGCTAAACAGGAAATATAATCAGATTATTATGATTAAGACTTGTCCGACTCGTATGTTTTGGTATGTGTCCTAGCGTCTCAGGACACATACATCCACTTATGAGTAAGATGAGGTTGGTTATTGGAAAACTAATGGGGGATTAAAGAAACATGTTTATTGTGGGTCCCATGCATACCTGGGACGACGATCTCAGGAGCATCCGGTACTGAGCCAGAACCTGCCGCTAAACAGTAAGGGTCTTATTTATATGCCCTGAAATAGGAGTGGAATTTGGAGTAGGGGTGTCAGTACACTGCACCGGAACACCTGGCCGCCATCAGGTAGAGTCGAAGTTTTAGTTGCACAACATTTGACCATTATAAACACGTACACATATTGATTCCATCAGTTTCTCCTAGCTCGGTGCAAGTTGTCCGATTATTACAATTATATGTTCATGATGATCTGTTTACAGGGATTAACATGAATGCAATGACAGGAGAAACATGTTGAATACATGAGTACAAGATCTCTGGGTATATAATATGATGATATTGGTAAGTCTTCATAGAAGTGATAATCATGAGTTAGGTAATTAACAAGTCAAGTATCATGGTACCGGGAGAACTACAATAGTACAAGTAAACATACAAGATCAGGCCAAACCAGTTCAAAACCATTTCAAACTCTTCACAATCATATTATTAATAAATATAAGTTAAACTATTAAATAGCCAGGCGGGGCAAAGCAAAGCTGGAGCGTAGCTAGACCGTCTAGGTACACGGTGGAGCTAGGCTTCTGGCGAGGCTAGCGTGCAGCGCTAGGTGTTAATGCACTGGGCGAGGCTAATGCTCACGACGAAGTAATGCTCACGACGAAGTTAGCATATGAACGCTTACTAACGCATGCGGCGGAGCCACACTCACGGCGAAACTAAACACACACGGTGAAGTAAGTGTATAAACGCTTTGCTAACGCTAACAGGGAAACCACGCTCGTGACAAAGAAAGTGTATGAATGCTTTGCTAACACGCGATAAAGCTACGCTCGGGCGAAGCTAGTGGTAAAGCGTTGAGCGTTAAGCTCGTTTGCCAGGCGGAGCTAGTAAAACCTGAAAGTTAAGCCCGAAGGTTGAAGAAAAGTTCGGAGGCTATAAAACACTAGGGTCTACCAATCAAACAGTAATCCAATGGTAAAAAATGTAGTACTCGCCTATCGACGACCGGGACACAGTAGACTTTGGTGGAGGAGCTCCGGCAGAGCTAGCGCGCAATGCGCGAAAAGCGAGAGAGAAAGAGCGAGAAAAAGAGAGAGTAAGAGAGGGTGAGAGATAGGCAGAGAGAGTGATAGTGAGAGAGGGAATGGGATGGTGGAGAGAGAAACAGAGAGGGAGAGAGAGAACAAAAGAAAGAGAGAGAAAAAAAAGAGAATAGAAGAGAGAGAGAGTGAAAGAAAGTTAGGACAAAGAGAGAGGGAGAACAGGAAGAGTGAGAGAACCAGAGAGAAGAAAACAGAAGAGAGAGAGAGAGAGAGGGAGAACAGAAGAAAGAGAGGGACAGGGAGAGCGAAAGAGAAATCGGCCAAGGGGAAGGGTGGCGCGCGGCTGGAAAGGGCATGACCAAGGCTGGTCGTGGCCTAGCTGGGAGGGAGGTGGGCTCGGGGTGGCTGCGCGTGGACGAGGGAGGAGGTGAGGAGGGGTGTGCTGCTGTGGTGGCGTCGGGGAGGAGAGGAGTGGGAGATGGGGCTGTTGGTGGAAGTGGTGGCGCTGGCTGCGGTTGGCGTGGCCTCAAGTGGTAGCCAGCTATGAAGCACAGACACTTCAAAGTGAGTGTTATGTCCGTGTCAGACATGTGTCGATCGTCGACACTTGCCAGACACTTGTCCGACACGTATCAAACACTTCGATGTTGTGTCAGATTTTAAACAACCATAAAATCACATGTCAGTAGCGTGTCCAACGCCACGTCGGCATTAAATAAAATTTAAAGATCATATATTAGATATCTTAAAGTCACATGTCGCTTAAATAAATATGAAAAAATATGGTTCTATAAGCAAATATGTTAGTAGAATTTACACACTCATGAATTAGGTGCGGTAATAGTTAGATTTTTTTTAGATTTTTTGGTTTTGTTTGTTACTTTATAGAAGTTATAGATGTAAATTATTTAGATTTTGTTTGTTTTTCATCTTACCTTTAATAAAACTAATTATTCATGTTTGATTATTTTTTGACAAGATTATTCATTATTCTACTCACATAGGTAGAGTTGTGTGAAAATCTCTACTTCGAAAAGTATCTTTGAAAAGTTGAAGACAATGCACCTCTTTGAAAGTATAAGAGAAAATCAAAAAATTAAGAACATGGAGAGAAATTTTTTCTATATATAATAATAATGATAAAATATTACTTGTTGCGTTCTCGTATCTTTTTTTGGATTTTGAAGTGTCCCGTGTCCGTGTCGTGTCTGATACCCGTGTCTGTGTCCGTGCTACATAGGTGGTCAGGGCTCGGGTCTGACGGCCTGAAGGAGAGGAGGTGAGGGAGAGTGTGAGAATGAGAGGATGACAGGGAGAGGGGGGGAGATGTAGGTGGGGGTTGTGGTGGCTACTGGTGGCCGACCAGAGCTGGTCAGGGCTGGTGGCGCGCCGGGAATGCTGGCCGGAGCTGGGCAGGTGGCCGACGGCTATGGTTGGTCGGAGATGGGAGTGAGAGGGAATGTGTGAGAGAGAGAGAGAGAGTGTGTGCGCGCGCGCGCACGCGCGTGATGTGATGTGAGAGGGGAGGGGGTGTGAGGGTTCGCAGGTGATGGGAGAGGGGGTGCTGATGGGGTGGCAGGTGATGGGATGGGGAGGAAAGAGAAAAAGAAAGAAGAAAAAGGAAAAGAAAAGAAAGAAAGAAAGTAGGAAAAAGGAAAGAAAAATAAATAAAATAAAATAAAAAAGTAAATAAGCTGGGCTCCTAGGCACGGGCTGGGTTTAGGTCCGAGTCGGGTCAAAACCCAAAATAATTGAGGAAAACAGAAATAATATGGCAAAAAATTGAGATACCCAGGATACGTATCTGGGTACGTATTTCTGAATCGGGGTGTTACATCCTGAGTGGGTGATTGCTGTCACCAGACAATTTTCAAAATCAGATGCTCCAACAACGGCAGGAGAAGTTAATCTTTTTCCACAGAATACTGTAGTTGTAGTTGCAGGTGTTAGATATAAAATAGGTATATTATATTTATAGAAATAGTATTTAGAGTTCTAGTAATATTTGTTATCATAATTTGAGTGGTATTTGTAGTCATACTTTTAGGATGTAGTCTTCTACAGTCTATAGATAGAGAGTCACATTCTTTGCTACTCAGTTCTCACTGATGTAGGACATGGCCTTGTGCCAGATGACAAGCAGTGTACCTCATTTCAAGCCACCAAAACAGCAAAATCAAAAGAAGCTATTGGAGGGTTATTTGGGGAGTATATTTCTTTCTCTGAAAATTCATATAGATGAGTGAAAAGTGTGCATAGATCCAGCAACGTATTTAGTATTTACTAATAACGGCTGGACTTTTTATTGTTGGACTTTATTGCTGTGACTTCAAAAACTACATCATTCTGCCAAACCCATTTGTGAAGTAAATGATAGATGTCAAAGTTAAGTTTTTCTAATGTGTCTGTTAACTTTTTTTGGCTCTTTTTTAATATTTTCAAATCAGCTTACATATTTGAGTCTGAGAACATAAGAAGACTGGTGCAGGTCAATCATGTTAATTATGTTCAAAAATCTGAGATGATGAAATAGAACTGTGGTTTAAGTAAAGTAGCTTCATTTTTATGCAACTGACTCCTTTTTTCTGTCAACAGGAATCAGAGTGGAAGGTGTACTACGACAGTCTGCTGATGTCGAAGAGGTGGAACGTAGGGAGCAGGAATACGAGCAGGGTCTGTTCTGCCTCTGCAGAATTTGTATTGATTTTTTATATTATGGTTTGAGATGTAGCTTTTCTTCCTAAACTGTATATTTGGTTTAAGTTTTAGTTACTTTCAGGAAAAATTGAGTTTTTAGTTATTTTCAGGAAAAATTGAGTTCTCATCAGACGAGGACGCACATGTTATTGGTGATTGCATCAAGGTCTTGTGTTGTCAGACACATCTCATACTTTAGCTACTAGTTATCATTTTCTTCACTAATTTCAACTGAATTTTTTTTCTTTTTTTTTTTGCAGCATGTGCTCCGAGAGATGCCATCTTCTCCTGTGCCTGCATCATGTTGCACCGCATTAGTGGAAGCATACAGTAAGTTTTGGGGATCGGGCATTGAAGTACATCTCTTGATATTTCAATTATGTGATCATAGCTATTAATGCCTTCGGTCTTCTTTCATTTACATTTTTTTTAGACCATAGGATGGAGCAAAGCTCCAGCCACGCGCGCGCGCACACACATACGGAGTACGGTAACCAGGTAGCATACAGAGTATCAACCACAAACAGAGTAACAATGACAAAGCCTCTCTTGGGAAACTAACACAACTCGCAAACACACTCCAAAATGCAACAGAGAACACCATAATCATCTCCTCTGTACTGCATCAACCTGCAGATATGCCATCCCCATCATTCCAAATCACCAAAGACAAAGAAACTCTGCCACCAGAGTCATCATTTCCCATAAAACTTGAGCCATCTGCAATAGAGCCCCTCCTGGATCTTGAACCATCAGCAGAACCTGCCCCGTCAGGTGAGACAACACCGCAACACTTTTATAGCTGGAACCTTCATCTTCTTCCTTGTATAAGTCCGCAAGGAGTCATCTACCTTCCTCTTAATGGGGTTGGAAAGATAACCTGCCCAAAAGAAACAAGAATCTCAATGGACGTTTTTGATTTCTGATTAAAAAGTCTATTTCAGTCCAAATTACCCAAATCGTAGCCATCATCATGTCCACAAAGTTTTATGTCTACTTCCAATCTTCTTAGACCTCTATAGTGTCCACCACTTTCTAAGAGAGGAAGGCTTGATATACACAGAAATACATTCCTTACAAAAATCCCAAATAATACTAATAACAGGACAATTCACAAACTAATGCGTAGCAGTTCCATAATGGGTATTACAAAAAACACATCTATTGCCACCCAAAGTTCCTCATACCTAAATTATACCTAAATGATCCACATTCAGCAACAATTCACAAACAAATGGAATTTTGAAGAATTTTTGTGACCATAGAATAGATCTACAGCAGATTATGATTGAGATATGATCTATTCAAATTAAAATAACGACAGGGTGCTATTTGTGCAGATTAATACAATTGTTCCTTATACAGTATATATTTTTGCCGCAATGATGCAAATTGTTATATGATTCATCTTTTATACTTTTGTTGAAACATTTAACTACAGAGTTTCTTGTACAGCCATATTGAGATTTAATAGTGCATTAGGTAAAATATTTGATCTTGATTGCCATGTTTTTGTTTAATATTAAAGGGTACTTTTAAGTAGGTTTTTTTTTCCTTAGCAATGATGGTTTGTGTATAAGCTAGTAGTAGGAAGTCAAAGTATAACTTTTTGTTATACCTCTGATATATTTTTTAAGAATAATTGGGATTATTTTTCCATTGGTATTGATTAGGAATTGATCGTGGAAACAGAATAAATGATATTCGTGCTGCAATATCTGAAACATTTCCTGAGCCTAATCTCCGTTTACTACAGAGGTATGTTATGTTCTTCCAAGTAATATTTATAATTTACTGTGTTTTTGTTTACTTTCTATTTAAGTTGACTTTAACTACTATTTTTTTTAGTTAATGTGGTCTTATTCTCACTCTAATTACTTGTCTCACATTTTGTGCTCAAGTGGATGATTTCCTCCAATTATTATTTTTCATATTTCTGAATCTCCAATATCTCTTTGTTAACTTGCTAGATATCTGGTTTTCTCTTGCACATAGTATCAGCTAACTTATAGAAGATTTCTGCATAAAGTTATTTCTCATACTTTCTTATTTTGTTTATTAATTTTGGAAAATAGGTAGTCACATTCTGATACTGGTAAAGATACCTGTTAAAGCAGCATAAAGGAGCGGTTTTAATAAAAAAGATGATCCCAGAAGGTATTTCTGTTAAAGCAGAGTAAAGGACTGATCTTAATAAAAAGATAACTAAAGGTACAACATGTTGTCCACTTTATGCTTAATGTTAGATTTAGAGATTTGGAGAATTGGAGAGATGAGCTCTCTCTCTCTCTCTCTCTCTCTCTCTCTCTCTCACACACACACACACCACACACACACACACACTCAAAACGGGAGGGATCGCAATCACCTTCAAATCACGAGAATTGATAATTAGGGCTTTGAGAGAAGAATAAAGAGGAAATTACGGTTTCAAAAAAGGTAGATAAGAAAAGAGGATAAATTTGAGCTTCACACCCGTTGCACCACTAACTTCACACCCTTTATACCACGAGCTTCACACCCCAATCTCAAGAACTCAAGGTTTATGAAATTTAAACTGAAAAGTTTTTAATTCATCATTGTCTACTAATAAGAAAAGTCTGGGGCCTATTTATAAGATTTACAAAAGTTCAATTTTAGGAAATAACCAATGCGGTAATAAATAATTGAAAGCAAATAGAAGCCTACACCAAAAACAAATAAAAGACAAGAAATAAAGGCAACTAAAAGTGATCTCTCTCTCTCTCTTCCTTCTTTTGTCTCTTCCCTGGATAACCCACCCATCTCCATGTTGTCGCCCAATTCTCTCGATAACCCATCCATGAGTGCTCCAATGACAATGACCCCCATTCCTTCTTCTCTTCCTTTATAGACTAAAATAGGTACACTTTAAAATCAAGTATTTGATGGACATAATATTTATTCTCTAACACTTAACATGACTCTTATAAAACCCCAATTAAGAAAGGAAATATCCAAAGCCTATAAGACCAATGCCAATCAAGATATGACTTTAAAAGCCACATTTTGCCTTTTAAAGATGCTAAAATCCGTGCATACCTGACAACTCCCAAAACTTACCTAGATAAAAGAAGATTTATAAGGCCGATGACCTATCCTTATCTTCAATGCACTTAATTTCTAAGGTTTCTTGGAACTCTGATTTATTATGTAGCTAGACTTGACAAGGGACTTATCTGCTATGAGTTTCAAAGTATGTACAACAAATTTTTTGTCTGATGCATCCTCGTCACCAGCGATGGCAGCAACGAGCTTATTCTGATTCCTCCTTGCCATCTCAACCTGCGAAATTGTCAATTGACAGGGACAACTATATGAAGAACAAGAACTGGCACAATTTGGGATTTGTATTTGGATATGTGGAAATTTAGAATGCCAGCTGATGTAAAACAGGATCGCAATCACCTTCGAATAAAAATAAAAAAGAAAACTAGGGTTTTACAAGAAATAAAATAAAAAGAGAGAGATTAGAGTTGGAGAAAGAACCAGATAACTTTGGGCTTCACACCCCTTACGCGGGCCTCGCACCCCTTACACCACGGGCTTCACACCCAATCTCAAGAACCCAAGAGCTCTAAAATTTTAACGGGAAAAGTTTTAATTATTCATTGTCTGTTTATTCATTGAGTTGAGCCTCTTTATATAGGCTCTTATAAAGTAAACTTCCATCACAATCGATGTGGGACTAAGTTTTATAACAAAAGAAAAAGGCTAAACTCAAAAATAGACTAAGGCATAAAAAGATAATTAGTACTGGTGTGATGTCCCCATCATTTCCCCGAGGTGGGAGAGAGTCGACCCTGTCGAGTGAGGACACCTCTCATGAAGCATCTCAATCGGGCCATGGTGGTGGCCGTGACAGTGGCACTAATGCATCACATCGAGACCAAGGTGGTGGAGGTGGAACTGGTCTCCGTGTCGGAGCGATAAAAGATAACATCTTGATCAAGACACCAATAGCAGACTGAGGCACGTCATCCATGATGAAAACTGAACAGATTGCACTTTGCACCATAAGTACCCTGATCACTTGTGAGCCTGACTCCTGTAGACATATATGCAATGGGTCGTACACCTCAGGCGATCTCAAAAAAAATGATACACTCATAGCTGCCAACGGTGGTACTAGCTTCAAAGTAGGCTCCGCTAGAAGATCTACAAGGGTCTCAACAGGGAGACCTTCAACTTTCATAGGCTGTGGGGAAACCTCTTCTTGCTGTGACACCGACTCAGCAAAAACTTCGGGTATTGGCTCTGGCTTATCATAAACTTCTGGCTTTGGCTCTATATCGTCATCAATTTCTGGCTTTGATTCTGGATTGTCAACAGCCTTTATCGCCTTGCTTTCTAGCATCTTAACCATGCCAGCGAGGATCTCTTTACATTCAGCAACCAAATCGCTGAATTGTGGCCCCTCGAGGTGTGGAGCATACCGGGCATGAAGTTCTTGTAGGATAAGCCAATCTTGACAGTCGATATGATTGTGTTCCCACCACCAATAAGCTTCTCCAGCTAACTTCATTTGGGCATAATGACACTTCTGCGCAGGTGTCAAGGAGAAATACCTGAAGAAATGCTCAAGATGGTTTTCCCACTTTTCATACCCATCTTGATCATAAAAACCCCGAAAATACGGGAGAGCTGCATACATGTCACTTTCAACCTCCTTTTCATCCCTATCAGTATAAATGTATTTGTCACAAAAGTAAAATCCCATGAATAAAACTCAATGCATAAAGATCAGAGGTTACCCAATAAATCGGTAGCTCGAATTGGAGTCAAATTGGGCTGAAGATGTGTCAGAATACTGACTCTGCTGCTGGGACAGTACTGGTGCCAAATACGAGCTAGTGGAGGTCAGATCTGTTGCTCAAGTGCTATGAAATCTTTGTAATGGCTTCGGGGCTCAGTCACAAACCCAACGCTTCGAACAGAGCTCAAAACGGACTCCGAACGGGCGAGAAACAGATTCTGGACTAGTGGGGTGGGAGACGGCGGTTACTGTTCACTGTGAACAGTAACCGGTGAACAGTAATTACTGTTCACGGTGAACAGTACTTTTTTTAAAAATTCCTCTTTTTTTTGTTTTTTCCTCTCTTTTTCTTTTCTGTTTTTTTCTATTTTTTTGTTTTTTTTTCTTTTTTTCTTTTCTTTTTTTTTTCAAAGTAAATCTAGATCAAATGTAACAGTAATAGATTTTTTTTTTTTACAAAGTAGATCTAAATAGATCTAAATATAGATTTAGATTTAGATCTAACAATAATCGATTTTTTTTTTTGTAAAGTAGATCTATATCTAGAGATCCAGATCTAAATTTAGGATTTGGGGAAGAGAAAAAATTCGAAGGAGATTGGGACCAAAGCTCTGATACCAAAATGATGTAAAACAGGATCGCAATCACTTTCGAATAAAAATAAAAAAGAAAACTAGGGTTTTACAAGAAATAAAATGAAAAGAGAGATTAGAGTTGGAGAAAGAACCAGATAACTTTGGGCTTCGCACCTCTTACGCGGGCTTCGCACCCTTGCACACGGGCTTCACACCCCTTGCACCACGGGCTTCACACCCAATCTCAAGAACCCAAGAGCTCTAAAATTTTAACGGGAAAAGTTTAATTATTCATTGTCTGTTTATTCATTGAGTTGAACCTCTTTATATAGGCTCTTACAAAGTAAACTTCCCCATCACAATCGATGTGGGACCAAGTTTTATAACAAAAGAAAAAGGCTAAACTCAAAAATAGACTAAGGCATAAAAAGATAATTAGTACTGGTGTGATGTCCCCATCACCAGCCCTTTTGTCAATTACAAGAATTGATCGAAATCAGAAATCAATGAATGAATCAAAAGAACAGTTCTACCGGCTTTTATAGGAGCACGCCATTTAGAATTCAACTGAGTTGGGTATCAGTTACAATTTCCTCACAATATCTCACGCAACCCGCACACGTATCCAATTATCAACTAAAGACGAGCGGTCTTCGTTGAATCTTGATCACATTAACGGTCATCAGTATTCCCACTTCATTTTCCCTGTAACACTGATACGTGCATCCTTTGTTGTTGTTGTCATCGCTGCTGCTTCTTCCTCTGCCATGATCTCCTTCGTGCAGCTCCAGCAGGTCTGCATCAATGCTTCCCACCCAAAATCGACCTTGCCTAAAGGTCGAAGGTTGGAAATCTGCAAATTAATTCCCAGTAATCCTCTCGCGTAGCTTCCTCTTCTGACAGAAATTTCCATTTGATCAATACTTCTGCAACTGCCCTGTTGCCTTTCTTGCCCATCCTGCGATTTAAAATTGCTTCTGGCTCAATTATCTGCTCAACAGTTGCCGATGGAATTTGATGTTGTATTGCAGTAGTTGACCCAACTTTTTCCTTAAGCTGGGAAACATGAAAGACGGTATATTTTGGACTCATTGGGAAGCTTTAGCTTGTAAGCAACTTTCCCAAATCCTTGTATTGCCTTGTACGGACCATAGAAAAGAGGGGAAAGTTTGTAAGCCTTCTGCCACCAATTGATATCTATCTATAGGATTGTAACCTCAAGAACACCCAATCTCCTTTTGAAAATTCCCTCTCAGTCCTGTGTGAATCAGCCAAAATTTTCATTCTATCCCTTGCCTTTACCAGATTATCCTTTAACAATTGGAGAGCCACATCTCTGGATGCCAATTCCTCCTCAACTGACTAAAGTCGAGCAGTCTTTGGAATATAGGTCATGATAGTTGGAGGTGGCCTCCCATATAAACCTTGATAGGGAGTGGTTCTTGTAGAGCTGTGCCAAGATGTATTATACCAAAATTGAGCCGAGGGCAATCATTTGGCCCAGTCATGAGACTTATGTGCACAAAAACGTCTAAGGTAAGTCTCTACACATCTGTTAACCACTTCACTTTGGCCATCAGTTTGGGGATGGAATGCAGTGCTGAAGTTCAATCTGGACTCTTGTAAGAAACAAAACTCTTGCCAAAATAGTTGCCCTCAAGAATAGATTGTCCCTATCAGGTATTATCACCTTTGGAAGCCCATGGTACTTAAAGACATTGGCAATGAACACTCCCGCTATAGTTTTTGATGTATAAGGATGGGATAAGGCCACAAACTGAGCATACTTAGTTAATCTGTCCACAATCACAAAAATAGCAGATATTCCGAAGCTCTTAGGTAAACAGGCAATGAAATCCATTGTAATCTCCTCCCATGCTTGTTCAGGAATTGGCAGGGGTTGTAACAAACCAGCAGGACTAAGGTTTTCATGTTTTGACCTTTGGCAAGTATCACAAGTCCGTATATAGTGCTTGACACTATTCTTCAACCCCTCCAATGCACTACCTTCTTGAGCTTCTGCAAGGTTTTATCATATCCAGAATGGCCCTCTGAAGGAGTATCATGATGTTCTGCTATTAGAGTTTGAGTGAGACTGGAAGTAGGGTGAATAAGAATTCTTCCTTTGTAGTAAAATAATCCTGACCTCAACTGGTATTGTCCAGGATCTAGCTTACCGTCACTCAATTTGGTTTTAATAACCTGGAAATAATCATCCGATTCAACCATCTCCCTCATTTTGCTGATCTGACTCCACTGCTAAAACAGATAACAGGGATGAAGATTCCTCTTCATCTCCTTCTGGACAAACTATCTGCCGCTATATTTTCCCTCTCTTTCTTGTATTAAATAGTGTTTGTAATTTAACAATTTAAGCAGCCAGGTATGCTGAGCTTCAGTGTATAATCTTTGTTCTAACAGATGCTTGAGTGGCTTATGATTGTTTTGATGATGAATTCCCTGCCCAATAGGTACTGCCTCCATTTTTTTGTTGCCAGTAAAATGCCCAGTATTTCCTGTTCATAAGCAGAGCTGTGTTTCTCTGGTTGTTTCAACTCTTGACTTGTAAAAGCAATTGGATGAATTCTCTGCATTAATACGGCTCTGATTCTTGTTGCAGATGTGTCACACTCAATAACGAAAGGAACATTGAAATCTGGTAATGCCAGAACCGGGGGAGAAATAAGAGACAGTTTAAGCTATTAAATGCCTTTTGAGCAGTTTCATCCCATTTAAAAGCATGCTTCTTGGTCAGAACAGTCAGGTTGCAACAATTGTGCTATAGCCCCTATGAATTTCCTATAGTAACCAGTGAAGCCCAAAAAAAAACACTTAAAGCCTTTAAATTATTAGGAGATGGCCTGTCGACCACTGTTTGTATCTTCCTTTGATCTATTGAAACACCTTTAGCTAAAATAATACGCCCCAGATATTCTACCTCCTTTACACCCACCTTGCAATTTACTTCATTTAGCATATAATTGGTTAGTCCTCACGATGTTAAAGACCTCCTTCACATGCATGACATGATCCTGCAAGTTAGTGCTGTAAACCAAGATATCATCAAAAAAGATTAGTACAAACTTCCTCAAGTATGGTTTAAAAATCTCATTCATAAGGGCCTGAAATGTTGCAGGAGCGTTGGAAAGACCAAATGGCATGACTAAGTACTCATAATGCCCCATGTGAGTCTTGAAGGCAATCTTGTGTATGTCTTCCTCCTTCATTCTGATTTGGTGATAGCCGCACTTCAGGTCTAACTTGGTGAATATCGTAGACTCATTCAACTCATCCAAGAGTTCATCAATAATAGGTATAGGGTATTTATCCTTAATAGTCCTCTGATTCAATGATCTGTAATCTACACACAATATCCATGAGCCGTCAGTTTTCTTGACCACGACAATCAGTGAAGCATAGGGAACCCTGCTATTTTTGATTATTCTAGAAGTTAACATCTCATCAATCATTTTTTCAACAATGTTTTGCTGTTCCCAAGGATGCCGGTATGGCCACAGATTAACTGGTTCAGCACCTGGTACTAAAGGAATTTGGTGATCATAAGTTCTTTAGGGTGGTAGCCCAGGAAGCTCCTTGAATATATCAGCATATTCTTCACAAAGAGCCTGCAGTTGAGGATGAATTTGATCATCCTTGTTGGTTGAGACTTCGCTCTTGTTACAAACATATAAAACCCACCCTTTTGCAGCTTGAAATAAGGTTTTATCCATGACTTCAGCCTTCACCATTTCCATGTCTCCAGATTGAGTACCTTGAATTTCCCTTTGTGACCTTGATCTTTTGATCTTTGTAGCTAAGGGTCAGAGTATCAAATGTTTTCAGCCAATCAACACCTCACACCATTTGGCATCCCCTATAGGTAAACATGAAAATCTGTTACAATATTTATACCTTGGCATCTGATAAGAACAGATTTGCAAGCAAAGGCCTGCACTATATAGCTGCTCATCCCAGCTATTGTCACTTTGAAAGAAGGTTTCGGGCTTAATGACAATCTAGCTCTTTGTACCAATTTAGGATCAACAAAGTTGTGAGTTGAACCTGTATCTAGCAAGATGCTTACTGGTTTGTTATTGATGTGCCCCATCAACCTGATAGTTTGAGAAGAGCAATTCGCCTCCATAGCATGGATGGATATCTTTGCCTCTTGTTTTACCTGGTTCCCCTTTGGTTCAAATATAATTTCTTCATCTTCCTCTTCAGGATAGTTAATCTCTATCATCATCAACCTCTTGACGCTGCACCTATGGCCTGGTGTGAATTTTTCATCACATTTAAAACATAATCCCTTCTTCCTATAATCTTCAACTTGATTTGGAGTTAATTTTTTAACTGGATCCTTTAGCCCTGTGTTTAAATTTTTACCCTGAGTAAATTTGCTATTAACAAATCCCTATCCTGCAGATGTGGGATTGAATTTCAAAGAAGAGCCATTACTATCTTCATTTTTGCTTCTGCTATAGCTTCTTGTGCATATGCACTTCTATAAACAGATTCCATAGTAAATGGCTTGGTCATTTTGACCTTCACCTCAAATCTTCTCTTAACCTAGCCAAGAAGAGACTAATGAGGTTCTTTTCAGCTTCTCATCAAATGAGCTACTGATAAAGGATTTATAATATTCTTGAACTGATCCCGATTGCTTAAGATTAGCCAAAGCTACCATAGGGTCATCTAATTCATGCGGCTTATATTGTAATAGAATTTCATTGTAAAATTCCGTTCAAGAAATTTCTCTACCCTTCTGTTTCTCCAACCATCTCCACCACAAAAGAGCCTCCCCTTGAAGGTAAAAAACACAAAATTCCACCTTGCTTTCTACTGGGGTATTATGTATATTGAATACATGTTCAAGTTGATAAAGCCAGTTAAGAACATCCCCATCCCCTTTGAAAATTGGAATATCAACTTTTGGGCTTTTTGGAAGAGGAAACTTACCTCCATTGCTATTGGTGAATTGAGTTTTGGGTTGTTTGCCTTGAGATGCATTTCTTTTTGGAGAAGATGTAGATCTTGGGCCTGATCTTGATGCTTCCCCCCTTATCAAAGTTTCATCTCCCCGCTTTATCAAAGTTTCATCTCCCCGCTTCCCTAGTGAATGATTATTTGAACTGAGAGTCAATTTCTGAAATATAGCTATAATTTCACCATGACGTTCATCCATCTTCACTTCTAAAATTTTCTATGTGCACTCTACAGATCCCGTTCTGGACTCCATGAGACCTGTTCTCTGGCCCATATTCGCTCTTCAACATCTCTCGTTGTCATCCTCTTTTCCTCCAAGAATTTTACCCGAGAATCAACGCGTTGATCTCTGTAAGAATGGCCTTCTTGATTTGGGTTTTCCTCTTTGTCAATTCTTCTGCCAGTTTGCAATGAATTCTTTGGATTAAGATCAAGAACTGTGTCATCTTCAGGATCATCGCCAACACCATCGGTTTCATCAGCGTGATGCTCTGATACCATTGATGCATCCTTGTCACCGGCGATGGCAGCAGTGAGCTTATGTTGATCCCTTCTCGCCATCGCAACCTACAGAATTGTCAATTGACAGGGGGAACTATATGAAGAACAAGAACTGGCACAATTTGGGGATTCGTATTTGGATATGTGGAAATTTAGGGCGCCAGCCTTTTGTCAATTATAAGAATTGATCGAAATCAGAAATCAATGAATGAATCAAAAAAGCAGATATCCCGGTCTTTATAGGAGTGTGCCATTTAGAATTCAACTGAGTCGGGTATCGGTTACAATTTCCTCACAATATATAACCCGATCAGCACCCGTATCCAATTATCAACTAAAACGAGCGGTCTTCTTTGAATCTTGATCACATTAACGGTCATCAGCATTCCCACTTCAGTTTCCCTGTGGCTGATACGTGCATCCTTTGTTGTTGTCATCGTTGCTGCTGCTTCTTCCTCCGCCATGATCTTCCTCGTTCAACTCCAGCAGGTCTGCATCATTGTCCCACCTATTTGAGGCTGGCTATATGAATCTTTTTCTTCATTCAGTTTTGTTTGAGGATCTCTTCTCTGTTAAGTTTATGACTATCATAATTTTTTTGTGACTCAATCCATATTTATTTTGCTTCTGCTTCAGTCCTTGTCTCTCCCTCAACTACCATCAACAGTCATAACTGGGTCCACTTATTGGTCTCTGTTGAAAATATCCGAACCATCTAAAATGATTCTTCCTCATCTTAGAGTTGTAATTGTAGTGACAATACTTCTGATAGCAAAGATGGGGATGTTTGTACATTATTTGCAGACGAGGGAATGGTAGGTAGGGATACATCTCTATTCGGCAGGATGTAGTCTGCAATAGCCGTCGAACAGTCTGGCAATCTTAGATGAACCTGTACTATCAAACTGATTGGGTTGCTCTGGGGCTGAAGCTGACTGGATGACAAGCATCCTATTTTCAGCCACTAGGCACAGAGGTCTTAAACCTTACTACATTAGTTGGGATTCAGATGATAAAGGCTCTCCCTGATGGCTAGATACTCCTCTCGAAAAGTGGCCATCCAGTTACCAACTAGAGTCTAGATCGACTGGTACCCACCAAGCTGCTTGATGCAGAATCCAGATCACCTTTGGAACTGTTGTGGTGATGGCAATGGATTGTTTTGGAAGAGAGAGTTGCAAAAGGGAGGATCATCTACAAAATGGCATCATTAATACTTCGAATTTGAACCTCTGTGATTCATGCCATTCAATTGGCTGATCAAGGCATCGAGCTTCATTGGCCAGGAAATCGAGGATGAGCTTTCAATTGAAGGCATAGATTTAGTGGTGGGTGGAAAAATGGTAGAAATGGAAGCAAAAGTGCATTGTCAGAGGTCATGAAGTAATCTCACTGACATCTTGTGGGCATACAATGAATCCTATTCGCCATGGCAAACATGAATTAAACAATTCCAGAAGGAATTCCAATAACTCAAAGAACAAATTGAAAGAAAACAAACTCTCAAACTCAAACGTCAACAACAATGGCAAGGAAGAAAGTCTCCTTGTTAGTTTTAAGTGTTTTTAGACATATACTGTCAAAATCTTTCCTATTTAGAAAAATAACCACAATAATGGATATTGCCAATTTAACCTCTATAGGTTTTGGGTTTTAAAAACTTTTCCCTCCAATTAGATTTTGAATGGAATAAGAGTGGTTTACCTGTTATGCCTACCCCTTTCTTCTACTTCACCCCTCTTCTTGTTCATTGTTTTATACCTTTCATCTTGATGAACTCAAACTCTAATAAACCCAAATTCTTATTCCTTCGCCCTTTTGTATTCTTTTCTTAACTCTCTCTCTCTCTCTCTCTCTCTCTCTCTCTCTCTCTCACACACACACACACACACACACCACACACACACACCCACACCCACACCCCCACACACACACAAAATCGCCCTTAAACCCAAAATTTCTCCAAAGTTTTCTCATTTTCCCCTCAAAATCCTTAAAGGACGTCTATGAAAATGATGTGATTTGGGTTGTTGATGATAAATGAATGAAACATGAATGTGTTTGATTTTGAAAGGTTGTTTTTTTGAGAGTATCTTTTTTTTAAGAATTTGATTAGAAGAAGAAAAGAAGAAGAAATCTAATTTTGACAATCATTTTTTTTTTCCTTTTTGTTGATGCAGTTTTATTGGGAGTTTGATTTGAGAGAGAAAAGTGAAGGAGAAAGAGGAAGAAAAGGAGTCTATAGGATAAAATTGAGGAAGAGATTTAATCGCTTAAATAAGGGCAATTTGTTCATTTTTAAAACTTAGGCCAGTTAATAGAATCAGAGAGGAATGTTCTCTTTTATTTTGGAAGAGTACCAGAGGGGGTAAATTTTTAAGACCTAGACTGAGGGTAAATTGGAAATATCAATAACTTGGGGGGTATTTTCTGAATAAGAAAGATTTGGGGAGTATATATCTATAAAACCCTAGTTTTATTTTAGACACTACAAGAATTTCTGTAAGAGAATAAATTTTTTATCTGAGTTCGCTCAAAGAAACTAGTAAAAGATAACAAAGATGTCCTAGAGGCTCTTAAAAATAGAGTAAAAAGAAACCCTAATTTGAACCTAAACTCAGAGAATAGAAGAATTCAAGTTATTGCCAAGAACTGCATCCAATGGGTTCTGGGGATCTGTAGGTCATCCCGTAGATGGACTCTCTAGACGCCTCATGAGGGACACATGCGCTCTCTCATCACATGTGGGGCAAGTCACAGATCCTGACTATAGCAGGGTTTTGCCTACACATGGATGGTCTTGGAAGGCAGGAAACCATGCACAGTGTTGTCAAGTCTCGGGATACCATTCCCCCGATTATTTGAAGTGCAGGTCCTTGTCGTGTGCCCAGCATGTGACCTGAATTTTGTTTAGCATCCATACGACACTGGTAAAACCTTCTGGATGTTGAACCTTTGTGGTTAACTCTTAACCTCATCTGCTCAATTCTGATTTTTTTTTTTTTTTTTTGTGTGTGTGTGTGTGTGTGTCTGTGTGTGTTTGTGTGTGTGTGTGTGTGCGTGTGTGTGTGTGTGTGTGTGTTGGGGGGGGGGGGGGGGGGGGGGTTAGGTATTGCACATTTCTTTTATGATTGGATAGAGCTCTGATTCTTAGGTGTTGATTTCTGAGGGACTCCTCTTTCATGACTAGAAATATCTCTGAACCATAAATAACATTCTAATTCAAAAAAGAACAACTAGATAGGATAATACTTAATATCTTTCTATGGAATATTTGTATGAATGACCTTTCAGTCAGTTAATATATTTTATGCTTTGCACAGTCTGTGCACTACAGTCTACCGGAATCCAACTGTTGGCCCTGAATAATAACACTCGCTAATAAGCATTTAGCGTTGTCCAATCTTTTGTTTGATGAGGATTGAAGTATTTTAATTGTTTTTGAGTGATGCTACAGTGTTGGTCATCCTGATCCTTGTATAGATCTTATCTCGTATAAGATATGGCTAGACAAAATCCTATTTTGACTTGCTGGTAATATTCATCTGAATAAGATCCATGTAAAGTGATGCTTATAGGAAATAAGATGCGGGGAGCATTTAAGTAAGCTCCCCAATCATTCTTTAGGAAGAGAGTATCCAGCAAGTAATTCCAGCTTGCTTGTTTATTAATTTTAAGTTAGGGCAAACAAAAGTGCTGCTGAATGTGTGCCATTGATATTGTGTTTGTCACTGAATTTTTTTTTTTTTTTTTTTTCAGGTGTCTTAAGATGATGAAAACTGTGGCTGCACATAGATCTGAAAATCGAATGTCTCTGTCTGCTCTAGCAGCCTGCATGGCCCCATTACTTTTGCGTCCACTTCTTGCTGGTGATTGTGAGTTTGAAGATAATTTTAACATGGGTGGAGATGGTTCTCTTCAGCTTTTGAAAGCTGCAGCAGCTGCAAACCATGCTCAAGCTATTGTAATAATCATGTTAGAAGAGTATGAAAGGATATTCGATGTAAGTTGTTCTGATTCATATCATGAATGATGTCTCTTATGACCTCTTCGTGCATTGAAGCTTTTTGCACTAACATGGAGACCGGTACAGGAGGAACTCTCACAGGAGGATTCCTCCTCATCTGAAGGTTATACTGAAACAGAAGAAGATGATATTGAGGATGATGAATCGACTGATAATGACAATTTGGAAGATGATGGGTGTCATGATGTAGATAATGGCCTTAATGCAGAAAATGAAGATGATCTTGAACATTCCTCGCGTTCACGTTCATCACGTTCATCACATTCATCACGTTCATCTAGTGGGACACTTAGCGGAAGCGGAAGCGGAAGCGGAAGCGGAAGCTATCTTGGGAGTGATCAATCTGACAATAAGGTTATATTCTTCTACTGATAAATCCCACTAGATGCAAGGAAGTTTTAAAGTATACTAGAAATCAGTCTAGAAAAAGTGTTAATTGGACAAATGATACGGATACTTGAAACATATGGGTATGCATGTCTAAGTGATTAGAATAATTTCACAAAAGAGCCTTCCAAAATTGACACCGAGAAACATATATTAATTGTTCTGTCTTATGATGAATTTTGTTGGTTGCAACCTTGCTATACTTTTTCCCTTTTCCATTATTGCAAGCCATCTGTTGCAAACAAATGGTTGTATCAATATTTGTGTGTCAATGGTGTCACCCAATGTCCGAAGTATCAGGTAGTTGATCATACCTGATATTTGAAAGTAAACATAGTTATACATAGCAAAACAGTCTACTCCAATCATGCGGGTGTTGTACAATGGTGAGAAAGTATTCATGCCTTAGCCTATTTATTATCTTTCAGAAAATCAAAATTCTTTTGTGAAGCTTATTTCATGCTACTTCAGAATTTTTGTTTAAAGTTATTCTGCAATCCTTCTAGTCCTGCCACACCATTTTGTTTACAATTAGTTTTAATTTAGCGTAAGAGAGTTTTGAACCGTTCTCTGTCAATGGTTTTGTCTTAAAGCTAATTTATTGGGAACTCTGTTTGCTATTGCAAAAAAATGTTCACTTTCACTATTCTATTTGAACTTGGGTTATGAGAATGTTACAGTAATGGACTATTTGGCCATTTCTGTATTCATGGTTGTACTTAGGAGAGTAACCAGATAGGATACAGATCGGATATAGGTTTTATCATATTCATATACGGAACGAATTATGGTACAAAGTTGGATACAGATAATTTTATAGAAGGAAATCTATGATCCATTTAATTTTATAGAAGGAAAATCTAGTATCCATTTAACTTTTTTTTTTGAAATATAGGTCGTAGCCTGGTTCAAGCGGGATTTGAAGACCTGACCTCTTACCACTGCCAAAGAGGTTTTACCTCTGTACTATAGTAGCACTTTCTAGTATCCATTACTTGATAGAAGGAAATCTAGTCCATTTCTGGTAGAAAAGGATGCAGATATGAATCAAGTATGGACAAATACCATATCTGGTACAACATATAGAGATAAAAGCTAATGTGTATTAAATGTTGGGTTAATATATAGCATGGATATATGGGTGACTAGAGACTAATGGGGAAGATTAATGCATATAGCAAGGATATATTGGTGAGTAAGACTAATGGGTATAACACCTAAAGTCGTATCAGAATCTGAGAAGAAAAATTTTAAGAGAGATGTTGATTTCTCCCTTAATACTTATTATTTATAGGCAATTATAAAATACAACTCATAATATGAATAGGACTCCTGACAATATACAAACTCCTAATAAAATAAAGACAAATAAAAACTGTTAATAGAAAACTAACTAATCTAGAGTTTAACACTCCCCATAAAGCTGGAGTATAGATATCTATCATGCCTAACTTGTTACATAAATACGAGAAAATTTCTAGAAGAAACAGGTTTTATAAGCATATCTGCGAGCTTTTCAAAAAATGGAGTAATAAAATAAAAATCAACTTCCGAGAAACCACACCACAAACAAAATGGCAATCTACCTCTATGTGTTTGATCCTCTCATGAAAGACAGGATTATTGGCTATGTAAATAGCAGCTTGGTTAACATAGGTCTATAGTACATAGCATCAGATCATCCACCCTAAATCCAAGTCCCAATAATAGGGATTTCAGTCGCATCATCTCACATGCAATATGAGACATTGCTCTATACTCATTTCAACACTAGAATGAAATACAACACTGCTTCTTACTCCAAGTAATCAGACTGCCTCCAACTTGAGTATAGCAACCAGAGGTAGATTTTCTCTCTTGTCTCCTGGATAATTAGAATTTGAAAACACTTCCATTCGCAGATGTTCATGTTTTTTATACAATTGACTTTTACCTAGAGATCATTTGATGTATGTCAGAATTCTCAAGGTAGCTTCTAATGAATCTCTTTAGGCTTGTGCATAAACTGATTCACCAATCCAACAACATAGGCAATATCTGGTCTCATAATTGTGGGATTGATAAGTTTACCTACGAGTCTCATGTACTACGAAATGTCTTCAAGTAAGGATCTAGTCTCATTCCACAAATCGTCATCAATATTTATAGGAGTATGCATTGGCTTACAATCAAGTTGTCTAGTCTCATGTTGTAGATCAAAAGCATACTTTCTTTAAGAAAGAACTATTTCTTGTTTACTATGAGCATTTCAATCTCAAGAAAGTATCTCACAAGTTGAGTATTAAGATACTCTTTAGTTTTCTCAGTACCATCACCATCACTTTCCGTCAGTAAAGTGTCATCAACATAAACAGTAAGAATTATTGTATCAGAAGAAGTCCTGCGGGTAAAGACTGAATAATCAGAATGAAACTTCTGAAACCCTCACTTCAGAGATGATACGGCTAAACTTATCAAGCCTGGTTCACAGACTCTTCTTAAGACCATATATGGTCTTCTTGAGCTTGCACACAATATTCTCCCCCTGAGCAACATACTCAGGGGTTGCTTCATATATACCTCTTCCTCAAGTCACAGTAAAAGATGGCACTCTTCACATCCACCTGAAACATCAGTCACTGATGGTTGACAGCCAGAGAAAACAAGATACGAATGGAGTTGAGACGAACCACGAGAGAGAATGTCTTCTGATAATTCATCACATAAAGTTTGAATAAAGTCTCTGGCAACGAGACAAGCCTTACATCTGTCTATGGTGTCATTTGGATGATGCTTGAATAGTGAACACCCAATGACAACTGATTATCGGTAGTCCAGAGGAAGTAGGCATAAGATCCCAAGTCTGACATAAGATGAGAGGAGTCATCCTATCATTCATGCCCTGATACCATTCCAGGTACATCATTGTTTCTGATAAGACTTATGTAGAAACATAAGAAATATACATGGCAAACTCACGGATAGTAAGGTAAGATGATCATAGGAAACAATTGAAAATAGAATGTTTGACATTGTTTACCTTTCATATGCAATAGGAAGTTTCAAGTTAGAAGAAGCAAAAGTTTTCATCTCAACAATAGAAAGTGGAGGGATCAGTAGGCAGAGAAGTAGAATGGGAAGAATCAGCAGTTGTAAATTCTGAATCAGTAGAGAGGGAAGTAGAGACAGTATCTTTGAAACACTTGGTATACACCTGCACTGGTTTAGGTACAATCTCTTTCTCCAAATCCCCAGAACTAGGCATAGACTAAAATATAAGAGAAGAGATAGAAGCAAAATATTAAACTGACCCAAAAAGATTACATTAGTAAAAGTATAAAACTTTCAGTGTACATGATCAAAACACCTATAGTCTTTCGGGGTTCGTGAATAGCCAACAAAAACACATTTTATAGCTCTAGGTTTTAACTTATCTAAACCAGGTTGAAGATTTTAAGTAAAACAAGTAAAATCAAACACATGTGGAACAACAAAAAAGGTAGATTTTTCAAGATATATGCAAAAATAGCGAATTCTATCATGCAGCACGGAAGAGGGCATTTTATTAATTAAATAACAAGTACAGAGAATAGCTTCAGCCCAAAAAGATTTAGGTACATGCATGTGAATCAATAAGGTGCAAGTTACATCTGAGAGGTGTCTCAATTTTCTTTCAACAACCCTATTCTTTTGTAAGGTGTGTGGACAAGTAGTCTAGTATAAAATACCATGAGATACAAAAAAAACTAGAAATTTCTTTTTGAGTATACTCAAGAGCACTATGAGTATACTAAATACGAATAGCAGTAGAAATTTGGGTTTTATTTCATTGATAAAATCTTTGATAACAATAAGAATATGAGTCCTTTCTTTCAACAAATACACCCCAAGACATTCTAAGATAATCATCACAAAAATTAAAAAATACCAAAAATCAAACATAGATGTGACACGACAGGAGTCTCCAAACATCAGAGTGGACCAAATCAAAAAGAAAACTACTCTTATTATCGGTAAGACTATGGTAAGACGCACGATGATACTTTTCTAATTGAAAAGACTGACATTTTAAAATATCAATAGGCAATACTTGACATAACTTTTGCAAAAAATAATACCCCAATCTATGACACCATTATAGTGGAGTATCAAGAAGAGAAATAACAACTAAATCAGAGTGGAGTGTATCATCATCCAACAATAGAGGCCGCCATATTCACGACTTGAACCAATCTTCATCCCATTCTACTGATCCTGTAACACAATAAGAAGGGTAAAAAAATGTACGATAATGATTATGTAGTCATTTAAGTAATAATTAGTAGACTAACAAGGAATTTGAGACAAATAAGACATCATTTAGTGACAAAAAAGAAGTAACATAAACAACTCATTTTTCACTAAGAATCGAAGAGGTACCATCAATAATATTAACAGAAGGAATTTTATCTAGCATAAAAGAGAGAAATTTTCTTTGATATATGTCATATGAGTGAAAGTTCTTGACTAATACCCAAGGCTTCTCAGAAAAAATAATAAATGCACTCATACTTGAAGTTGATTCATGCAAGATAGTATTAGCTGAATGGAATACCTAAGCAATCTGTAGCAGAAGAAAATGCTCATAGTCTAACTAGAAAATCTTCACAGTGAGAGTGGTGGAGGTAGCTGCTGAAGTAGATATAGATGCATCAACAACCTGAGCCCACTCAAGTTTACCGAACTTGTTCCAGCACTTATGTGATGTATAATTATTTCTACCATGATGAGCACAATGACGTGGACTCTTATCTTCGTGTCCGCGTCCTCCCCTTGAATCGTGGCCACAATCGCGTCCACGTCCTCCACCCCTGCCATGACGTCCAGCTATCATAGCAAAGTTCTCAACACCAAGAGAAATATCAGAAAAAGAATCACCTCTCATAAAGACACAATGAATTCAAGACAGAGTGGTAGAGAGAAGGAATTGTATCACCACCGTGAATCAGTCCTCGAGCTTGATTGCCTAAGAAGGTATTCACTCCAGGGAGAAACTTAGCTACTGATTGCTCATCATAATAACACTAAAGCACCTTTAAATCCAGCATAATGGGCTGATAGAAATCCAACTCATCAGAGTTCTCTCCAACTCCGAGTAGTATTTAGATAGAGAACGACCATCCTATCGCAATGACAATAACTACTCATACGGGTCAACAACATGAGAAATATTTACTCTTTGGAATTCATCTACTTTAAAGTATCTTATATTTCTTTAGCAGTTATTAGAAATATGACACTAGCAATGACTTTCTCATCCATATTGTGAGTAGCCACGTCATCATGCTATAGTCACTAGCCACCCAATCATCATACGTAGTTGTACCCTTTGCTGAAGGAGATGTATTCCAACAAAAGAAATATTCTTTTTTTGGAATGCATCTCCTTCAAAGTATCCCATATCTCTTTAGCATTTTTTAGCAATATGACACTGGCAATGGTCTTCTCATTCATATTGTTGAGTAGCCATGTCATTATGCTACAGTCACTAGCCACCCAATCATCATAGGCAGTTGTACTCTTTGTTGTAAGATGTTTCAGTTTCTTCTACGAGCCAACAAAAAGACAGAAAGATTGAGCCGAGAGAAGATGGTTAGTGTCATTGAGTTTCACGATAGTAGTAAAAAAAATGTTTCGAAGCCATGGAATTGAATGTGTGTTTGATATCTTCAAAAGGTATAGTAGCCAGTAGTTAAGTAGGCACGAGTGGGTATATGTAGTAGTCACAAAAACATCAACATGAACGTTTAGACAGTTAGCAGATAGCAGTAGAGAGGATGGATGATCTCAATGAAGTTTGCAGGGGCATCAAGAGGTCATCAGCAGGCACATAGGAGCAGGAGAAGCCTCATCGAGCTCAGGAACATGTTGCAGAGCCTCAGCATGGTCACATAAGCAGGGAAAAGAGATGTGGTGGTGGTGAGGTCAAGAAAAGAAGATTTTGTGATGGTGATGGAAAGAAAAGGGCTTGGGTTTTAGATCAAAACAAAAAAAAATTGGCTTTTGTTGTTCACGATGATGAATAGCGCATGGTACTGCTCATTGTGAACAATAACATTTTTTGAGATCTGAATTCAGATCACTAGATGTAAAAAAAGAAAAGAAAAAGAAAAATAAGATAAGAAGAAGAAGTTGGTGTAGATGGCTAGGGTTAGGGTTTTTACTTTGATACCACAAAATTTGTGAAGAAAAGATTCTTCAGCACTTATTATTTATAGGCAATTACAAAATACAACTCATAATATGAGTATGAAATGATATAGAAACTCCTAGTAAAATAAAGATCAAAACAAAGTCTCCTAATAAAAAAACTACCTAATCAAGAGTTTAACAGGTCGAATATCCGAATTCGGACTTTTCGTTTAAATCCAAATCTGAATTTCTATTGAAAAAGTCAAAATTTTATTATTCAGATCTGTATCGAACTGGGTCAGATAGAATATTTTGTACCCATATCCGCATCCAAGGGGATACGAATTGAGATTTGGTTCGGATAACCTGAATCCTGCTTTTCGTCGTAGCGGGTTAAGTTGTTTTTTTATATGGAGGGAAATATAAGCAACACTTTGGTTTTGGTTAGTCACTATGAAAATATATTTGGATGCTTGTTTTCTTAGCTAATCATTTGCATCCACACTTTGCGTCTTAAATGTCAGAGAGATTGTGAAATACTTGTTTTATGGTTCTATCCGCAGCATGCTAGCAGTTCCATGATCCCAACTGGATCTGTATCACCTTGTTACACCATTTTTGACCTGTATTTTGACACGCAGGAAGAGTTTCATAGTTCAGATTCCTCATCTTATGGAGATGCTGAGGATCTTGAAGCCGTTGAGGCACCATCAAGCGCATTAGATGCTACTACAGTACAAGATAATGGTCAAAAACCATCACCGACTGATATTCCATTAACTCGGGATGCTGGTGGACAAAAACATGGACTTGTGCAAAATGAAAATAGTATCTCTGCAGCATTACCAAATAACCGGGTGAACAACTCTATTGGAGATGTTCATACTTCTATTGTCATGCAGAAATCTGCGAGTCATGCTGTTTGTGGAAGCTCTGCAAAATTCAGAAACAGCACAGCTAGTATGAGAAGATCAATCAAATGGGAGCGTACCTCTGTGAGTGTTAATTATATCGTATGGTTGCTTTTCATAATTAGTTAAGTTTCTCTGCTTATGTTTATGATACTCCAGGCAAGAAAGGATCTTCCCCTAAAGCCAGTTGATTGCTCAACCGACGATGCGTAAGTCATGTATCCACTGTTTGTTCTTCCCTTTGTTTCCTTTTGTTTCTTGTTAAGCTTGTATTGGTTTGTCAGTTTTAACTAGACATTTATAACCTCTATGCTGAACAGTTTTAGTCACATTCCATTGCTACTCAATTTCTCTAGGATTTTCTTGCAAGAACTCCATGGTTACAGTGAAATAGGGGCATTTTCACATGGCTGACGCTCTTTCTTTGACCAGAAGTTTCAAAATTAGATATTTTAGATAACTAATTTTCTTGTTGTGAACATTTGGAAATTATTTCAAAAGACTATTCATCAAATGTGACTATTCGTCAATGTACTTTAGATCGTTCCTGTTGCTTTAGGTAAATGAATCTCAAAAGAAATATTTTTTAACAGGAAATGACTAAAGACCCATTGGAGATCAAATCGATTTGGTCACGAGAAACAACTTTTAGGATCAAACTTCGTAAATTAATTCTTAAGAATTTTACTAAAATTTTGTATAACAAACTGAAGGTAGGTCAAATTTGACAAGGAAATGAAAAAGTTCACTGAAGTTTTGAGGCAGCAAGATTGACACGAATTCAATAACACTATAAAAGAACATGATTTTATTTGGACAAGTTACAGTCGAGGGTTATAGGTTAAATAGTAAAAGGCTTCTGTAGGAGCTGAAACCCTTGAAGAAAGTTAAAACATGAGAACTCAAACATAAGCGGGAGTCTAAAGTTAAATCAATAGCCTCCTACATTGTTGTACTAAGTTGTGAAGTGGATCTTAGTCAGAATAAAACTTATGCCAACATTTGTGGAAAACGGAAGCCTGCAATGTCTTGATGGTCATTTTTATGCATGTCAGAAACCAATTTAAAAACTTTGTTTAATTGCCATTTATCTGCACTGAACGAAGACCTATTGCCATTAACATATTGAAAACATCAAAATCTTAACATCAGGAATCTAATGTGAAACTGAATAACTGAACCACAGACTTAGATTTCTGGCTGTTGGCAACAACAGGACTGCAGTTTCTCGTTATTGATCATGGTTCAAAGACTCGTCCGAGTCGGAGACCAGTCGGCCGAGTCGTATCCGTCTCGGCCCACTCCGAGACGAGTCCGAGTCACGAGTCAGTCGGCTCAACTCAGAGGAGACCGACTCGGCCGAGAATCGGATTGACTCAGCCGACTCGGCCGAATCGTCGTCGTGACTCGGCCGAGTCGACCGAGTCGACTCCGATTCTCGGCCGAGTTGGCTCGAATCATATATTCGCCCGTGACGAACGGGTATAAAGAAAAAAAAGAAAAGAAAAAAATTTACCTCTCGCTCAGATCTGGAGATCGTCGTCGCTGCCCGATCATCGCTGCTCAGATCTGGTCGTCGGCCGCTCCTTCCCAGTCCCAGGTGATGTTCCTCCCTCTCTCTTTCCCTCTCCCTCCCTCGTTTCTCTCTCCCTCTCCCTCTCTTACCCACGCTCTCTCCCCCCTCTCCATCTCCCGTCTTTCTGTCTCTTTCCCTCCCCCTGTCTCTTTCCCTCCCCCTCCCTCCCTCACCCACTCTCTTTTTTTCCTTTTCCATCTTTCATCTCTCTCTGTCTCTTTTCCCCTCCCCCTCCCTCCCCCTCCTTGTTTCTGATCTCTCCCCCCACTCCCCCCTCCGAGGTATAAGAGAAGCAGATGATGATGGTGGTGGTGAAGATGTGAGCGTTTTATCCAGTTCTAGTAGTGATGATGGTCAGGGATGGCGATGATAATGATGACAGTGATGGCGGTGATGGCGACAGTGGTGATGATGACAATAATGAGGGCAATAATAGTACTGATGAAGGAACTTATAGTCTTAAAGATCATATACAAATGTTGAGTTTGACATCAGGCCAACATTATGATGTGGCATATATCCATGACTACAGACCACAACTTGAGAGATATACGAGTACTAGTATCGGTTTGTTTACTTACCGCAGAGATGATTATGATGATGATTTTGTGTCTCATCGCAATTCAATGTGAAAATAGCTACATTAGCATATATTTATGAATGTAGTTTGTGCAATTTACTATATTGTGCATATATTTTGATATGTTTCTACCGACGACGCGTGTATTTATACTTTCGCTTTATGTTTAGTGTGTTAGGTGATATGTTTTGGACATGTGATACATGAATTAGATGTCTAACTTTTTTTTAAGCTTTGTCGTGATTGTTTCAGAATTTTTTGAGCTTTCTATGTAGCGTTTTGCGCGTATCGCCCAAGACCGATCCGAGTCGCCGAGACTGATCCGTCTCAGTGCCCGCCGAGTCGGCGGCCGAGACCGCGACTGTGAACCATGTTATTGATCTAGGAACAGATGTTGTAACGGCCAACCATAGAAAAGTTCTAGTACACATATCACTGTTTCCAGGTAATTTGCAGAGTACATAGCTTCCAAAAATATTTTCCTACCAAGGTCACGGTATCCATTTCGACATCTGGTACAGATGTAATAACTTTATTGAGACTGGTGCATGCGAAAGAAAATACAAAAGGTTATTTCATCACTGCACACTTTCAATAACAAGGAACACCTAAAAGGCACTCTTCAAACTGGATTTGGGCTGTATCGGATATCTAGTTGTCCACATTGCATAAGTAATTTTCTTGCAATCACTGTGAAATTCAGTTTGTCTACCCTATGGTTCAGTTCCCTTGTGATGCCATTAGCTACTTTTTAGTGGCTATTACCCAACTTTATTTTTTAATATTGACATCAAACTGGAATAGTCAATGGAACTTATTAGAGATTGTTGAATTTAATAGAACTTCTTGCTTTGGCACTGTAGCAATGCTTAGTGTCATTCAAAACCTATCCTCTTCTGGCAACTTTCCAAAATAATTTCCCACTTATTTTTCCATTAGTGATACATGTGTTATAGGTTTATACGAAAGTAGGCTGATGGTGAGGCTTTTGAATAGTTTCCTTGGGATGAATAAGCTGGCGAAAACCAGAACATATTCGACATGAACGATTTAGTTGCCAGCCCACTGAGATGATGGTTGAACAATTGACAGGAATATCTGCTAATGGGTTGACATAACCAAGCACAGTACTCATTATGCTAGATGATTATGTCTATACATTTAAGGTTGTGTGTACTTTGATTTGTTTGAAATAATTTAATTTTTGCATTAGGACCGGCAAAACTGATAGAGCAGTGGCTTCCTAGTGGAAAAGCACCAAGGAAAATCTGTGCCCCCACATCTTTCATAGTTGGACCCCCCCCCCCCCCCCCCCGAAAAAAAAAAAGAAGAAGAAGAAGAAAAAAACACCCGCCTGAACACACACGCACGCACGCAGTAAGTATGACTAAACAAGGGATCTGATGGTCCAGTAAGTTGTTTTTGCTTCAATTGTGTGTTCATCAATCTTACTGCTAAATGTCATTATGGTATTTGCTCATGATTTCCTGTCATGTGACAAAATGTTGATATCCTGTATATCAATATGGATGGATAAGTCTTTCTGTTAGCCATCATTAATTCTTTCATCTTGTGAAGTTTTGGCATTTTCCTGACCGGGAATTAATATTTTCTGGTTTCTTTACTGAGAGCATGCGTGTCAACAATTCCTCTTTACATTCGACTGAATGGTTATTGCTGTTAGCCCTGATACTTCTGTAGAGATCACAAAATTACTTGTAAGGATATCTGAAGAAAATAGAAGATTTCAGAGGAAGAATGATGGGGACATCTCTCCAGAATTGCGATTCTACACCAGGAGGCGTCGTCGCACACTTTCAGTTTGGTTCGATTAGGGCTGGGAAAGTCAATTTAGCTATTATTCCCTTTTATTGTAATTTTTATTTATTTGGCATTTTTCTTTTAGTCCCATATCGGTTGTAATGGGATCTTTCTTGTTGATGTAGGCCTATTTAAGGCCAAGACTGTTATTGTTATGGGGAGTTTTAGAATGAATGAAAATTGCTTTTAAGCTTTGTAGCCTGTGTGCTTTGGGTGAGAAACCCTAGGGAGAGAATCCCGCCCGGTTCCCCGTCATTTTGATATCAGAGCTTCGATTGGAGATCTCGACAACAGAGATCTCGACGACTTCATCCAACTGAAACGCTCCCGTGAGCACTCGCCTGCCCTGTTCGACGCCGCCATCCACTCCAAACAGCGCCTCGAGCTCTTTCTCAAAGGTGACTCCAACGAGCAAATCCCCTTCCCCTCTCCTGAGCCACTGCCAACGACGACGCTTGGTCAAAGCCTCACCCAATCTTCCATCAACTCTCGCCGCCATCGCCATCCACGGATACCCACCCAAAGACGTCTTCGCCGTCCGCTTCCTCTGCCTCCTCGACACAGAACTCTCCTCCCAAGACCTCCTCGAATCTCTCTGCACCTACATCAAAGAGAGTTAGCTGATCCCCGTCTTCCGCCATCCTCGCTTCCTGTTGATATCGCCGACAGCACACCAGCCCTCTTCAAGTCCGATTTGGAGTTGATTTGCAACACGCTTAGAATCCACCCGAGTTAGCAGAATCCGACTCAACCCGCAACTGCAACCCGACTGCACCTAATCAACCTTTTTGAGTAACAGAGTCTGATGAGTGTTGGGATTTTGATTTGAAGTTCTGATTTGGGTGCAATTCCATCATCAATTGCGGTGTGATTCGAGTTGGTGATTCAAATCCGATTACAACTGCTCTGCAGGTTACAGTGCTGATCTAATAGCACCAGAGTTCCGCATCTGTTATCCAGGTATCCAAATAATCAGGTATAATTTCTTTTGAACTGAAATTTGAGTACTACTTTAAATTCTGTCATAATAATTTCGTCGATTATCTGTCATCCATAAACAGTGAGTGAGTGTATCTGCTTTGCCCTATTTGCGACATCTTTATATTAATTTAGGGACTGCTAAATACATCGGGATCTCAACAGTTGCATAGAATTAATATTTTACAAAATATTGAGGTCTAATTGCAAGTTCTTTTACAACATAGTCTCTATTTTACACTCTTGAGCTAGCTAGCAGATTCATTCGCCTTATTGTGCGCTTTACGTCACTGAATCGTTGCTGATCCTCCGCATCTTCTGCATCATCCTGCACGATTGCATTAGAGTTTGTTAGTGACATATAGAAATTAATAGGTTGCATTCATAAAAAAATTATCATCATAAATTAAGCATTTAGATGATAGCAATAATAAGAAAAAGAAAAGTAACTGTGTATGCGAACTCGTAGTGGTAAAGTCTACGACCTAGTTGAACCCAATACAAACATGGATCCCAATGCTTCTTTGTCTGGTATCACCTCACCAACAGATTACATGACTCTTGAAATTCTCAAATCTCTTGAGGAAATTAAAGCCCAAATGAACACTCTACGTCAGAGAATGGATAGGTTGGAATTAGAACGTCATGATGGCTCTCGTAATGAAGAGCGTCAACTTAACAATCGGGACAATCGTCGAGAGGAGAGAATAACCAGGAATTATAATCGATACGATGAGGATGAACGGTACATGAAAAACATCAAAGTAGACGTATCGAACTTTGACGGCCGCTTAGACCCACAGTATTACCTTGATTGGGTAATGAGTCTAGAGCGTTATTTCAAGTGGTACGAGATGTCCCAAGAGCGGCGAGTCCGTTTCGCTGCTATGAAACTGGTATGACAAGCGGGACAATATTGGTCTAATGTTGAAAGACTGATAGCCCTCAGGAGGCAAGAACCGATCCGGATTTGGGATGAGATGAAGGTAAGTTAAGCCAGAAATATCTCCCCATTACTTTTCAGGATCAACTTTTAGACAAATGGAGCAGGCTAACACAAGGGACTCGTTCTGCTACGGAATACATTGAGAAATTTGATGAGTTCTTGACCCGGTGCAGCGAGTTCGTCGATGAGTCCCCAACCGTAACCCTCTCTAGGTTCAGGTCTGGCCTTCGTGATGATCTCCGTAGGGAACTCTTTACAAGGGGTGTTAGTGATTTAGAACACGCCTATCAGATAGTTCGGGACTTAGATGCGTCTCGAGGATCTTACAATCAACGTTCGATCCCAGCTCTGGACAAGAACCAAGACACTAGAACCCCCTCTGGACAGTCCCAGCTCAAACCCAATCCTAGCAGTTCGGTCCCAACAGATCTCAAGGGTAAAGGCCTAGTTGAGGGCGTGCCACGAACAACCCCCGCACCCAATGTTATAAGTGTCAAGGATATGGGCACGTAGAAAAGTTTTGCCCAAGCAAATCCAGAACCCTCTTTCTGGATGATCAATCAGATGAGGTCAGGACGAACCTCAAAAGGAGGTTGTATTCGTGGGAAATGCGAGCAGTGATTCTGAGAATGATTTAGAGCAAGAGAAATTTCTTAGTACTATCAGGCAAGTTGCTGTGGTTCGATGTAACCTCGCTCAACCTAAAGACGTGGTTGACTGGCGAAGAACCTCAATCTTCCACACATGGATAAAGATTGGTGAAAAAAATTGTAAAATCATTGTCGATAGTGGAAGCTGTATAAATGCTGTGTCATCTAGTTTGATTTCAAAGATAGGGTTGAAGACGGTCCCTCACCCTAATCCGTACAAAGTTACCTGGATTAACACAGCATCGAAGGAGGTGAACGAACGATGTCTTGTACCTGTACAATTTGCTGCCTATAAGGCCAAAATTTGGTGTGATGTAATAACTATGGATGCAGGACATGTGATTCTTGGTCGACCTTGGTTATTTGATATGGATGTGACTTTGTGGGAAAGTCCAACACTTGTACTTTCAACTATGAAGGGCAACGGATCAAACTAGTTCCGAGTCAACGCAGATCCAAACAAGAGAAAAAGCCAGTGGACACGAGAAAAGAGAAGAATCTCAACCTAATCAGCCCTAAAGAAATTGAACAAGAAGTGATTAGTGGGGCACAAGTCATTGTTTTGCTTGCACAACCAAAAACAATTATCTCAGACAGGGATGTTAAATTTACAAGCTACTTCTGGAAAACCCTGTAGCATAAAATGGGAACTAAACTTCAGTTTTCTACGGCCTTCCATCCACAAACTGATGGCCAAACTGAAGTAGTCAATAGAAGTCTTGGTAATCTGTTACGATGTTTAGTGGGTGAAAATCTTAGAGCATGGGATCTTGTGTTACCTACTGCTGAGTTTGCATACAACAGTTCTGTCAATAGAACCATAGGCATGAGTCCATTTGAGGTAGTGCATGGTTATCAACCTAGGCAACCTATAGACTTAATTCCCATGGTACCCCATCATACTAGGATGTCTGAGTCAGCTGCATCATTTGCATCCCACATTCATGACTTGCATAAGGAGATCAGCAATCAAATTTAGAAAAATAATGCAAACTATAAAGCTTATGCAGATCTGCACATGAAAGCACATGAGTTTAACGTAGGAGACTACGTGATGGTTCGGATTCGACCAGAACGGTATCCTCCGGGTACCGTGAAGAAATTGCACGCATGTAGTGCGGGACCATTCAAATTTTGAAGAAAATTAATTCAAATGCATATGTGGTAGATCTCCCACCGGATTTTGACATTAGTCCCTCTTTTAATATTGAAGATTTGATTGTTTATAAAGGGCCCAAATTTTCCCCTGATAATCCTTTATTGGATGAGCCTTCCCCTGTGCCACCTCCTGAGAGACCCTTATTACCTCCTCTTCCCCAAATACATCCAACCCATATGGCAGATCAAATTGATGAAATTATTGATGATCAGATTGTTTCTACTAGAGATGGTGGTACCACAGATTTTTGATTCGTTGGAAAGGACTACCTGATTCTGATAACACTTGGATTAATCGAGAAGAACTCCAACAGTTGGACCCTGATCGTCTGGAGCATTATGAAAGCCGTGAAGATTCACGTTCGACAGAGTCGAGTTTTTCCCAACCCCGAGGGAATGATGGGGACATCTCTCCAGGATTGCGATTCTACACCAGGAGGCGTCGTCGCACACTTTCAGTTTGGTTCGATTAGGGTTGGGAAAGTCAATTTAGTTATTTTCCCTTTTATTGTAATTTTTATTTATTTGGCAGTTTTCTTTTAGTCCCATATCGGTTGTAATGGGATCTTTCTGTTGATGTAGGGCTATTTAAGGCTAAGACTGGTATTGTTATTGGGAGTTTTGGAATGAATGAAAATTGCTTTCTTCATCTGGTATCACCTCACCAACAGATTACATGACTCTTGAAATTCTAAAAACTCTTGAGGAAATTAAGGCCCAAATGAACACTCTAGGTCAGAGAATGGACAGGCTGGAATTGGAACGTCATGATGGCTCTCGTAATGAAGAGCGTCAACTTAACAATCGGGACAATCGTCGAGAGGAGAGAATAACCAGGAATTATAATCGATACGATGAGGATGAATGGTACATGAAAAACATCAAAGTAGACGTATCGAATTTTGACGGCCGCTTAGACCCACAGTATTACCTTGATTGGGTAATAAGTTTAGAGCGTTATTTCAAGTGGTACGAGATGTCCCAAGAGCGGCGAGTCCGTTTCGCTGCTATGAAACTGGTAGGACAAGCGGGACAATATTGGTCTAATGTTGAAAGACTGATAGCCTCAGGAGGCAAGAACCAATCCGGATTTGGGATGAGATGAAGGCTAAGTTAAGCCAGAAATATCTCCCCATTACTTTTCAGGATCAACTTTTAGACAAATGGAGCAGGCTAACACAAGGAACTCGTTCTGCTACGGAATACATTGAGAAATTTGATGAGTTCTTGACCCGGTGCAGCGAGTTCGTCGATGAGTCCCCAACCGTAACCCTCTCTAGGTTCAGGTCTGGCCTTCGTGATGATCTCCGTAGGGAACTCTTTGCAAGGGGTGTTAGTGATTTAGAACACGACTACCAGATAGTTCGAGACTTAGATGCGTCTCGAGGATCTTACTATCAACGAGGTTCAGAGTACAAGAACCAAAGCACGAGAGCTACCTCTGGACAGTCCCAGCTCAAACCCAATCCTAACAGTTCGGTCCCAACAGGAGATCTCAAGGGTAAAGGCCCAGTTGAGGCGTGCCACGAACCAATCCCCGCACCCAATGTTATAAGTGTCAAGGATATGGGCACGTAGAGAAGTTTTGCCCAAGCAAATCCAGGACCCTCTTTCTGGATGATCAATCAGATGAGGTGCAGGACGAACCTCAAAAGGAAGTTGTATTTGTGGGAAATGCGAGCAGTGATTCTGAGAATGATTTAGAACAAGAGGAATTTCTTAGTACTATCAGGCAAGTTGCTGTGGTTCGATGTAACCTCGCTCAACCTAAAGACGTGGTTGACTGGCGAAGAACCTCAATCTTCCATACATGGATAAAGATTGGTGAGAAAAATTGTAAAATCATTGTCGATAGCGGGAACTGTATAAATGCTGTGTCCTCTAGTTTGATTTCAAAGATAGGGTTGAAGACGGTCCTTCACCCTAGTCCGTACAAAGTTACCTGGATTAACACAGCATCGATGGAGGTGAATGAACGATGTCTTGTACCTGTGCAATTTGCCACCTATAAGGATAAAATTTGGTGCTATGTAATAACAATGGATGCAGGACATGTGATTCTTGGTCGACCTTGGTTATTTGATATGGACGTGACTTTGTGGGGAAAGTCCAACACTTGTACTTTCAACTATGAAGGACAACGGATCAAGCTAGTTCCGAGTCAACCCAGATCCAAATAAGAGAAAAAGCCAGTGGACACGAGAAAAGAAAAGAATCTCAACTTAATCAGCCTTAAAGAAATTGAACAAGAAGTGATTAGTGGGGCACAAGTCATCGTTTTGCTTGCTCGGGAAGTAGCGAAAGAATCTCATGAAACGATTCTTCCTGAAGTGACCCCTATTATCACAAAGTTTGCATATGTATTTTCTGACGACCTCCCTGTTGAACTGCCACCAATGCGGGACATTCAACATGCCATTGATCTAGTTCTGGAAGCCACTCTACCCAACTTGCCGCACTACCGAATGAACCCAATGGAACATGCTGAATTACAGAGGCAAGTTGAAGAGTTGTTGAGCAGAGGGTTTATACGAGAAAGTTTGAGCCCTTGCGCGGTCCCTGCACTGTTAACGCCGAAGAAAGATGGGACATGGCGTATGTGTGTGGATAGCCGTGCTATCAATGAAATAACGATAAAATATCGTTTTTCAATCCCCAGATTGGATGATATGCTTGACATGATGACAGGTGCTACCATCTTTTCAAAAATAGATTTGAAGAGTGGTTATCATCAAATTCGTATTCGCTCGGGAGATGAATGAAAAACAGCCTTTAAAACGAAGGATGGGCTGTATGAGTGGATGGTCATGCCTTTCGGCTTATCTAATGCTCCAAGCACTTTTATGAGAGTGATGACACAAGTATTGCGACTCTTTATTGGAAAGTTTGTAGTCGTATATTTTGATGACATCCTCATTTATAGCAAATCAAAGGAGCAACATTTGGACCACCTCACGCAAGTTTGTGTAGTTTTGAGAAAGGAAAGTTTATATGCCAACCCTAAGAAATATACCTTTCTTACCGACAAAGTCATTTTCCTAGGAGTGGTTGTTTATTCACAAGGTGTCTCCGCAGATCCCGATAAAATCAAAGCTATCGTGGAATGGTCAGAACCATGCAATATTCGAGAAGTGAGAAGTTTTCATGGGTTAGCCACTTTCTACAGACGTTTTATTCGAAACTTCAGTACGATTATGGCTCCGATTACCGATTGCTTAAAAAAAGAGGACTTCGAATGGACTAGAGCTGCTGCCAAGGCGTTTCGGGAAATCAAAGAGAGAATGACAGAAGCTCCTGTTATGAGGCTCCCAGATTTCACGAAAGTTTTTGAAATTACTTGTGATGCCTCAGGCGTTGGGATAGGTGGGTTTTAAGTCAAGAAAAGCATCCCGTTGCCTATTTTAGCGAAAAGTTAAATGATGCTAAGCAACGGTACTCTACCTACGATAAGGAGTTCTATGCGGTAGTACAAGCTCTGCGTTACTGGCGCCATTACTTGTTACCGCAAGAATTCGTCATTTATTCAGACCATGAAGCCCTAAGTATCTCAACTCTCAAAAGAAGTTGAATTCGAGGCATGGTAGGTGGGTAGAATTCCTTCAAGATTACACCTATGTTCTCAAGCATAAGGCGGGGGTGGAAAATAGGGTCGCTGATGCTCTTAGCCGTCGTCGCGCTTTACTTTCTGTCATGAGTACGGAAGTGGTTGGTTTCGAGAAGATCAAAGACACTTATGAGTCGTGTCCTGATTTTGGAAATATATACACTGTCTTAAGGGATAGTTTGACTCATGAGATTGATGGTTTTCTTCTGCAAGACGGATATTTGTTTCGCTCTCGTCTGTTGTGTATTCCTCGTACCTCATTGAGAGAATTTCTGGTATGGGAATTACACGCAGGGGGACTTGCTGGACACTTCGGGCGAAATAAAACAATTGAAGCCGTCGAACATCGTTTTTATTGGCCGAGCTTAAAAAGAGATGTTGCAAGGCTTGTTAGTCAATGTCGTACATGTCAACTCGCCAAGCAACGAAAACAAAATACTGATCTCTACACCCCTCTACCAGTTCCTAACTGTCCTTGGCAAGATGTCAGTATGGATTTCGTGTTGGGGTTACCAAAAACAGCAAGCATGATTCCATACTTGTGGTTGTAGATCGTTTTTCCAAGATGACTCACTTCTTGCCATGTTCCAAAGCGTCGGATGCATCTCGGGTTGCTACAATCTACTTTGATGAAGTTGTTAGACTACATGGACTACCTAAAACAATTGTCTCAGACAGGGATGTTAAATTTACGAGCTACTTTTGGAAAACCCTGTGGCATAAAATGGGAACTAAACTTCAGTTTTCTACGGCCTTCCATCCACAAACTGATGGCCTAACTGAAGTAGTCAATAGAAGTCTTGGTAATCTGCTACGATGTCTAGTGGGTGAGAATCTTAGAGCATGGGATCTTGTGTTACCTACTGCTGAGTTTGCATACAACAGTTCTGTCAATAGAACCATAGGCATGAGTCCATTTGAGGTAGTGCATGGTTATCAACCTAGGCAACCTATAGACTTAATTCCCATGGTACCCCATCATACTAGGATGTCTGAGTCAGCTGCATCATTTGCATCACACATTTATGACTTGCATAAGGAGATCAGCAATCAAATTCAGAAAAATAATGCAAAACTATAAGGCTTATGCAGATTTGCACAGGAAAGCACATGAGTTTAACGTAGGAGACTACGTGATGGTTCGGATTCGACCAGAACGGTATCCTCTGGGTACCGTGAAGAAATTGCACGCACGTAGTGCGGGACCATTCAAAATTTTGAAGAAAATTAATTCAAATGCATATGTGGTAGATCTCCCACCGGATTTTGGCATTAGTCCCTCTTTTAATATTGAAGATTTGATTGCTTATAAAGGGCCCAATTTTTCCCCTGATAATCCTTTATTGGATGAGCCTTTCCCTGTGCCACCTCCTGAGAGACCCTTATTACCTCCTCTTCCCGAATACATCCAACCCATATGGTAGATCAAATTGATGAAATTATTGATGATCAGATTGTCTCTACTAGAGATGTTGGTTACCACAGATTTTTGGTTCGTTGGAAAGGACTACCTGATTCTGATAACACTTGGATTAATCGAGAGGAACTCCAATGGTTGGACCCTGATCGTCTGGAGCATTATGAAAGCCGTGGAGGTTCACGTTCGACAGAGTCGAGTTTTTCCCAATCCCGAGGGAATGATAGGGACATCTCTCCAGGATTGCGATTCTACACCAGGAGGCGTTGTCGCACACTTTCAGTTTGGTTCGATTAGGGCTGGGAAAGTCAATTTAGCTATTATTCCCTTTTATTGTAATTTTATTTATTTGGCATTTTCTTTTAGTCCCATATCGGTTGTAATGGGATTTTTCTGTTGATGTAGGCCTATTTAAGGTCAAGACTGGTATTGTTATGGGGAGTTTTGGAATGAATGAAAATTGCTTTTAAGCTTTGTAGCATGTGTGCTTTGGGTGAGAAACCCTAGGGAGAGAATCCCGCCCGGTTCCCCGTCAAAGAAACAGAATAATGTAAAGCAATGAATGAAACCATGGGGGGGTGAATATGGTTTATAAAAATTTTACCGCAGTTTGATTGAGATTAAGCAATGGCAGAATCTTGCAAAATTGCTTGGCTATGATGCAGAATGTGATGTGAGTGTTGTCTGAGGATGAGAGACAAAAACATGTAAAGAAGTAAATAATATAGAGATGAGAGATACGAGGTTCTAAATATCAGCCGATACATCAGATATATTGGTTTTAGGCCTATTCTGATACAATATGATGAAAAATACAGTCGTATTGGTTTGAATTGATATCGGCAGATACATATCAGCACGATATTGGCCAATATTGCACTTTTCCTTTTCTTGGGTTTTCTTTGTTAACGAATCAGGTTTTGGCCCAAGTTTCTTTAATTTTTTTGTTTATGCAGGTTTTGTTAATCACTTTATTCATGTTTCTAAGGTGGTAGGTTGAAAATTGGAATGCGTAATAATTTTTATATTTTTTGTTTATATATCAAGGTATATGTTTTTTTTTGTGCAATTCTTATGCATATCTATTGTTTTTTGCATGTAAGTCTCTTACTCAAAGATTTAAACTTAAAGTAAGAATTTCATGTTTTATTTTTTCTTTCATGCATCCAATTTCATATAAGTATTTTATTGCATTGTGCGTTTATCGCTTAAACTTAAAAGATTTTTATACATGTTGTCACATATTTATTCAAGTGGCATAGAGAACTTTATAATTACCTTTAAGTTATTAATATTTTATATTTATAGAATATCCGATATGGACATCCGATATGATCCCATATCCCTAGATATCATCCGATGTTCGGTATGTGATACGAAAACCCCAAACCGATATGAACTCGATATTCGATATTTAGAACCTTGGAGAGATACAGAGTAAGATCCAAAAGCAGACAGATGATTTTTGAGTGGTTCGGGCAACTCCCTATGACCACCACCTAAGGTCCTCCTCCTTGGGTTTACAAATCTACTCTAAGCTTGCTTCCCATCGGAGCAACTCTCTTACAATTGCCACTACTCTATGACCCGTAAAGATTAGACTTCAACCTCTCTTCCATTGAAGAGCATCTCTCAATACAATGAGGAATGGCCTGTGTTCTCTCCAATTATATTTTGAGAACAAATTGAAGCTCGCTCAAACAAATAGAAATGTAATATGAGGCTCTAGAGTATATTGATAAAGAATAAGAGTAAAATTATCAAATGATATCACTAGTAACGTCTCTAGGTCTATGTAAACATGGACACTCCTATCATGAAGGCATATCTGTCGGGTTAAACACATATATCGTGTGTATTTTTAAGAATTTGTCACGTGTCAGCGTGTCATGTCTATATTGGTATTGTCGTGTCCGTGCAATATAGCTCTAGGTTGATTTAAGATGTTAAAGCTCAAGGAATTATTAATGTAGCGAAGAAGATTGAAGCTCAGGGATCCCTTCGAAAGTTTTTGCTCAGAGTTCTTGAATGCTAGAAAATTTCAGCACTTGAATGAGTATTCTATCTTTGGATTCCTGCTTGGATCACTACCAATGGGGGAAAAAATAGCCCCAACATCGGTTCAGTCCATTGACATAATATATAGGTCATCTTGGATTCAAGAGGAAATCCACCCAAGAACTGAAATTCCCAAAATAGTTGAACTACCTGAAGACAACTCTGAGGTAGGATGGTTGGTAGGACAAATTTGCCAATAAGAAGAAAGGCCAGTAAATATTGACAGCTGCATACCAACCAAGTTAAATATTCAAGAATATTTTTCACATATTTGGCAGTTAAAACCTGCGTAATCTAGGCAAAAAAGTACATGTATTTCAATAGTCAAACAAGGAAACGTATGAGACATGTGGGCATCACATGGGTGTTGACACGAGTCTTCCAATGGGCTTGACATGATGAAACAGAGATTTGAAATTTGTATAATGCTTGTCAGCTGCTCAAATCATAAACATGTTTCGACTTGAGGCTGCACTACTGATACAAATAAATAATAAGCAAACCTAGGTTGAGAATAAAGGGATATTTAACTTTTGGCAATATTCAGCCTAGTAGAGTGAGCGGAGTGTTTTTGCAGAACAACCCAGAATGACATCAAATAATTCAGGAAAAATATGGGGGAAATCTAGATTGTGTAAATGACTAGGTCAAGCTTTTTCGCGCTGAGATCTATGAATAGCAAATCAAGGTTAAGATTATAGATCTAGTAATCTCCTAAACTGTGCCAATCTTAAATAATCATCAACAAACACTTTTACATTATTGCTTAAGAAATAAGATATTAAAGTTTATAAACTTGTATTATGAGTTCTCCATTATCTCTTCAATTGACTTCATACTCTTGATAGCTTGATACAAACCTGATGTAATTTTATGAATTTTGGATCATGCTTTTTCCAACTTCTTCCACATTTTGATTTTTCAGTAAAGTTCAGTCCATCCATGCTCCAATGGTGTGTCCAAAACTTGCACATCAGACACAGGGCTAAATTCACATATTATCCACTTAAATTGATTTGTTTGTTCATCATCAAAACTATAGGTTCAACACATAAACGGGGCTTTATAGCATGGGTTTAGCTATTGATAGGTAGTAGAAATGATGAAGAACAATGCAGCTTTTTTTTATCTGTAACATTTTAGTTTTCTCCATTTTATCACTGTGATTATTGTGTGTATATATAATTGGGAATGCTTACGAGCTGACAGCTCATTTTGCAAAGTGAGCTACCATGAGATAGAGAAGTGGTGAGGCCGACCTAGTTACTGGGAAAAGTAGATGGGTTTAACTACTTCCTATCTTGATCATTTCTCATAAACATTATTTTCTATGTAACTTTGAACTAAAGGTTTTGCTACGCTATGGAGATATTAACAGGTTGACTGACTGTAGCTTTTATACTTGATTTGGAAACTAATAGCATTAGATAAAGTTGATTATGAGGGGCTATATCTTAACTAGTAACCTTAATCATGTCTAAAAATCTATGAGTGATGAAAATAGACCATAACTATTCATGCTTTTAGCTGATTGTTTTTTCCCCTCCTAATCAGGATTGCTATTCAGAAACTGGAGGCCACTAAAAGCAAACTGGAAAGTAAAATTACGGAGGAGGTGCATTTTAAGTTTATATATCTTTCTAAGTTTTATGTGATATAGTTTGAGGAAATATGCATGCTTTCAACTGATTGTCATTTATGTGCTCATTAAATATTAAATATTCAGGTAAAAGGTAATGCAATTTTGCAAGAAAGTTTAGAAAGAAGAAAGAATGCTTTGCATGAGCGCCGGCTAGCTCTTGAGAAAGATGTATGTATACCTTCCATCCTTGCTATTGAATTTCCTTTTAGCTTAGTTTCTGAACAAGTTGACATTTGTTCCACTTTACAAGTATTTATTTCAATTACTTAACTATAGTTTTCTCTTTGTAGATTTATTTTTCAATAAGTTCGGAGAAATTATCCCATATTTAACATCCGGAGGTCTTTTAGTCTTGGAACTCATTATAAATATGTTTTCAAGAGTAATATATAGCCTTTCAATGACATATTTACCTTTTAAATCAAGAGATGCAGAGAAGTGCTGAATGTAGTAATGGAGAAACATTAAGCAGTTAATGGGACAAAATTGTTTGGTATTTTTATAACTTCCAGGTCCATGAATCCTTGAAATTAAATCTTAAAGAATTTTGAAAAACTTCATTGCTAGTTCATGCTTTCTTTCTTTTTTCCTTTCTTAGCAAATAATCTAGTTGGCATGACCATGTATTAATTTGTTGCGCTCCAGAGCAAGTCCAGTGAACTAAAAGCTATTACCATTTATTTATCAAAATAAATAGGATAAATTACAGGCTTATTCATATTACTGAATAGTAAATAATGCTTTTGTTAAGTTATTAATATTTGAGTTATTGGGTTATGGGGTTATTACCCATATGCACTCCTTATCTTCTATATATTTTGGAACTCTTTTTTATCAAATATACAATCTACTTTTAGGGTTTTCTATTTTTCTACATGGTATCAGAGCAAGATAAGCCCTAACCCTAAAAGCCACCATTTCAAACTCTTCTTTCCTCAAATTTCTTCTTCCTCTTCTCCACCATCACCCTCCCAAGCTGCCGCCTTCTTCTCCATCTGCTCTGAACAGTGCCGCCACCCTTCTCCATCTGCTCTAAGCCTTGTAAAGTGCAGCCATCACTCTGCCAAGTTGTTGCCACCCTCTCCAGAGTGCTCCAAAGCCCTTGAGGTGCCGCCTTCTTCTCTTACTACTCTAAACGCAGCCACTCCAAAATCAGATTTTTTTTTTTAAATCTGATCTATTTTTTTCCTGCTCTATAAGCCATATTTGGGAGATCTGGTCTGTTTTCTACTTAAACATCAATTTTTTACATCTAATCTGGCTATTTGAATACTCTACAAGACTTCTCTGATGAGATCTGCTCTCTCTACTACTTAAAAATCAGATTTTTTACATCTGATCTGTTTTTTTAAGGCTATCTATACTACTATCTGGTAACTAAATTACTTGATTTTCTTCATTACTAGCTGTTTACTGCTATTACTAGCTATCTTTCTGGTGATTTCTCTGACTTATGTCTGAGATTACGAGTTCATTCTCCACTATTACCTCCTCTTCGATGGTCGAAACTTCTGTCCCCAAGACGATGTTAGGGACTACGGTGAAGTTGAATGGCTTTAACTACCTATTATGAGCGTAGGAGTTTCGCATATTCATTGGCTTTCAGAACAAATTGGCTCACCTCCTACAGCCTCTACCTGCTAATACGGATTCCACGTATGTGGCTTGACTTATTGGAGTTTATTCTGTGATGACATGCCTTCTGAACAATCTAGAGGAGAAGATTAGTGATAATGTCATGTTCCTGTCTATTGCTAAGGACATGTCGGATACACTGAAGGTGATGTATGACAATGAGAAGAATCCTTCGAGGGCGTTTGAGATCTATGAGCCTATTTGAGCTCAAATAGGGAGACAGATCTGTGCCTGAGTTCTATGGCGAACTCAAAGGTCTGATTTATGAGTTAGAGATGCATCAGCCATCTGTTACTGATGCGGCGACACTGAGGAGGTATCATCAGGATCTCACAGTGTCAAAGTTTCTATCTGGCTTGAGTCCTACACTATGATTCCAGATGTGTGGTCAGATTCTGAGAGGAGATAGTATTCTTACGTTGACAACCGACAACCACCTTCTCGAGAGTTATACGAGTATCGACTAGAGCTGATGTTTTTTTTGTACCTTCCATTGAGCAGTCTGTCATGGTTTCTGGACGTGGCTGTGGCTATGGCCGCGATTTTGGACGAGGACGTGAATTTGTTAGAGATGGACATGGTTCGTATGAAGGCAGATAGAGTGCCTCTGAGAATGGACCCCGGCAATGCAGGCACTATGGACGAGTAATCACATCTCCAAGAAGTGCTGGGAGAAATTCAGTCAACCTGAGTGGGCACAGCTTCTGAGTCTGATTCTTCTGCTCCACGTAGGACTTCTCAGGACATTCGTCCACTTCCTCCACTCTTTCTAGATCTTTCACGGTTAAACTGACACAGGAGAAGTATGATCGACTTCGACAGCTAGAGTCTCTCAGACCAATCTTTCAACAACTCATGCATCAGCTTCAAGTATGCACGCCTATACTCTCTCCTTAAAAGCCCTATATATTAGACTCTGAAGCTTCATCCCACATGACAGATATTACACAAAAGTTTGTTTCCTTAAATATGTCTAATGTCCATCCCTCTGTTAAAATTGCTATGGTATTCATTCACCTTTACTAGGCAATGAGGTAGTTTAGGCTACTCCATCTTTGATCCTTACTGATGTGCTTTATGTTTCACGATTTCCTGTTAGTCTCTTGTTTATCACCCAGCTTATTAAATAAAATAACTGTAAAATAATATTTTTCCCTTCTCATTGTGTGTTTTAGGACCTGTCGACTGGGAAGAGAATTGGTTTGGGGCATGAGCGATGAGGCATATACTATTTGGATGATCGACTGATCCCTACGAGCTTGGTTGCAGGTCAGCCTGAACCGGTTTTACTGTGACATTGAGCTTGGGTCATCCTTTCTTACAAAAGATTCGGTCTATTATTCCTGTTGAATCATCTATCTCTTATTTAGGTTGTGAGTCTTGTGAGTTAAGTAAGCATCATCGTGTTACCTTTCAGAGTCGAGATAATAGTCGCAGTAGTTATGTTTTTGAGTTGGTCCACTCTGATATTTAGAGTCCTAGTCATATGCCCTCTATTAAGGGCTTTAGATATTTTTTACTCTTTGTTGATAACTTCTCTCACATGATTTGATTGTATCTCCTAAAAGAGAGGTCAGAAGTGTCCAGTATAATTGAGTCTTTTTTTAATGAAATAAAAAATTAGTTTTCTACTTCTATTCGTGTGTTTCGTACTGACAATGCTCTGAAGTATGTAAAAAAGGATGTATCTAGTTTTTATTTCAAAAATGACATTATTCATCATACATCCCAACAAAATGGAGTTACTGAAAGAAAATATAGACATATTCTAGATGTTGCTAGAACCTTAATGATCCATATGAGTGTTCTGAAATATTTATAATCTGATATTGTGTTAAGTGTTTGTTATCTAATTAATTGGATACTTCTTCTGTTCTCAATAAAAGATCTCCATTTTCTTGTATCTATGCTAACAAAACCCCTTCTCCATGACTCCCCGTGTTTTTAGATACATTTATTTTGTTCAGAACTTATCTCCTAGATCTATAAAGTTTGTCTTCGTTGTGTATTCTAGAACACAAAAATGATATCAGTGTTATAATTCCTCCACCATGAAGTATTTGGTGTCTGCTGATATCATATTCTTTGAGTCCGTTCCATATTTCTCTACACAAGTTTCCGTCACCATATCTGAGAGTGTCCCTACTTTACTATCTATGTCATTGCCTATACCTGTGGATACAGATTCTTTGCCAGTGTCGCCAGCAGAAACTATAGATCCACATGCATCAAAGTCAGTTCGGGATTTCAGATACGTCTACACTCATCATCCAAAAGTTCCTGCCTCCAAACCAGTTTCGACTAACCCCTATCTGGTAGACGGTCTTACTTCTCCACTATCAACTTCTCCCTCTGATCTTGATATTCATATTGCCCTTCGAAAAGGTAAACAGTATTGCACTGATCACCCTATTTCGAATTTCGTTTCTTATGATCACTTAAACCTCACTTTTCGACAGTTTGCTCTCTCTTTGTCTTCTGAATCTATACTCAAGTTTTATATAGAGGCTTTATTGGTACCTATCTGGAAACAAGTTATGGATTAGATGGAAGCTCTTACTTCTAGAGAAACTTGAGAGTTGGTTTAGCACTGCAGTGGTTATTGGTTGTCGATGGGTCTTTACTCTAAAATATCGCCCAGATGGATCTGTAGATAAATATAAGGCCAAACTCGTGGCCAAGGGTTATATTCAGACATATGGCATCGACTATTTTGAGATGTTCTTGCCAGTTGCCAGGATAAACTCTATCAGCATTCTGTTTTCTATTGCTGTTAACTTGTCATGACCATTGTTCCAACTGGATGTCAAGAACGCTTTCTTATATGTAGATCTTCAGGAGAAAATGTATATGGAGCAACCTCCAAGTTATGTTGCTCAGAGGGAGACTAAAGTCTGTCGTCTAAAGAAAGCTATATATGGACTCAATTAGAGTCCAAAGGCATGATTTGAGAAGTTCAGTCTTTACCATTTCTGGTATTGGCTTTCGCCGATGTCATTTAGATCGCTCTGTTTTTATTCGGCGCACAAGGTCTGGCATTGTAGTTCTAGTTGTTTATGTTGATGACATTTCGCTGATTGGGAGTGACTCAGCTGGGATAGAGGAGACTAAGATGTATCTCAAGCATCATTTTGTGACCAAGACATGAGACATCCAAAATACTTTCTGGGAATTGAAATTGCATATCAAAAACACAGTGTACTTTTTTCTCAGCGAAAGTATGATCTGGACCTTCTGGAGGAAACATGATTTTTGGGACGCAAGCCTGCTAATACACCAATGGAAGTCAATGTGGATTTATGGTTTGATGACAGTCATACACTTGATGATTCAGGAAGATATTGGAGATTGATCGGGAAGCTGATCTATCTTACATGACTAGACCAGATATAGCTTTTACTGTAGAAGTTCTGAGTAGATTCATGCATCAGCTCATGGAGACTCATTAGTTAGCTGTGATGAGGGTTCTAGGTTACATCAAGAGTTGTCCAGGAAAAGGGTTGGTGTATAGGAAATATGGATATGTACACATTTCTGGATACTCTGATTCAGGGTATGCTGGTGATCGAGAGGATAGGAAGTTTACTACTGGCTATTGCACCTTTTTTTTTTGCAAGAAATTCGCTGACTTGAAGGAGAAAGAAATAAGATGTTGTGTCTCACTCAAGTGTTAAAGTTAAGTATAGAGTTATGGCTCAACGGCATGCGAAATGGTGTGGTTAAAAAATTTGCTGATGGAGCTTAATTTTACATGCCTGATCTATGCCTATGCATTGTGATAATCAGTCTGCCATCTATTTGCCCAGAATCCAGTGTTTCATGAAAGGACCAAATATATTGAGATTGACTGTCACTTTGTCAGAGATGCTTGGACCAAGAAGGTGGTTATGTTCTAGTTTACACCATTTTCAAAGCAGTTAGCTAATTTACTTACTAAAGTTGCCTCACCTCAGATGTTTTCTACTCTTTGTAACAAGTAGGACATGTTGGATGTTTATGCTCGAGCTTGAGGGGGAGTATTAAGTTATTAGTATTTGCGTTATTGCCTTATTGGGTTATTACTCATATTTACCCATGTACCCTCCTTGTCTTCTATTTATATCTTTAACTCTTCTTTTATCTAATAAACAATCTACTTTTCTATTTCTTTACAGCTTCGAATGCAAAAACTGTCCTTTTGTTATAATAAAGTATCAAAAGAGTAGTTTAAGGAAAAATATTATACTCATGTTCTCGTATATTATTCTTCACTGGTCTACAAGTAAAGGTCTACCTCTGGTGGATGATGATGGTTGGTAGAAACGCTGACCTTGTGGACACTTACTATTACGTAGGTTTCCTTACTCCTTCGCAAATGGTTTATATTATCTCTTCTTTCATCTAAACTCATTGCCTCATTAGCCTCGGAGAATTTTGAAGGGTCGTTTCATCATTGCATGCGGACAAACAAGGCAGATTTCCTTATCTGCTGACTACCCTTTTTTAGGTTTTCCGGCAGGTGTTCTTTCATCCATGTTTTCCTCCAGGTATTTGGTGCCAACTTAGAGAGTTCAGTAGCTTGATTCAGGTTGACAGCTAGTCATCTAATCTGGTCAATCTTTATGTGAAACTATCCTAATTTAGAATTGCACTCCATGACTTGTCCAAATGATGGTAAAAGACTTGAATGATAATGCCACACATGCACCTTGATATAGAGATATTTTAGCTACCTTTCTTTCCCTAGTTTACAACCACTAGATCTATCGCATGTGCAAATGCACGTGAAACAAATTTGAAAGTTTTGCATAAATTTTTGGATGTGTGAAATTGAAATTTGATTTTTTAAGAAGGAGAAAATATGATAAACTCTATTACATATTAATAATAATTCAGATTAATTGTTTATGGCAATATCCTTAGTAAACCTCTTCTTTAATATCTTTTTAACTGAGAATTTGAGTTTTGAAGTTAATGATATGAAAATTTCTAATTTGTAATGGCATGCTCTAATAGTAAAAGTGAATAAAGAAATATAGTTGGAGCAACTGAATTTTTCGACATGTGTACATATATGTGAAATTAAAGTAGATATTTATAGTTATAATTTGAATTTATAATAAAAAACTTGAGTTTTGAAGAGATATTATACGATAAATAATAAGTTTTGTACTTTTAATAATGATAATTTAGCTTTAAGAAGGGGTTATATGCAAAATATATGAGATCCACATAATGCCCATTTATTGAAAAAATGTGATGTTTTATTTAAATAGTTGCAGGGCCCACTCTTATTTAAGTGCTCTCAGAGAGTATATTTGAATTGTTAGTGGGACCCATTATTATTTTTTCAAACTGATACAAAGTTGTGTTGGAAAACCTATTCTATTTAGAAGTTGCAAAATGCTGGGAGTTTTACTGTCTTATTATTGTAACTGTTTAATTTCAATAAAGTGCATATGGGTGATGTGGGACGAAGGAAATTCAGGGTTTGTGGTGAGAATTTGGTAGAATTGGAGAAAGACAGTGGAATTAGGTATTGGGTATGATCACAGATCGCAACCGGATCTTGGCTCACCGCCTAGTTCGATTAATCCATGAGATTAAATCAAACAACACAAAATTTTCATAGGGAAACATTTTTAAGTAAATAATCATTAATTTTTAAAGTCCACTACATGGTTATATATAGCCTACAAAACGTGCACCACACATGCTATTATTGTAGGATTAAATCTAACCAAATCTAGATTTAAATAACTCCTAAATCTTAACAAAATTTATCCAAATCTAAATTAAATAAAAATCTAAATCAAGCCAAATCAAATCAAATCTTCTTCAAATTTAAATCCAAATCTAAATTCTAAATCTAACTCAATAATAATAAATCTAAGCCATCTGATTCCCATCATTCGCTCTGACTTAAAAATATTCATCTCTGATGAATACAATGGTAACTAACAAGGTAAGATGGAGACGGCAAAAAGTTTCTTTGGGAACATGAAGATGAAAGGGAAGGGCGGAGAAGACGGGAGGAGTGAGGACGAGGCAGTCTTCGTCGGCGTGAAGATCTCAGCGACGATAATGAGGACTTAGTGGAGACTGAATGGTATGGGATGGAGATAGCGACGATGATGCGACGACAATGATGAGGTAGAGGCAATGGAGGCATTGTAGCGGTGGCGATGGCATGGATCTAGAGTTTGCAGATGGGAGTTTGGGGAGAGATGATGAACAGTTTTTTCAGAAATTTCGGCTCTGATATTAAAATTGATGTGGACGAAGGAAAATTCAGAGTTTGTGGTGGAAATTTGTTGGAATTGGGAAAGAACAGTGGAATTAGGGATTGGGTATGATCACGGATCGCAACCCGGCTTCACCGCTTGGTTCGATCAATTCATGAGATTAAATCAAATAATACAAATTTTCATAAGAAAACAATTTTAAGCAAATATTCATTAATTTTCAAAGTCCACTACTTGGATATATATATAGTCTATAAAACATGCACCACACGTGCAATTATTGATAGGATTAAATCTAAACAAATCTAGATTTAAATAACTCTTAAATCTTAACAAAATTTATCTAAATTAAATAAAAAACTAAATCAAATCAAATCTTCTTCAAATCTAAATCCAAATCTAAATTTTAAATCTAAATAAATAATAATAAATCTGAGCCATCTGATTCTCCATCAATGAGATTCTTGGACAATGGTTCCTATCTCTCGTTATCCTTTCTTCCTCCTTGGATCCCGCCATTGATGTCGTGTCACAGTCTCTTTTCCATGTATCCTGAAAGTTGACCTAGTTCATCTTTGTTGACTCCACCAACCTAACTCCTAATCCCATCCCCCCTAGCCCGCCTGTATTCTCAAGTTCCTTTCCTAGTCCCACCTGAGAAACATAAAGAATGGTCTCCATATATAATCAAATTCTTTATATGTATCTTTTGAAAAATCTTTGTCCTAGGTGGATCTATGCACTAAGGCGCCTAATCTTAAATGTGGAACTCAGGGGAGTTGGGAAGGCATGTGACTGGATTGAGTTTCATTGTGTATGCCCAACGACGGCCAACTGCCTCTTCCATCGTCTTCTCATGGACTTCTACAATCTTTCTTCACTGTAGATAATTTTCGTCATGGACAGATAATTTTCTATCTATGATTTTTTTATACAAACTCCTGAACTACAGGTTCCAAATCATACTTCAAATCCTCTTCCATGACGAGTTAAATTTCCTAATACACCTAAATACTAAGAAAGTGCTACCCTTGAAAATCCTCCTCAAGATCACCAAACAAGAGCACCAAACACCAAACGATCATCCCTCGGGATCAAATTATATATACCTAATTTGCAAAAATCTAAACAAATATAAACCAAACCCATTATCCAAATACCCATGTATCCAAAAACAAATTCCCTTTTTTTCTATTTTTATTTTTTAACAGAAACTCTCTGCTGCTGTTTTTTTTCTTCTTTTTTTAACTCTGTTAGGCTAACAGGGAGAAGGTGAGAAGAAGTCGAGGAAGTGGATGGGTAGAAGAGCGAGAGCATTATGTGGTCTACGAGGTCGAGGGAGATCGGCAATATGTCAAAGAATATGGGTGAAGGCAAAAACTAAACCGGTCGAAGGCGACAGGTCGGGTTCTGCTTGCGGAGAGGTAAGCGGATTGAAGTTGGGTCGGGTCAGAGTGTCAATGGAGCGGGTCGGGATGATTGAAGTTGGGTCGAGTTGGCTAGGTAAAGATGAGATCGGGTTTTGAGGAGATCAGGTTACACGAACTTGTATTAACAATCGGCGAGAGTCGTATTCGCGTACGAAGTCGAGTTTGAGTCTTTGAGATTGTTGGCGGGGTTTCTTTTCGACCAAAGGCGTGGGATCAATTGAAGGATGTTTTTGTTGGGGCTCGTGGTTGGGGGGGGGGGGGGGGGGGGGGGGGGAGCGAGGCACGACATAGCTGTTGGAGTTGATTGGTTATTATTGGTTGTCGAGGAGAAAAACAAAAAGGAGGAAGAAAGAAAAAAAGAAGAAGAAGAAGAAGAAAGAGGAAGGGAAAGATTAATTAGGGTTAGAGTTGGATCTAAGTCTTAAATCTCTGATACCATGATAATAGAATTGGTAAAAAGTTAGAGAGAGACTCTCATCTCAATTGTATTAAATAGATACTTAAAAGTCTAATCCTACCCCTATTCCTATACTACTCTTTATACAACTCATACTCCTTATGGCATCACTCAAGAGGAGTTCACAAAAGACCACATAAAGACAATCAACTTGATGAAATAAGGTCTTAGGGCCAGTTATTGTTTATGAAACACAGGTTGACGCAACCAGTGGGTCATTGTTAATCAACTTCTACTGAAAAAGGTTCACATTGCCGTATCATTTTCTCCAACAGATTCAGAGGACCTTTGAAGGAGAATGCACCCTGCCCGCCGTGAACTTTCAAAATAGCTGGTAACAGACAAGGATATAAGCAATGAAAACCATCGCAGCTTAGAACATCTTAGCCCTAGTCCACTTGGTTTGCTCAAGGTTGAATTTTTTTTCCTACTTGTTAACAAGACAAGCCATAAATTAGCACATAATTGAGAGAACTTTTGTCTTTGGACCTGTAAAGGTGGGTGGAGAAGATTTCCAGTATCTTTGGAAATTGAGGTATATGTACATATGTCACAAGTCAATTTCTTTGGCTACTACAAGGATTATCTAGATGAAAGTGAGAAAAGGTTGGCCAAAAACATGGACAATATAAAAAAGAGAGTAGTGCTGTTTCCTTTAAGAATCTAAAAGGTGATCATCATGATGGTGCTTATAGAGGAGAACTCACACTTTAATAAACATAATTCAATCAACAAGGATTTATTCTGAATCTCTGATCTTTTGATCCCATCACGGTGATCATAGTCACAAGTTATTCAGAAATAATCAGCAAGTCTCAAAAGTTTGGTGATCGGGAAATATATGGAAATTATTTGGCAGTAATTTGGAAAAATGTGAAGCGATAACATATTGTACAGACCTACTTTCTCTATTGTTATCATAAACTTGAAATACACTTAAAAGTATGCTTGGAAGAATGGCAAAGTAATAAGGATACCTCACTTAGTTGGAAGGTTTGAATCCTGGAATTATTCACCAACCAGCCAATAAATCAGTTTGTTTGTCAACAATTTTCAAAGGATTCCTGAATTTTTCAAGTTCATAATTCTTTTACTAGGTGTGCAATGTGCACTATGGAGACCAAACTGATGCTTTTTTTGTGTTTTGAATTAGTTTCGTCACCTGAATGTCTGAGGCTGCTCTACTTATGTGCAGAAGCCAGAACCGAATGCCAGAAAAGGAAGATGCTTAGTGTGACATGTTTTGTGAAACACACCCAAAATTATGTGGGGTTTTACTTGAATCAAAGAGGAACGCAGAATCACAACATCTGGAACTATACCTTTCTTGTGTCGGAGAACATTTATCTAATCATAAAAATGACTCAAACGTAGACACTTTAACCACTTATAATGGTTTAAATGTGTTTTGATATTGCAGAGTCATAAAGATTGTTAGGAATATGAGTTGTAAAGGAAATCTCCTTGTTAAATTAGCAAGTACTACATACTTTTTCAGTGCATCTTTTGTTTGTGCCTACCCCTAGTTCTACCAATTCTTTTAACTATGATCCTTCGACTCCTAATTACGCACTCATTGGTCTCTGTTGCACATGTCCAAAAAAACAGCCTCAATGGATCTTCTCTCGTTTTATCCTCATCCATTGAAGTTAATCCAACATCTTACAGATTAAGTCATTTCTTTTCCTTAGCTTATTGCCATTTATTTATCTCAACTATCACATTAAACTAAATATATTTGTTGGACATGTTTTTTAACTGCCCAACAGTATGACCCATATAACATGGCCATTGGGGATTGCCATCATATAAATTTTTCCTTTAGCTTCTTAGGTATTATTCTATGACAACATAATACTCTACAAGCACTTTTCTAAGCTTAATGATCCTGCTTGACTTTATGAATATCATCCTCCTAAATTTCTTCATCATGATGAATGATCGAAGCATCTATAGGCATTTCTTTAACGTTTTCTTTCCATATAATTCTTTTTTCTTTTTTGTTCTACTAATACTGTATCCTTTGAATTCTAAAGCTTGTCTACCTACTCCTGCCTCTAATGACTAAAGAAATGATGGCTCTAAAATGCTTGATTCCGTTCCTCTATGGCAACAAAAGCGGCACAGAGAATTAAACTGAATGTGTAGAGTCTGTGGACCTATCCATGATCAGCAATACCAAGTGTATTACTAAGGATCATTTTATCTTGTTACTAACAATATGGATGATTCACAAACTAATAATATGAAAGCACGAGCATAAACCAGTCATTAACTCAACACATGAATCAGATATTTTTCATGTTTGTTTTTCAACAGATTCTGAGTTCTGTATGTTTACCATTGAGTTTATTTGGTTGTGAACATAGGTGGAAGTATTGCAAGAACAGTTGCAGAAAGAAAGGGATTTGAAGGCGTCATTAGAATCTGGGCTGATGAACATACAACCTGGGCATGTATCTACTATGTCTGCTATGGATAGCAAGGTTGGCTTGGTAAAAGGATTAATTACCTTTATCTTCTATTATGATTGATTTTTTGCACAAGATTTACTCGCTATAACTGTGATAAAGACGAGGGCAGATCTCGAGGAAATCAATCTTGCTGAAGCAGATATCATTAATTTGACGCAGAAGGCCGCTGACCTACGTGGGCAGCTCAGCCGTCTACAACCGAGCAATTCACCCTGGTGCATATCATGTAAACAACAGTTAGATAGAAAGGAGTAAGATTATGTTCTCTGTAAGCGTTATGATTAGTACCCATTTTTGCTCCATGCAATATTATTATAGTGACTGTAAAAATTGGCATTTTTCATACTGAGGTTTTGCAACTTCGTCGTGATTCATAGTGTTAATGCCAATTTATGTTTTGTTGTGGATATATCTTTTAGTAGGTTACTAACGCCATTCAATTCTTTCACATTGAGATAACAATGTAAGTGTACTTTTTATTGCTACACTAATATAATCCTGTTTTCAGAACTTCATGTTTGATTTTTTGTTTCCCCCTAGACAGTTTATTTTTGGATTTGTTCCCACTTGAACTTGAAGCGCCATTTGACTTCTCTTTTAGTCAAAAAGGTCTTCCATGTGCTCTCGTTTAGTTCATTTGTTTCTGGGTTGCTAGACTAGTTTCATAGTATTATAGACAATATTATCATTTGCTCATAGCATGCCGAGGAGCCCCCACATGTGACTTCTCTTATATATAGCCTTATTCCCCCACAGAGTGCAACATTGTTCCTCAACCTGCCATCTTCTCATTACCTTCATATTAGAGCACCCAGGTAATACTAGGGGCTCATTTCTTCATGCAATCCGAACACCAATGCTAGGAATGAAGCTTCCATATTCATCATATCTAAGCTTGATATGGTCTCTGAGATTAGCATTCTCTAGTTGGACGCACTTATTAGTATTAACTAGAGACTTTATTGCTATTAGCCAGGATTAGTGTCCAAGCACGTTAGAAATTGTAATGTTGTCTAAAGTTCTGACTACTTAAAAGTAGTCCTGCTAATATTATTAAATAGAGTTTCTGGTCTGTGTTATTATAGTCATCCATTTCTGAATGCGATGTCAACATGTCTAATGCCAATTTAGTTTCTGAAATTTTTACTTTATGTGAACATCTAATATTGATTTTTTTTTCCCCTTTTTGTTACTTTTCAGAAACAGGATGGACCTAGAGAAAATTGTTGATAGTGGCCTTCTACAACAAAATGCATATTCGTTGACAGCTGATGTATGCTCTGTGTCTTCTATATTTTCTCTCTGGTTATAATCCTCTTCTTGAGTGCACATATTGTTGGTCAGTACCCACTTGAATCATCCACATTTCTAATTGCGTTATGACAAGAAACTAGAACCTATTCGTGCATATCAGCTTAATTATTAGCAATTATTACAATCGTATATCAGCTTCATTATTTCATCTTTTTGCGCATAGTTAATCACTAAGAACAAATTTAACTTGTATGCTTTGAGCTAATGGAAAGTGATCTTATATAAAATCTGACATTATAACAATAAACGCACTAAGCAGTTTGTATCTCGTTTGGGTGTTCACTTAGTTATCTTATCGAACAAGTCGTTGTAAGACTAGTTGGGCCCTTCTTACTGTCATTTGTTAGATCATTTTACGATCAGGAGCCAAGCCCTAGCAAAACTAAATACATCAGGTTTCCCTTCTCGGCCTTCCACTTAATCACAAGCAAAATTTAGTCTAGGATTGTTAGTTTTGCACCTAAGCTTCATGATAAACTTCGAAATATCAAGTTCTGAATATTTTAGGTTTGTGTATCTTCCAATCTTTCTATCACTATTTCATGATCACATAGAGAGAGAGACTTGAGAGAAGCAAACACAGTGACCCCCCCCCCCCCCCCCCCCCCCCCCCCCCCCCCCCCCCCCCCCCCCCCCCCCCCCCCCCCACAAATTGGTCTCTCTCACCCTATTGCCTCCCTCAATCTCTCTCTCTGCTCATGGGACACACGTCAATGTTGCCTTCTAAATTTACGTGTGCTAAGAACAAGAAACAAAGAATGATGTATCCTTGTTGTGAAGGGATGCATCCGCGAGCGCCGCCAGAGACCACCGATTCCCACCGTATCTCACCATCGCTGCATGCAAATAGTTAACAAGTGGAGTGGACACAAAACAATGGAGGGAAATCAACTGGATTTGAAGTGGATAATAGGGGAATTGGAGAGCCCCTCCTCTCTTACAAGCTCCGATTTGGAGAATTTTAGTCTGAAATCAAGATTGGGGCAGCTGATTACACCATCCTCCCTCTTATATGCTTGAGCTGAATGGGGGGAACGAAGAATATGCTGTTGGGATTTTAGTTTGGATTTTAGTTTGTTAGAATTGAGTTTGGGCCTACGGGCTTCTTCTCGGCACACCCTCAACCCGACCCAGTTAACTCACTGAATATCCAACGGCTCTCTTTTGAAATCCAAGACTAATCCAATGGCTCTGCCTCATCTTTCTCATTTAACCAAACTTCTCCCCCGCTCAACTCCCGCGTTCGTCTCAGATACCCTGATGCGCATCTGGCTCGACAGCTCCGGTGGTCGCTGCTGCTCCAGCTGGATGCGAAGGGACCATATCAAAACTCCGCCCTTGAAATCGAACTTGTCCTCCAGGTCGGAGATCAGAATCTCCCAATTAGTATTCATCTCCCTTGCATTACTTTCTGAGGGAATTCCAGCATGTGAACTAGCAGCAAAAAGAGCAATCCTCCCATATTTTTCGTTCTCCATTACTTCTGAGCAGCCAATTGCACTTGATTTGCCAGAAGTACCTTCAATTTTAGTACTTGCCCATGTCCATATCTGTATTACATGTAACTGGCAAAGGGGTCCTACTTCTGTTAACTGAATGCTAATATTCCCAATGTTTCTCACTTCATCCATGCTTGAGGGTGAGTACTCAGAGAAATGCTTCACCATCAGAAGCTTAATTGGCGACTTGTTCACGTTTACAGCATTTCCATCCTTCCAAGCCTTGGGTTTTCTCATGAATTCCTTGCCAAAATGTCTGTCAGTCCTGGCGAGTAACTCAAACAACTTGATGGTGATGCGGAAATGGAAATTTATCCGACCACCATACATATTTGGATCTTCAGAACTGAGAATGTTGATCAATTCACCCACATTGCTTGCTGCAAACTGTGTTATAAGTGTGAGGGCAGTGCCATCTTTCTTGCCAGCCTCATAGCCACCAGGATCAAAGATCATCACCTTCTTATCAGCAAAGAGAGCACTGACAACTACCCCTGCATCATTAGCTGAACTGATAGCCAAATTCCTTGGAATGAATTAGCCTTCCCTGTGTGCATCAGGGTTTCACTGTCAAAAGAAACCCCCAGCATTCCCCATCAACAAGGCACCCAACTAGATCTTGAGCATCCCTATCATAATCATCATCATAATATTTGTTCAGAAGTTGTTTGACATCCTCCCGAACTTCCCTCTTAAGCCTAGGACTCTTCTTCATTAAAAATTGATCAAGTCTGGGTGCTTCTGCAGTAGGTTCTTTGGCATTCAGGCCCATATCCACCCTCTAAGCTGCCCTAATGCTCCTCCTCGATCTTGTTATTCTTTGTTTAGGATCTTTACTAAGTTTCAGTCTGGGAAGAGTAGCATGCAGTCCAAAAAGGGCAGTATAACTGTTAAGTGAAGTTAGTTCCTTTAGTCATTCTCATGCCCATTGAATGCCTCATCACCACTATCAACTTCAGATTCTGAAGATATCTCTTGTATCTTTGGACCCGTCTTGTTTACACTCTTTTGCCTCTATCAGCTGGTTTAAAGACTCCACCATTTTGACTTTCCAAATTGTTCAATTGGGCCTGCTTAGCACTTTTCTTTCCCATTGTTGCCTTCTTGTGTTCATCAATCTTAGTTTTCTTCACAAGGTTGTTTCTGCCAGCTATCACATTATCTTGCTTATCTGCGAGTTCAGCCTTGGCAGTAGCATCTTCATCTTCAATGTCAGTCCCTCCTGGATAAAGTATCATGGCTTGGGTACCACTAACAAGGGCACTTCCCATGCTACATCTTGCTTCATCATCACCCACAGAAGCACTAATTTTGCTGGCAATCTCTCTCACCAATGTAGTATCAGAATCATAGTCTTCCCTTGGATCACCATCATCTTCCAGCAATGAATCATCCTTGTTATTTTCATCCCACACCATCACCTTCTTCCCTTCCACAAATCTGATGCTGACATGCATTCTTAACTCCAGCCATGGCACTTGCTTCCCTATGGATGAAGAAACATCCACTTTTTCAACATACTTCGTGGAATCAACTAACTGAGGTGTTCCTATTGGTGCTTCATCATAGTTATCATCATCTAAATCACAAATGGGAGCTAAATCAGTCTGTTCCTTTCCATCAGCATTTCCTCGAATAGATTCCATCTTCATCTCCCCTCACAATACTGATCAACATCACAACCACCAGGGTTTTTACCATGCTCTCAGAGTCCAACTCTTTCATTAAATCACTCTTATCGGCTTCAAAATCATATTCAGAGTCAGCCAAGTCTTCCTCAATTACAGTTACTTTATTTTTTATTATTCCTCCCAATATGCGTCTGCACAATGAATTTAAAACCTGAGTCCTTAGCCAGATCTCATATGACAATTTCAACTTGCTCGGCAGTGTCATCGGTTGTAGGATCTTACTCCTTAACCAATGTTCAGCCTTATTGCAGAGATACATAACATCTTCCCTTTCCGGTGTTGTCACTGATTTCACAGTGACTCGTCACAATGCACTTTAAAAGCTCTTTGGTTTCTTTAGCTATAGCCACTTCTTCATCTTCATCATCTCCAACAGTCCCAAATGACTGCCTCTCCCCAGGTATTTTAACAAACACCTGGTGGCCAACACCCTTCACCTCCTTCCTTGAATCCATGCTTCTCTCCAACGATTCTCACCAGATATGGATCCAGATCCCTGGGTCTACACAATTCCAACACCAGCAAAACTTTCCATTCTCGAACTGAAGTGGATGGATTGAGGTTGAAGTGCATACTGACCTTCAACGAAACTCCTCCGGTCTCTGAGTCCATCGAGATGGCAATCGCGCAGCTGATTCTTGCAGAGATCACCACCATCGTCGGGATCCCATGGACTGGATCTCCAAGTAGATCTGGATCTAATCCTGCCAACTGATCCAAGATCCACTCCCTCATGAAGTGTCTCTCCACCAGAACTGTCGCCGTGTGCCGATGTAGCTACGATGAACTGAATCTCTGATACCATTGATGCATCCGCCGCCGCGAGCGCCGCCAGAGACCACCGATTCCCACAGTATCTCGCCATAGCCACCTGCAAGTAGTTAACAAGTGGAGTGGATACAAGACAATTGAGGGAAATCAACTGGATTTGAAGTGGATAATAGGGGAATTGGAGAGCCCCTCCTCTCTTACAAGCTCCGATTTGGAGAATTTTAGTATGAAATCAAGATTTGGGGCAGTTGATTACACCATCTTCCGTATTATATGCTTAAGCTGAATGGGGGGAAAGAAGAAGAATACGCTGTTGGGATTTTAGTTTGGATTTTAGTTTGTTAGAATTGGGTTTGGGCTTACGGGCTTCTTCCTGGCGCAATCTCAACCCAACCCGGTTAACTCACTCAATATCGAACGGCTCTCTTTTGAAATTCAAGACTAATCCAATGGCTCTGCCTCATCTTCCTCATTTAACCAAACTTTTCCCGCGCTCAACTCCCGCATTGGCGCATTTGTATCAGATACCCTGATGCGCTTCTCCCTCGACAGCTCCAGTGGTCATTGCTGCTCCGGCTGGATGCGAAGGGACCGTATCATGAAGCTTGGACGTTTATCTGATACAACTTTGTTTCTTTGGAAAATTTAAAAAGAGAAAACAAAGAAAGAAGGAAATAAAAAGACGCCCCATGTTGAATCCTTCATTTAAGGAATTGAAACTCTCTGTGAGCAGATATGTTGTCAAGTGTAGCCTTTGGAAATGTTCAACTACAAAGACAAGATTTCCCATCTTCACTAGACAGACCGACCTCCCAGAAAGCCTCACCGCTGCCAGCAAGTCAGACCAGAGATCTGGGAGTGTGGTGTACAGTCTTCCACTGAGCTATCAGCTGTAAAATCTATCATTCTCCCTAACAAGTTCTTAAATTTAGATGAAGTACTCTTGGTTTTTTCCAACTTTTTGTTATGGACTGAAATAGTAAGAATAAAACATGGAAACCGTAACTTTATTTCTGGTAGGTACAGACTGCATCACCTCCAGCAGATAGTGAGGATGGAAAGACGAAATCCCAAACTTCAGCATCACCGAAAAATCAACCTGGAAAGCAGAAGCTCTCTCCCATGGATCAAGACAAAACGCTTCCTCTTGAGTCTGTCAGCATTGCATCTAATGAAATTTCGGCAGAAGTTACCATGAATGCTGCTCCAAATAATTCCAATTCAAGATGCGAGGTAACCCTATACACTTTCTCCCTGTAATTCTATAACAATCTGAACTCTATCAAGGAACGCATAGTGGTCTGCATCCTTTTTCCTTCTTCATGTGCTCATTCTCTTGTACACAGAACTCCACATCTGGAACAAATCGTAAGAATCGAAGACCTCGAACCAAAGATTCAATTCCTTCAATAGACCAGAAGCTTTCCCAGAAGCTACTGCGAGGTGAGGAGGCAATGTCAGTCACCTCTGATTCTTCGAAGTCAACTTCAAAGTGTGAGGTAGGTCTCTACATTATTTTCCCTTCATTAGCGATTTGCTATTATCCGCTTTCCCATTTAGCCCCTGTCAGTCTTTTTGTTACTTATGCCCATGAACGCCATTATACCTGTCAGTTAATTGCTAATGTCTTTTCTATGCAGAATCCCAAGTCTGAAGCAGAAATGGACACTGAGTATGGCAAAACTCAAAACCAAAATTCCCCAACCTTGGCTGATGCGCAGCCTTCCCAAATGCTACCACGACAGACAACAACCCAGAGCAGCACAAAATCCAATGATACGTCCTCTGCTGAAGAACCAATAGCATTAACCCGGAATTTCGCTTCAAAGAGATCCTCTTTTAGGGCAAATAAAATGGAATTACAAGATTCACCAACTCTGTCAAATAAGCAGCTATCCCAGAGGCAACAGTTAAGTACCACTAGTGTGAAATCTACGGGCCAGTCTAATGATACATCAGCAGTTGGAAGCAATGCTTCATCAAAGAAGTCTTTTAAGTCTGAGGTAAATCTTTATATCAAAAACAGTACACGACTATGCTAAGATTTCTGTCATAATTCGCATAGAAGACACCAGAGAACTCTTGTGTCTTTACTAGGGTTGTTTGGTTGGGTTGGGATAGTGTTAATTTAGTTGCGTGTTTACATTAGGATGCAGCTACTTCATCATCATCATCATCATCCGCACTAATCAGGCTGACAAACCGGCTCCATTTTCTGAAGGAACGACGGGTCCAGCTATCAAATGAGCTTCAAAACCTGGATGCAAATGCAAACCGCACCTCTGGTTCAGAACAACCTCCAAAGACCAATTCTAAGTGAGCTGAACTATGCTGTTTGAGAGAACTTCCTGCACTGGGAGATCTAGCATCCAGGAGCAGCTTCTTTGGCTGCTGGAGTGGAGCATTTTGTTCTGAACTTCTTATTTTGATGGCTGGTTTGAGTTTAACTGTCGCTGAGATGCTCGAGTTATGGTAGTCATGTTAAAAAAAAAAAATGGGGGAAATTTGTGATGCACTCTTTGGCTACATTTTTTGGTAGACTTGTTGAGTGATAGTAAAATGAAATATATCGATGTTTAAAATTATATTTGGGCACTAGTGAATTTCAAATATGCTTTAAGCGCTTATTAGAGTTTTCCTGAGTTGCCCTGATTTTAGAATTGCTCCAGCAGTGAAGATTTTCTATGGCAACCTCCAAACTTCGTTCATATTTCCATCCTTTTTTAAGTCTAAATTTAATAATCAGAAGCAGGGAGAACTCATCTTTTCTGTGTTATATATTACTACTTTTTACTTTGACTCTATGTCTATCCAAAGATTTCTATTCTTAGGGTTTTTAGGAGCAACAATTTTGATTTTTCAAATTGTCTATACACCTCTTCATTTATATATTATCCTACCATCAACAACTAAACAATAAAGCTCTTGTTCTGCTTTTATATATTAGCCTTCAGCAACAAGCCTCAGATGCATTTGAGGTGGTTAGCTTGAATCCCATCTCCATCATTTATTATATTTTTTAGTTTTTTCTATTTATTATTCTTTATTTCTTTCCACCTGGTGCCCCCAAGTGGTTTTTTTTTTTTTTTTTTTTTGGCCTTTTCTTTTAAGTATTATTTTCCTTTTTCGTTCTTTCTTTTTTCATTCTTTCTTTTTTCCATTTTTTCTGTTAAGAGTAATATTATGATTATAATATCAGTTGTATTAAGAGTAGGTTTTCCTTATTATACAATTGTAACCTTTATATATTCGGGCATTCACCTCGTCAATAATATATAATTCAGATTCTTCTTTAACTGATTTAACATAGTATTAGAGCCTATTCTTAAAAATTCTTTTCTATTGATAGTTATCGACAAATTGTTCACATGCCTGCACTAGGCGGTTTCATGTAGCATGTTCCTAGCACCGAGCAACTTTTCCATTTTGTGTTTTTATCAAAATCTTCTCTGTTGTCAAAGTTTTCTACTTGCTTGTCACCACGACAATATCTTCGACTTCAACTTCAACGAGTTTGGCATCGTGGGCTATGCATGATCACTAACGTCACAGAGTTAGCAATCTTCTTTCATCTAATTGGTCTACATTTTTTTCTATTGATTTTGAGGATCTCTCGTAAACTCCTCTTCTATTGAGTTTAGGGGTCACTCAAAAATCCATTTATTTCCTTTCTAAGCGATATTCTTTTCCATCAGTGGATTTGCAATGTCAATGTTCGCCAAGCTTCAAGTGAAAAAGAAATGGGGTTTTTTTTTTTTTTTTGACTATTCTAAAGTGACTTACAGATTCAATGTCCGCTTCAAAAAAAAGAGAATGGTTTATATTTTCAAGTCCATCTGACTATTCTAAAAAGACTTACAGGTTCAATGTTCGCCTCTATTTCCAACGAAAGAGACATCATGAGTTTTTGGAGTCTGCCTTGACTATTAAAGAGACTTACCAGCTCGAAGTCCTTATTGCGACTCGTGAAAGAGATGTACATCAAGCTTCAGAATGTGCTTCGTTATCGATTAGAATCCATCTCCACTTCTCTTTTTCATCATCCACTCATTCAAACTCTCGATGTTTCATCCATCGTGTGTTTGCAAGAGGGCGTACAATAGTTTTTACAAATGTTGTTCATCAGTCTTGGAAAAGCATCATATTGATCGGCATCAAGTTTCAAAATTTTCAGCATATATTTTTCAGATTTTATTTTTATTTTTTTTATTCAAACTCAAAATTTTCCCTCCATCGTGAATTTATGAGGGGGTGTTAAGAATAATGTTAGGATTATAATACCAGTTGTGTTAGGAGTAAGTTTCCTTATTAAGCAATTGTAATATCTATATATTCGGACATTGCGCTCGTAAAATACAATTCAACTGATTTTTCACTTTCTAACATTTTTTAATTCGTTTTCTTAATCTTACTTTTAGAAACTTTTTCCTTCTATCCTATTCTTTTTCTTTCTCATGCTTTCTTTCTTTTTTCTTTGAAAATTGCAAGTTCCCTACTCTCAGAATCTTTCAATTAAAATTTAAGAAACAAATACAGAATTACTTCAAATTTTGGCATTTTTTTTCCAAAAAGAACCTCTCGAGTTTCAACATAATGTATGCAAAGTGTCCTACAAATTTGCAAATTTCTTAACAATATTTTTTAGAATTCAAATTTCAACCATCAACGCCATCAGTTCTAAGTTGGTTTCCCCGTGGGAGCTAGAAATTTTCTTTATATGAAACATTTACCCCCACAAAACTTGGCAGTTTTCCTTTTCCTCTGAAATTTATGAAGAAAATAATGTTTATAAGCTGACAGCTTATTTTGTAAAATGAGTTATTAAGAGAGAGAAATTAATAAGACCTGCCCACTTTTCTCATTGACTCGGTGGACCTCACCACTGGCTCATTTTGCGAAACGAGCTCTCAACACATAAATGGCAACCCATATACACAGGGGTGCCACCGGATACGGATTATCCGTGAATATTCGCATCCGAATCCGCCTCCAATCCGGATACGGATATCATTTTTTCATATCCGTCAATATTTGTATTCGTATCCGTATCCGAAAGGTAGGTGCGGATACGGATATGGTAAACGTAATATCTTGTTCGTATCCGATCCGATATCCGAATGTTGCGTGCTTCATAATGATATCGGTATGGAGGAGACTATTCTTCAATGGAATAAGACATTAAATTTTGATATTTTGAGTTGGTGAAAAAGTAATAGTGGAAAGTCTTCGATTCATGTAAGAGTACCACAAGATATTTTGAGTATTTCGACATCAATCATGGCATCCGAATCGGCATTTAGCACCGGAGGACGTGTAATTTATTGTTATAGAAGTTGAATGACAATGAATATGATGAATGTATTGATATATACACAATAATATCATAGTATGTATCAATTTAATATTGTAGTAGATGAGATAAAAAGTAATATAAGTATTTCTGTTAATTTATCTTTAACCATATCCATTTTTTAAATATCCGATTAGTATCCGCATCCGATCCGCTAATATCCGATTTATATCTGATATCCGATTTTGGCGGATACGGATATCATTTTTTCACGTCCGCCAATATCCGTATCCGTATCCGTATCCGAAGGTTGAGTGCGGATATGAATATGATAGAGATAATATCCGATCCGTATCCGATCCGATGGCACCCCTACATATACATCATTTCTCCTCCCTAATGAGGTAAGGCAAGGCTCAAGAGGGAGTGGGATTTGAATTCTAAGACATCTTGTACCCACAAGAGAGGAGCCAGCGATGTAAATTCACATGCACTTGGAATAACACTGAGCATATTCTTGTCAAAAAAATATATGGAAATTGACACCGCAGCATCTCAATACGACTCAGAGACAGCTGCAAACAATACCTTTCAGAAATCCAACCAACCATTTTGGCTTTGTACATGATTGCAAGTGGTAAAAGTTTTTACGACTTTTTCAATTTCTCTTATTTGGCCAAGCTTGCAAATTGCATAGGCAATTTGCAAAATCATGTGAGCCTCACGTGACATGTCCCACTTGAAGGTGGTGGGTTGCAAAACCCACTTCTATTTGCAAAATTAATTTAATAATTTAAAATTAGTTTAATAATTTAAAATTAGTTTAATAATCTTATCAATATTTTATTAATATTACAGAAATATTTTATTAATATTGTATTAGTATTCTTAATATATTATTAATTATAGTAATATTTTAGTATTTTATTAATATTTAATTATTTAATTAATTTTTTATTAGTTTCTCACTGTTTATTAGTATTCTTAATATTTTAATTATTATATTAATGTTTATTACTATAAATATTTTATTAATATTATTAATATTTTAAACTAAATTTCTTAATATTTTTTAATATTTTAATTTTTTATTAATATAGCAATATTATGTTATAATATAAAATTACTATATATTTAATGGAATATTTTGCCACAACCACCTTTTTTGCTTCATAATTAGGAAAAAAAAAAACTTAACTTCATGATTTTGTTTGTTATAGCTTCATTCACGTCAGCATAAACTAATTCCTTCCAACCATCACTTTTTTATATATTTTTTTTTTTCTTTTTTACCCTTCTCCATCACCCCCAATGTTGCTCTCTCCTCAAACTTGACCCTGATGCAGAGTTATTCGCGGGTCCACCTGCGCAATCAGATCGCCATGGGGGTTGGAATAGGGGCGAGGAGTCCCCTTCCCGCGGTCGAGGTCTGGGCGGAGCCCCTAGAAATTTTTTCTTTTAGATTGACCTTTGCAGATTTCATCCCCGACCACAGTAGGGGCTCCCTGCCCCATTTTAACCCCCACGACAGTCTGACCGTGCTGGTCGACTCACGAATTACTCTATGTCGGTAGTCAAAGTTGAGAGGAGAACAATGTCAGGGACAATGGAGAAAGGTAAAATAAGAAATGAAAATATATAGACAAACAATGGTTGGAAGGGATCAGTTTATACTGACGTGGATGAGACTGTAGCGAATCAAATTATGACGATGGGTTTTTTTTTCTAATTATGAAGCACAGCAGGTGGCTGTAGCGAAATATTTCATTTATTAATACATTTTAATTTTCGATAGCATATTTAATTTAATAATATTTGTAATATTTAAGTCACTGATGCAGTTAATTTTGTGGTCTACTTTTCCACTTATACTTTCACATTACCAGTCAAATAACGTAAAACACAATATACTTTCTCACTTAAACTTTCACATTACTAATAAAACATCGTAAAACACAATATATTTTCCCTGATACAGTTTACTTTTTTCCATTCTTATTTTACGACTTACGACTTGTCACCACTTGCAGCAAAACAAACAGGCTCAGCTCAAGAGATGTAAAAATGAAAGAAGCAATTCCCTTCTTAAGCCCTAATGACACATTTCAACCCGAGAAGCCAAAACTGGGTCAATAAGAACCATCACAAGTATGGGCGTCAATTGGGCTGTGTTGGGCCAAACCCGGCCCAGGCACGGCGGGCCAGGAGCCGGGCTGGACCGTGCTGAGCTCGGCCCGCCCGGCCAACAGGCAGGCGGCCCAGCCCAGGCCCGGGTTCCAATTGTGGGATCCAGGCATGTCCCAAGGCTCGGGTGCCCCGGCCCATGCCGCCCCGCAAATTAAAAAAAAACTTAAAAACTATAAAATTCAAAAAACTCCTAAAAATTTCAAAAAAATTACTTATTCAAGTTGTGATAAAATTATCAAAGAAAATTATAAGCGGTAAAATGAAAATATATTTTTTTATTAGTGATCCAATAAAATAGATAATGGATACAAATACAATTGAAGTATAAATTAAATTTTTTTTCAAATTTATCATTAATACATAAAAAAAGTATAAGTCTTCAATTTTCATTCATTTTATCAATCATAAATAAAAAAATAAGTCTTCACTCATTTTTTCATTCATCTTTTGAGGATTCTTCTGGAGACTCTTCGATGAAATCATCAATTGTTTTATTTTGACTTCTTTTTTGCACATCCACCCAATCCTTCCCACATATGGTCATCTTGATTTGCAAATACCCCATTCAATGGCTATAATAGCCGTTGGGCTCGATGTGCCATACTAGGCCTGGCCCGGCCCAGCCTGGTCAGCCCAACGACTATTATAGTCGTTGGGTTTGTTTTTTGGGCCACGTCAGCCCGGGCGGGCTGGGGCCGGCGCCCGAGCCCAGGCCCTGGCACGGCCCGCTGCACCGTGGGCCGCCTCTAGCGACCCGGGGCCGGTCAGACTTTTTCCCAGACTCGGGCCGGGTCTGACCCGTAGCCCGGGGCCGGCCCCGCCCATTTGACACCCCTAGTGACAAGCTCTCCCCAAAAGAAAAACCGAAGGAGATCTGTCAAAGGATCCACATTTAATCCGAAATCCATAACTAATGAATCGCTCGATAAGGACTAGGAGAGAGAGCATAGACTACAAAAAGAACAGCCTTGACAACAGAATTCCAATGGCTTGAGAGAGGGATTTGGTGCCGCGTAAGAAACATTGTGGAGATGCGGAAACCTCAGATGTCGGATTTGAGGAAGGAGCAAGAGATGTACCATTCGTGAACGTGCCACATTCCCCGCCGCTGTAACGAAAACAATTTGGCTACCTCATCTAGTAAATTGCCCAAAAAGAAAAACAAGTTTGATGATTTCTCAAATCATATGTGATCATGTAAACGAACAAGACTATCAGGTTCTTTAGTCATAAACCTGTCAAACATGCAAATTTTGTTTTAGTTTCTTTTTATCCTAATTTCTTTGTTTTTCGGAAAGGATAAAACACTGCAACTCAAAATGTCCTGCTTTTTGAAGATCCTGTATCGATTAAATACCAAGGTGCCATTGCATGATATGGAACTATACAAAATAAAAGTAGTAGTCCCTTTTTCATAAAAATTGAAGAAAATTTTAAAATTACACTTCACAAAGAGCAGTACTAGTTCAAAAGTTATTTTCTATAAAACAGACAGGCTGTTCATAAAGTATAAGTTAAAAGAAGAAGGATCGGCAAGATGAAAAGCAACATACCTTCCAGGAAAAACACATGGAGCATGACCTGCAAGATAAGCAAAAAAACAATTACTAAACGTCACCACAATGAACTTGCAAAGAAATTACATGAATGCAATGTTTTTCCACGATCAGGAAGGTCGTTTCTTAATTGTAAACTGTTATCAGTATTGACTCACCACAAATATTTATGGTACTGAACTATCATCATTAGAGATTGCATGCTAAGTTGTTTTCTTTTGTCCTTCTTTTAACCATTCAGAATGTATGTATGTATAGAAATAGCCAATGCAACAAACTAAAAGCTTTTCCCTATGAGTCCGTGACCATCAAAAACCTGAAAATATGCTTGTAGAGTTTGATAAGGATACAAGCTATCAAATAAAGTAATGTTTGATGGATGGTTTGATCAGGATACAACCTAACGAATAATTTTTGATGGATGCAAACAAGGCCACCCACCCATTTTTATTTGACTAAACTCCAAAGCCTCCAGAGATCTCATTAGGCAATTCATATATCATTTATTCATCTCCGGAGAACTTAATATGTTTACTAGAGTAATACACCAGTCAAGGTCAGATTCCTAAATCTTGTTGTGGGTTGGAGATCAAATAGCTTCTAAAATGGTTGCCATTGGTAAATAAAACATAGAGAATAAACTACTACATAATCTTCCTTGGGTCTGCAGTGGTGATGGCAGCAGCCCCATTGAAATAGCAAGTACCAGAAGCCATTCCCATCTGGTGACAGTACGCATTGAAAGCATATGTAGCATGAGCCTCCACTCTGTCTGGATCATAGCACGGCTGCCCCTGCAGCAACAGCAAGCAGTCCGCCTTCCCAGGACCGCAAGCCGCCCAATCTAAAGCCGCCTGCAGCATCTTCCCATCTGCCCCATCCTTCGCGATACAGCAAGTCTGATTCATCGTGTCATTTGCTAACACCATTCCTGACCCAGTCAAGTGCAGTCTGTAAACCTGGACGCCATTGGCATCAAACAGACCCCAGTATTTCTCCGAGAGAGCTCCAGGCCTCAAGTCCTAACATAAAGTTCATACATACATGGGATTTCTGTACCTCAGTCGTCAGCTGTGATATCTTAGCCGGCGTGACGTGGCGTCATATCAGTCGCAAATTTGTCAAAAATCTAGACACTAAAAGGACAAAACATCCGGCTCGAAAAGACCATCAATCCCTTGACCGTTACCGAATGACTAATATATTCTCAGTTTCACTTTTAACCTGGCGAAAACTATTCCTCCAAAAAAAAAAAAAAAATTGTGCCACATCAATTCGCTTTAGTTCGTTGTCTCGTCCATAAAAAAATTTTCGATTTCAGTGTTGAATTTTAATTCAACTGAAATTTTGATTAAAAATGTGTTTTATTAAAATTTGAAAGTTTTAATTTCAAAAAGCATTTTAGGAAATTATTTTTTTTTAAAAGAATGCGGCCATGGTAGCATTAATTTTCAAAAAAAAAATTTACTTTTGAAAGTTGTTTTAATCACAATTCAACTGTATACTGCGACTTGAAACCATTTTTTTTTATTTTTTTTGTTTTCAAAAACTGCAATCAAAGTCGCGGTTTGTGAAAAATAATTTTTTAATTTAAAAAGTATTATTTTAATAATTTCCCAAATTTTGTATTATAAAGAACACTGCGATCGAGGCCGCGTTATTTTTTAACGTCATTTTCGCTTTTTAGATTTATTTTATTTTACACTACAACCTTTGTCGCAGTATTGTTTAATTTTTTTCCATTTATGCCACAAGAGTCGCAGTCTTTTTTATTAATTAAGCTAAATAATATACTGCGACCGTGATCGCAGTCTTAGAAATAAGGGTCGCAATATTTTAAAACAGCGACCAAGATCTCATATGTTAAGTAATTAAGTTGATTAGAAGATTGGACATTGGTCGCAGTCTTATGCAACATCAGAACCTTTAAAATCAATGACTTGTTGTGGTCTTACTTCTTCACAACCTTCTTAGGATTCATTGCGTAACAACACGGGAAATATTAGAATGACGCATTCCTGCATCAACCAAATTGTTCATAATGCTTCTGCTCATCTTTGATTGATGTGTCTGATGAGAGTAAAAGTGATGAACCTTATCAGGACTTAATAAATCACACGAATGCAAATCAGTAAACTTTGGTGACCATTCAAAATCTTCTGTCTGGTAATAAACGCAAACGAACATGCATTTCAGTAGGAGACAGACTCTAGTATCAATACGACAGTTGACGGTAAACCCTTCTTGTCTTTTGTCACGCAACTTCTTCACACCCTCCTTATTGTAACAATATTATCTACAAATCCCTTCATGCGGAGGCCTCTGTTCTTGTATTTTTCAACATTATCAATTTAGAGCTCCTTAATCTTCCTACCATTATGTTTCGTCATCATATCCTTCCACTTCTCTAGCACACCTAAGGCTTCAAACCTTTGTCTCATGGGATATATCCAGCAATGCCTAGATAAATCATCAATAAAAAGACAAAGTACCGATGACCTCCAAGCGATGCAGTATAACGTGAATACAATCAAGATGGCCTTTCCAAGTGGTGAGTAGAGACGTCAAATTTCACCTTCATCTTCTTGTCCAGAACTATTGGCCCAGAGGCCCATCACTGTAGTTTTGGTGATGATTAACTCATGTAGTTATAATTTACTAATAATTTTGTGTTTAAATAGTTTCAGTGATTGACTAAGATATTAGTAGGTGTTTAGCTTCAACAAAGAAGTTTTGGAGCTTTCACATGTTGATTCAAGAGCTCGCGCGTCAAGATTGCATCTAGCACTCGGTTGGAGTCAAGCTCGTTGGATTGCGTTTGGATCGAGTTATCTTGGAGACAAGAAGACTTCGGTTTGTGTTTAGTATGTTTAGATCATTGTAAAGATTAGATAGTATTGATATGCTCAAGTTCATATACACACACAAGTTTTAAAGTTTATTAGTTTTTATTTTCGATTTAACCGGTTTTTGGATTTCATGTCAAAAACATATATATATATATATATATATATATATATAATATATATATATATATATATATATATATAATATATATATATATATATATATATATATATATATCTTATATGTATAATAGATTCTATCCATATACAATATTCTTCAAAGTTGTTTCAATATCATGTTTTTGTATTTACATGAGTCTTGGAGAAAACGGTTTTCCATTTCAAAAATTCAAGTTTTGAAAAATACCGATTTTTATTTAAAGCCTAATTTCAATATCACAAAAATGGTTCAAATAGTTATATAATATGTGTTGAATTTTTATAATACATATTTGTATTTCAAGATCTTATAAGAACTTATTTTTGTGAAATTTATGTGATTTTATGGGATTTAATTGACATTAAAAAGACAAGTTTTCAAATCCTAGCCTGACTGCACTGGCGGTCGACCAGACGGTCGACCGGATCAGTGGTCGGTCGACCGTCATGGTCGACCGATGTGCACGGGACGTGCACAAAGACCAGCCATTCGGCCGGTCGACCGCCGCGATCGACCGACTGAAAGCACCCCACTCTTGGGTGGGGGCCGGTCGACCGGGCGGTCGACTGATGGCTTTGGCTCGGTCGACCGGGCGCGTCGACCGGAGGCACAACGGTCATAAAAATGATCGTTGGCCGGTCGACCAGGCGGTCGACCGGAAGGGAAATCTGCCCTTTCCTGGCTGCCAACGGGTAGATTTTTGAGGGGCTATATATATGCCTTCTCTTGAGCTATTTTTAAAAGATTTGAGAAGAGAAATATTTTTATCTTTCAAGTGTTTTTCAGCAAGAGTTTTTGTGGTTAAAAGATTTATTATTATTTATTTTTAAAGTGTTGAAAAATTCAAAGAAAGAGAGTCTTTTGGGAATTGGTTTTTGATCTTGATTTCAATATCTATTTGGAGATTTTTCTCAAGTGTTTTTTTATTCTAAACACTTCATTTTGTCACACTTGAGCTATCTATCTATCCATCTATTAGGATCTTGTTTTGTGAGAAATATTAGTTTGTGGTTTGTTAAGACCACCAAGTGTTGTAAATCACTTTGCTTTGAGTTGTGGGTATCCCTCTTGTGTAGAGGTGATTGTGAAGGAGTTTGATTTGGTTGGTATCCCTCTAAGTGTAGAGGTGATTGTTGGAGTTTTAGCTTTGAGTCTTATCCCTCTAGTGTGAGGTGATTGTTGTTTGGCTAAGTGTCCATACCTCAAGTGTAGAGGTGATTGTTGTTGTGCCTTACCTCTTGTGTAGAGGTTGTGTTTGTTGGAGAGAGGAGTTGTGTACTCCTAATTATATTTACCCAAATCCTCAGTGGAGCTTCCCTGTGTGGGAAGTCCTGTGTGGACGTTATAGTGGAAATTCTTCTGTGTGAAGGCGGGGACATAGATCAGTGGCTCGAACCTCGAAACATATCTTTTTGTTTGTGATTGATTCACTATATCTAACTCTCTCTTTTATATCTTGCATTGATTCATATTATTCATATCATATATGCTTGGTATTGTTTGTGCCTCATACTTGTGTTGAATCAAGAGAGCTTCATATAGCATCTCAACTCTTATTTAGAGAAATTTAGAGGAGATAGTCCAGAGCCCTTCACTGAGAATTCGGCTACACTCTTTGGTTACACTAAGAATGTTGCAATTTGTTTTTAATTCCGCATCATTTGTCATTAGATTAGTCATGCACCTATTCACCCCCCTCTAGATGTACTTTCAAGAACGCTATGCCCACCAAATTCCATGTTGCAAGTAGATGCACATTCCAATGATCCCTTCTTTGTTAGAGTTTGTCAAGACTTTTCTCCCGTATGTCTGAGCATCATATGTCAAACCTATGTACAAACATCACCTAAAGAAATAAAAGTTTCAACTCGCCCTGTGACTGTATTACCCATCAAGTGTATAGGTTATAACGTCGGACGCCCTTCAACATCACCATCGAGCCTCTAGTCATCTTGAGAATACCATCTCTTATAGATACTCCAAACCCAATGCTTCCAAGGTACCAACAGAGATAAAATTACTTTTCAATTGAGGTACATACCTCACTTCCTTCAGTTCCCATATCATCCCATCAAGCATTCTTACACGGACTGTATCTATCTCTTCCACTCTACACGAATTATCATCACCCATGACAGCAAAACATCCATCTAACTTCTCAAAATTAGAAAACAATCCTTATTCGGGCACACATAATAGGTAGCTCATGTATCTAATACCCACTCAGAATCGCCTGAGTAACCAATAGTAGGAGTAGTAACGGAGAACGAGAATACCGATGAGTCAAAATCCGATCCACTTGCCTGTGAAGTACCAGCTTGTGTACTATCACCTGTGCGAGATTTGTCTTGGTCTTCAACTCTTTCTTCTTACCTTTGATTCTGGACAATCAACCTTTCAGTGCCCTCTCTCTTTGCAGAAGGCACACTAGTTCTTTTTCAGATCTCTAAAACCTGATCTGGACTTGGATCTCTCACGCTCGCTTTTGCCTTTCTGATTGGAACCTCTATCTCTTACCATCAATGCCTCTGATGTACCATGGAAGAAAATTGATTATCCTTCCTCCTCACTTCATAATTTACAAGAACAAACGACACATCATTATAGTTAAGTGATTGTTTATCATTAATCAAGGTGAAGACAAATGTCTCATACTCTTTATCAGGAAGAGAATTCAAAAGAATTAACGCCTTATCCTTTTTTTTGATATCCACATCCACATTAATCAAATTTGTAAGAAGTTTGTGTAGTTGTTCATGTGCTTAACAATAGAGAGTCTCTTCTTCAACTAGAAGCGATAAAGCCTCCTCTTTAGAAGCAGTCGAGACTCGATAATTTTCACCAGATATTTCTTCTTCAGAATCTCCCACATCTTCATTGCAGAGTTCTCATAGAGCACATGATACTTGATATTTTGTATTAAACAAGACCTTATAAGACCACACGCCATCTTATTTATCTTGTCTCAATCCTTTTCAGAAATCTCTTCTGGATTTTCTTTCAATCATAGAGTGTCTTCAAAGTTTGATGCCGTCGATACATCCATCACCTCACACCTCCGCATCCCAAAATTGTTCATGCCATCAAACTTTACCACAACGATCTTTATCATGATGGGTTCAAGATTTCACCGTGGATTGACTTTCTATGGCCATCTTCTCAATAGATTCCTCAACACAGTGCGAAAAATGATGAAGGAAAATTTTTGGGGGGAGAAAGATTCTCGTAAAATTTTCTTGAATCAAATGAAAGATTACAACGGATTAATACTCCGACTACAAGGGAGGGAAGATGTTCACAATTGAATCCCCTTTGTTTAGTGCTGGGTTCTTGGTGTGGCGGTGGAAAGTGAATCTTATTTTTCATTGACCGGGTGAACGTCAGGACCTCTTGGGAATCCTCTCTTTGGATAACAGACGGAGTAACACAGCTCCTGTCGACCAAGAATCTCAAAGAGATTGTAGGCAAAGATTAACTTGTACGCAGTTCGAAGAGTTGAACTCTCTCTTTCTTTTCAGTGGAGGTCTTGGTGCTTCTACAGCTCACAAGCGAAATTCTCTACTAAGAATTATCTGATCGACCGACCCCTTCTCCCTAGCAAACAGGGCTATTTATAGAGGTTTCAGGGGTGAATGTGCCCCCTAAAAACGCTCCATAATGGGGGGTTAACTCCCTCATTATGTGGGCAGTAATTGACCCAATAACGAGAGCAGTTATAACCGAGACGCCGGTTTCGTCCCTCGCGTCTTGGCGCTGCAGTGATGCTGAGACGCGAGTTTCGTCCCTCGCGTCTTGGCGCTGCAGTGATGCTGAGACGCAGGTTTCGTCCGTCGCGTCTTGGCGCTGTAGTGATGCTGAGACGCGGGTTTCGTCCTTCGCGTCTTGGTGCTGCAGTGATGCTGAGACGCGGGTTTCGTCCCTCGCATCTTAGCGCTGCAGTGATGCTGAGACGCGGGTTTCGTCCCTCACGTCTTAGCGTTGCAGTGATAGCTATGATTAGCCCTGCGTCTGGAGTTTGGACTCTGCTTTTTGATGACTTATATTTAGTGATTTTTAGACAGCCTACAGAACCCCCTCCAAAGTTTTCGATATTCCGCGGTTGACTGGGATGGATTTTGAAATACTTTGGACTCTGGTTGAATTCATACTTCTCATGATTGGACTGACAATCATTCGAGATGCTCTGAGCTTGATCCTGTCTGGAATATGGTCTCTGTGAGTGTACTGTGAAACCCTTTGAAGCCGCCAGAAATGATTATAGCGAGTATCTAGGTACGCAGTCTAGACCTCCCCAGTGCTCTGAGTTTGTTGTTGGTATACTTTGAACCAGGGGTGAACAGTCATCTGCTTGTGCCAGTGTACTATTGAACTGAATTGCAGAAGTAAGGACTGAATGCAAGTCCTGTAGACGCAGGGTCATGTTGCTTTAAAGACGTGACTCTTGTAGGGACACGTCCTTTGAGATGAAGACGTATCTCTCACTTTGTGAACTAGGCGCGACTTTGACCTTGCTGAAGAGGCGCGACTTTTGGAGGAACGCGATTTTCTGTTGAACACGAATCCATGTTGTGGGCGCGTTGCCACATGTCCGGTAGAATTGAAAGGACATCTTTCCTTTGGCGCGCGAATTTTGTGCTGCATTTAATATGCACGCCACGCGTCAGACGGGGATTAGGCCTCGAGCCAAGCGTCGCGTATCTCTGCGGATTTTTGTGCCTATAAAAGACAACAGTCTTTCAAGAGTCATCATTACACTCTTCTTCTTCACCGAGTTCTTTTAGGGTAAGAAAAAGCTCGAAGCTTTTTTCCATTTTCACCACCTTCAACAGTGATTTCACGGTCAAAATGGCACCCAAGACCAAACCCGTTTCTTCGTCTTCGAGCGCCGTCGCTCTGGAGATTCAAATGGGTGGTTCTTCCATGCAGGAGGCCCCTGTTTCTCGTAGTAAAACCATCTGATTTGGTTTCCGCCATTGAAGGGGCTTATAGAGTTCTTTCAACTCTTAAGTACCTTTTGAATGTGAATCGCCAACGCGGGCTCATGCCTGTGTTTGATCTTCAGGCGCGGTTCTTGAGTTGATAGACAAGACGCATGTTTGACCTCTGCATCCTTCCTTTATTAACTTGAGTCCATATCTGTTTGTTGAACACAGGTCCTCATTGAGCCTTACATTTCAGACTTAATGCTCAGAATGTTTCTAAGTGTGGGGAGTTCATACGCAGACTTCTTATAATTCTTGCGTCTTGTAAGATCAGACGCAAGTTTTAATGAATCGCGTCTGAGTCCGATACTTAGAAATTTTTCTAAGTTCTGGATTTGAAATGCGGGCTTCATGCAAGCCTCGCGTTCTTTCAGTCTGGACGCAGATTTTGATGATCTTCGCGTCTGGATTCATTTCTGTGTTTGAGTTTCAAACACTTAGCCATTTTCTTTCAGATTTCTGACCAAGTGTTGTTCTCTTTGTAGTACGATACTCCTCCAACCCTTTGTTCAAAAAGTGCCACTTTGGGCACGTAGGTGGCGCTGATCGTAATCTAACCTTCGTTTTCAGAGAACTGCTCCTGTGACTACTGGTAAGTTGAAGGAGCGAAAGGAGAGGATCTCTAAGGCCAGTATGGTGACCCTCCGGGAGATTATCTCTGATAGACTGTTTGAGACGGATTCTCGCACTCCATTACGGAAGCCTGTCTTCTTCTTTGGTGACGACATTGACGAGGATGATAGGATTTTGCACGACGGAGATTATAAGTGGCTCCGTCAGATAGGGGATAGGAGGTTCTTTCTTCCCAATATGGAGAGGATGTATCTCCTGTCTTATCTTCAGCACATGTCCATCCACCATGCAATGGATTAGGATCTTTCCTGATTTGTCTCCGGTGTCTCTCTTGGCAGACTAGGTGCCAAAGAAATACACTCTGCCGGCCATGAGAAAGAGGTCTTTGGTTATTCCCCGGATTGGTCAGATCTGAATATCCGAGAGGGGAAACCCCTCAGCTTGGCACCACCTTCATCAACTAGTTCATGAAAGTGAGGGGTCATTTTCCCGTCCGCTTGGGTGGGTTTATTCTTCCAACAGATCCTGGTGGGGTAGGATGGTTGGATTTGTCCTTGTCAAACTTGGAGCTCTGCTGCAACAGGTGGGGCTGTACCACTTGGTCAAGGCTATACAGTATGGCCTCCCGTAAAGTTCTCATAATTTCTATGGCACCCTGGAGCACTATAATCCTTTGACGGGCACATTTTTTACTCCAGTCGGAGAGATGGGGCTCGCTCTTCATGAGCTGTATGAAGTCTCGGGCTTGTTATGAGAGACGCCTCTTATGAAGAATACGTTCCGACTTCTGAAGAACTTCATCTCTTAAAGAAGGAGAACCCTCAAGTATACGAGACATACTGAGAAGTATTGTGTCACTTTCGCATCTGCGGCCAAATAACCTCCTGGAGGACCAGGGGTGTTAAGCAGATGTCCTGGGCGAGTTACCTATTCAATGGTATAAATGAGAAGGATAGCCCAGTGACCAGCCTGGCTCCTTGCACTGACGAAGAAATTGTTGAAAGGATCAATGCCTCTGCGAGCTCTTATACCACGGAGTCAAATGAGGATACTTTCAAACCTGATACGATTTTTGAAAGTTTTCATCATCAGGCCCGAGTTCCCATTTCTGACCGGGTGCTGTTGGCGGGCTTCCTTATGCTATGGCTGAAGCGTTGTATGGTGCCAACACTGCCACATAAAGTAATTGTCGCTGATGTGGTGTACCGGTGGTGGTTTTGCTGGCCTACGGAAAGTCTATTGCCCTTCTTTCAGCAATGGTGGCTGGAATTCAAAGCGGATTACGGGCTCTGGTTTAAAGCCTGTGCCAAGTGGAGGCCATTGTCGACTCCAAGGGTAGACCAGAGGTTGACTCGGAGGGAAGGCCGAGAGTAAAGACCCCTAACCCCAGGATCGAGCTTCTATATACATACTTAATGGCTTGGTACGTTATGCACTGCCCTTCGCTAATGACGGCAGTGCCTCTGTCTGCGGGGTTTGTCCCTTTTGTGCAGAAGCTGGAGAATTCGAGCTGGTCTAACTGCTATATGTTCTACGTTCAGAAATATATTCTG